>JAINUG010000155.1:1349580-1727080 GCA_029706075.1 Aldrovandia affinis | reverse complement strand
AGTAAACGGTGCCGATGTGTCGGAGGTGGCGCTCTGAGTTGTAATAACGTGCCGTCCTGTCCCTCCAGATGGTTCGAACCCTTCGTCATTCAGTGGCTGGACGAAAACGAGGACGTGTCCATGGAGTTTCTGCACGGAGCGCTGGAGAGGGATAAGAAAGACGGGGTACGTGCTCCACTGGCGTGTCATGTCACCATTCGCAGGAAGGGTTTTAATATTTCTCAGTTCCTCGCACTTAAGAGACGTGTTAGACTTGTTCCTCACATGTCCCTTTACCTGAGTACATCAAGGTGCTCACAGCTCACAGAACCTGTGTAGGCTGGCAGTGTGGTGTGATGGTTAGGGAGCTGGGCTTGTAACTCAGAGGTTGCAGGTTCAATTCCCAGGTGGGGCACTGCTGTTGTACCCTTGAGCTAAAGGTACTTTACCTGAATTGCTTCAGTAAAATATCCAGCTGTATAAATGGATTGTATGTCATAAGAAATGTAAACTGTGTAAGTCGCTCTGGATAAGAGCATCTGCTAAATGCCTAATATGTAAATGTAAAATGCAGGATCGTGTAAGGTAACAGTACAACCCATTCGTACCATGAAGCTCTAATGATCTCACATTTCCCTTGTGTGAGAAAGGAATATTATTGTGCTAATATTTCATAACATTTGAAGACCGGAAAATTCTGTACAAAATCAGCAGGTCTGCAACGCCCGCGGTGTGATTTATAACTACACATTAATCACGCTCTGGGCTCCTGTATCGGAAACGGCACATCCAATATTCATGGGAATCGCATGTTAATCGCTGTCCCACCGTGCCATTTTAAACATGCACGCATAATCTGCTTATTTAGAAACATTTCTAAACAAACTAGTGTTTGTCCTCGTGATTGCAAAGTTAAACATGGGGGCAGTGCAGCAGGATGTGGGAATGATTTAAATACTCAAAGTTGCCTTAAGATACGAGGAGGTGACGGGTACTAAGAGACTGCCACACCTCCCGTTCTGACTCATATTAAAGATGGCACTCGTTTCGGGACCCGTCTGCGTCAGCCCGACTCTGGTCGGAAGCCCCGATCGGGGCAGCATTTGGCTGTCTACCCCGGGGGGGGGGGAGGGGAAAGTTGGCACGAGCTCGCCGAGGAGTGCGGGGGACAAAATAATAGGCGAGTTCCGTCTCGGAGGAAGCGGTTCATTGCCGGCCTCGGGGAAGTGGTTTGTCCTGCAGGGGCGGGCAGCGAGTTTGTGGGGGAAGGTAAAATCAAAAGAAATGGAGGGCATAATTGGCCACTAAATTGGGAGAAAAACGGGGAAAAAAATCTGAAACAAATAAGAAAATGTAAATATAGCAATAGAGAAGAGTCTGAGAAGGCCTCACGCATCCTCACCTTTCTGCCACAGTTCCAGCAGACCTCTGAGCACGCCCTGTTCTCCTGCTCCGTGGTGGACGTCTTCACGCAGCTCAACCAGAGCTTCGAGATCATCAAGAAGCTGGAGTGCCCCAACCCGCAGGCCCTGGCACACTTCATGTGCCGCTTCGCCAAGGTGAGAGAGAGAGTGCGCCCGTCTGTCTGTCTGTGTGTGTGTGTCTGTATATCTCTCTCACTCTGTGTGTAGGTGCTCACCCGTGTGTGTATGCGTGTGTGTGTGCACGCGCACTTGGGTGGTATTGAATAATTATACCTGAAAGGTTGTGCAGACAGTTGCAGCATCGATACGACCGACGCGGGCCTGTCACTTGGCTCCGTTGACGATATCGGAAATCTCTCCTGTCCGTTTCATCTTGGGCATAATTATCGCCGGCCTCCTCCCTCCGCATCCACCTTCTTGCTCGAAGAAGAGACTGGACTCAATGGAATACATTCCAGGCAGTAATCTATACTTTTTCCTCTGTCTCAAATTGGACTCCCACCCCAGCACAGAGCAGGGCCATCCATACCCATCGTCCTGATCAGGTTTTACACTCAGGCAGGCAGTCAGTGCGCTATGGGCCCCCAGGGGGGCGCGGGCCTTTAAACGGGATCAGTGGAGTTTATTGGAAGGAGTCCGGCGGTACTGGACTCCACAGTACATCGGTCCCTGTTCACCTCACTAGGGCTCTTTAAGGAGCTCATCCTGCTGGAGAATAATGGGGCCAGGATTCTGAGAGGGGAATATCGATTCCCTCGATTACACCCTCCCTGCAGCTGATACGTTCTGGCTTCCTGGACTACTGGGGATAAATGTTCAGCATCCGTAGTCTTGGTGGACTAGACCCCCTCCCAGACCCCTCCGCTCTGCCTCGCCTCTCTGGTAAACTGACTGCCCCATCCCTCCGGGCGCCTGGCAGCCGCTCCTTGCGGTCTCGCCTCTTCTCTGTCCTGATCCCTCGTTGGTGGAACGACCTTCCGCACTCGGTCAGGACCGCGGAATCACTTGCGATCTTCCGCAAGAGACTCAAAACCCACCTCTTCAGACTCTACTACCACTGAACACTGTCCATCTAGCTAATTTGTCATCACCACTGTTTACTTGTTCTACACTATTTAAAAAAAACAAAAACACACTAACCTTTTCTTTCCCAGTGTTGTCTATCGCTGTATTACTGCACTGATCTTGTGCGCTAACTATGATTGTTCCTACCATGTATTAATGCACATCTCGCTCTGGATAAGAGCGTCTGCTAAATGCTTAAAATGTAAAAATGTAATGTAATGGTGGCTTGGTGGCTTCTTGCATTTGGCCTTATAAGAATGGGCCGTGTGTCGCTGGTAGTGTTAGCATAGCGTAGCATAGCAGACCCAGTGTAGGTCACGCAGAGGGCCTGTGGATTCGAGCTCCGTGTTTAATGCGCGTGTCCCAGTGAAGTGCAGCCCTCGCTCTCTGCACTTCACCACTGAGGAGGTTTTCATCCTCTCTCTCACGGTGAATGGGCTCACTTTAACATGCTTTTGAAGGGGTTAGCAGAGTACAAAATGTACAATATTTACTGTATTAAAATGTCTTTTAAATTAATTTAGAACCAATTTAAAATGTACTATCCCAACACCTATGCTGATGCTAAAGTGCATAACAGGCCAGTCCTGATATTTTGACTAATTTCAAAACAGTTTCACAATCGTAAAGTTATGTAATTGAATCCATGTTTATTTAGAGTTGAGGGGGCCTCTTCATGCTGTGCGTCAAGCCGATAGAGAGTTTTAGGTTAAAGCGGATTGTGCTTATTTTATAGCCAAGACTACGGGCCGGATTCAATCAACATCTCTCCTTGACTTTGCCAATGAAATGTGTTTGGGTAAAGTCTAGGCGAGCACAGTCTGATCGCCAAAATGAACTCACCAAACTGTCTTTGCGAACAACACTCAAAAGTGCACGTGATTTCACAGTGCATGATGAATGTTGATTGAATTCAGGGCCTACGTCTTGTACAATTAGAGTGCACACAATCATGCCAGCCCTAAAAATGACCAACAAGATATAATGGAGATATATACATCTGTTAGAGACTGTGAGAGGGAGGGAAAAACATAGACAGACAAGTTTGGGGTAATAAGCTGTATTAAATAAACTACATAATAAACCTTAGACCGTACATGCAAACACACGCGAAGTTGAGTCTGCATCTTAAAGGGGCAACAGATATTTTCATGAAATTATCGTGGTCATTGGCATACATAAATACAATGTTTATGCGCATTTATAAAATGAATGTCTTTCCTCTGTTGCTGATATCACACTGTACCTACGTATTAGAGTCCAGAGACGGACAAGACCAACTACTGAATATGTGTTTTAGCCATTAATCTCATTCTGAATGGTTTGAAATTTATAATTTTAAAAAGGTGGAGGTAGCACATCTCGGGTGCTGTTTTCCGTGCGGGCAAAACTAGGGGCAAAATAAAGACAGCAGAATATGCTTTTTGCTTCCCATATTAATTTATTTTGAAATGTATAATGCCTGTGTCATTTTCATCCAGCACGGCCGAAGAGATGTGTATTCTTCCGTCTGCATGTTGTGTTTGTTGGTTGCATAATTTCTCCGGGTGAAAGATGATCTTTGTTTCCACAGACCATTAACAGAGTTCTACTGCAGTACGCTGCGATCGTAACGAAGGACTACAGCTCCCATTTGAGCAAGGAGAAAGTGGTGAGCATTCATAATTGTCTTGTTTTCGCTTTGTGGCTATGACTGAACAGATCCGCACTACACCTCAACACCTCCTTATTCGGAACGTCCTGTTGACTGGGGAAACCACGGTAACCGCTCGGTGGACCAGCAGGGCCCCCCCCCTCATTAAGCCATAACATCCGGGCTGGTTACAACCCACAACTTATAGCCCCGTATTAGGCCTGCTACATGTGGTAGAGTTGCATTATCCCCACATATTTTCTTTTAAATTCTTTTTTTTTTTTTTTTTTTCTCCCAGTTTAGTGGCCAATTATAACCTCTATTATAACCCTCCCCCACGAATCCGCCACCCGTCTCTACGGGGCAAGCCAATTCCCCAAGGCCAACGATGACCCGCCTCCTCCGAGACGGAACTCACCCACCTATTTTCTGGAGACACCCTTCGCGCTTCTTAGCGAATTTGTGCCCTCCCCCTGGGGCGGACAGCCAAATGCCACCCCTGATCGGGGCTCCCGGCCAGTCTGACACGGTCTGACACAGTCGGGTTTCAAACCGCGACCGCAATAGGCAACTCACACTCACAAAGCACCAGCCAATGCGAGTACGTTAGACCGCTACGCTATCGGAGGCCCCCTATTCCCACGTATTTAGTTTGTTCTGAACGCACTGTAGCACATCGTCTCTGTGGTCCCCACAGGTGTGAGATGTGACAGCAGTGATGAAGCGCAGCAGTCTCTCCTGTCCTGCAGAATGTTTGTGTCACGTCCTTTGTGATGAGAATCAATTCTGCGTTTGATTAAAGGCCCCCATAATTCTTCCTCTGATCCTCAGAGGACAATACCCCCATTCTCTGTGCATTCTGCCTGAGTGCTTCTCTTGAAGGGCATTCTTCAATAATAATATAAAGTATTATAAGTATACAATTGAACTATTGTATGTGCTTATAAATGACCTTTCTGCACTTAAATGTATGTTTATATATCCAAACCGAACAGAGTTTATGTTCCTTAACAGCCTTAAAAGTGAAACATTGGTCATCCTCCAAGAGGACTTTGTTGTGACTGATTGGATTTTAGATCAATTTTAGATCTAGGTCAACAGACTGTCTGGCCCAATATGCCGGTGCATCTCACACAGTAGATGCCTCTGGTTCTACGAGGGTGCAAAAGGGTGCATTGCACCCTCAGATTAATATTTTGCCCCCTTCGTTGAATACTGTAATAAAACTTTTGAAAGGCACTACACATTTTCTGTGCATTACTCGTATGCATGCACGTTCTTGCAGGCTCATAACACACGCAGCCATGCAGCATTCTGTGATCTTACCTTATGCGTTGTCACATGGAATTTGTTTGGTGTTCGAGAATTTGACCTACCGTCCTACCGTAATCAACTTTTTAGTGTGCAAGACCAATTTGGAAATGGTTAGCTAGGCATAGCTAACGTAGCTAGCGACAACATCATAACGGATATTCTGAAATGGCTGCAGCAGAAGCCGAGCACCAGCAACACCACCGCCGCCGCCACCACAGCCAAAGAGACAGAGGCAGACTGTGGCAGCCAGCACAGTGTGCGCTGCAGCTAGCTACTAGTGCGCCCCCACTCATTTCAGATGCACCTGTAGCGGGTGAGCTCTGGTACATGAGCTTCCACTACATAAAGTGACGTGGATAAGAGTGTGATTAGTTCCTGGACTTAGAGACTTGAGTCTTGAGCTCAGCGAGCTAAATCGCTCTCTTGTCGTGTCGAGATCCTTCGGTTCGAAATTCGCTGCGGGCAGAACCAACACCGTTACATTGGTGCCATGACCCGGATCATTCAACTGATGGTAATCGGTTGGGCCGTGGTTGCTGCCGCAGGAGTTTCGAGGGGGAGAATGTAGCGGGTGAGCTCTGGTACGTGAGCGTCTGCTACAGAATGTGACGTCGATAAGAGTGTGATTAGTTCCCGGAGTTAGAGACTTGAGTCTTCAGCTCAGCGAGCTAAATCGCTCTCTTGTTGCATCGAGATCCCTCGGTTGGAAATTCGCTGCGGGCAGAACCAACTCCGTTACACACCCTTAGTGATTTTGTTCTGGAACCGGGCCTGCCTCTAGTTGACAGGCAGACAAACAAGCGAGATATAATGCACAGACAAAAAAGAAGACCTTGCGGACTCCCGCGTGGTCCAGCGGTTACAACGTTCGACACTGGCCACGGCGACCGGGGTTCGAAGCCCACCAGCCACGCCAGAGTCTGCTGTTTGGAAAAAATGGGATAAAGATCAGAAACAAATTCTTAAAACAAAAGAAATAAATAAATAATTATCACCAGTTCTGTGGTCATTGTCTTACTGCCCCAGGTCCAAGGCTGTACAATGCTCTCTGGATTAAAATATGCTAGAAGAGGCTTTCAGCCTCACCACTGGGTTTTAGATGGTCATTGGCTTGGCACAATGAAACATGTTCCGACTATAAAACCAGTGACCGTGTCATTATGTACGTTATGCCTTCTGAAATATAAAAATGTGAGCAGTGGACCTTAATTGGCCATAATACACTGAATATTATGATGAATATACACTGAATATATTATACAAGTCCTTGTCCCTTTTAGGAGTATAGTGTAAAATACCTTGTTCCGTATTCTGCATTTGCATATGTGAAATCATTGAAATGTGTCTGCGCTTTATGTGTTTTGAAACGTACGCCACACTTGTGCATTAATTCCACAAGGAAGCGTAGTTCTTATTTCGGCTTTCAGAAGATGCTGATGCTCGGTCATTTTCACATGTGGCTGTGAGATTATAGTCTCCCCCTCTCCCCCTCCCTCTCTCTCTCTCTCTCTCTCTGACAGCCCTGCATCCTCCTCAACAATATTCAGCAGCTGCGTGTCCAGCTGGAGAAGATGTTCCAATCCATGGGAGGAAAACAGGTCTGTGTCAGCCCCCCCCCACCTCCACACCACTGTCCCTCCCCAGGCACTAAACCTCTGCACTATTCATCTATCTATGTGTTATTCTCTCTGGGTAAATCAAAGGTTCTCGAGTCCACTGCGTATGCTGGTTTTTGTTACAGCCAATCTCTTGATCAATGAATGTTGTTGAAAATCGAAGTTCTACCATAATTTTTTCATTAAACCTATTTTAGCACAATCCAGGTTTGGCTCATTGCCAATTGCTCTGTCGTTGAACTCTTCATCTTCCACAAACGGTTTAGTTTCAGTGACCAGGTGTCCAGACTTTAATTAATTAGGCCCCCACTGATTTCACCTGCCAGTCTGTAATTGAATCAATTAAAAAAAGGTAACCCCTTTCAAACGGAATCATGCACCATAAAGTAACCGTGTGTCTGACTGATTTAAAGTCCTGGGATGTGAATATGGGACATTTATCGTTCATGACATGCATAGCTATTCCTGACATAACACAGCCTTAGAGTAGAGTGCATCTGGCTTTGATTGAAATTAAAAGTGTCTAATTAAGAACGTTTAACAGCTAGTTACAATTCAGAGGTTGCGACGAAAACCAGCGTACACAGCGAGCCCCCAGGACTGGGGTTGAGAACCACTGGGTTAAAATGACTGTGTGTAGAGTAGTGTCGTTTTCTTTACACTTACCATTCGAGAGGTATATGCAAATTGGGGCTTTTCCTGTAAGTTTGTCGATGTGTCTACGTGAACAGGAGCCCGAGGGAACGTGTTTATGCAGTGTACCGAGGATGTCGATCGATGGCCGTGCTCCAAAATGCTTACTTGTTTAATACATACCCATGCACTCGGTACGACGTGCTGCTGAGCATACTGATGAGTGCATTACCTCCGTGTGTGTGTGTGTGTGTGTGTGTGTGTGTGTGTGTGTGTGTGTGTGTGTGTGCAGCGTGGACAATCGGCACTTTCACATCACCACCATGCCATGAACTTTGACATCACATTTTTTGTACACATCCTTTCGGCACTGTTCTTTTCCCTCTGAATTTGAACAAGTAGCTTCAAATGGCAGAAATGACAAGCATGAATAAGGTGGGCTTCAGGGCGTTTTACAAATTCGAGTCCACCCACGTATCGACGAGCACAATTTAAATGCACACTCGCTTTAGTATACGAGTTTTGGAACAGTACATGAAGAGCATGTTAGCCACAAACTTCCATACTTCTATGTCTCCTCGGTAGCATGCAAGTACTGCATTTTGGAACACAGCCAGTGGACCTTAGAAGGACAATTTATAAATGCATGGTGCATCCAGCCAAATGCAGTGCTTTCCTTGGGTTGTATATTACCTTTGAGCCTCCGAGGTGCCTTTTAACATTCTGTGTGTTTCTAACCTGGAGAACAATGTGTCGTACACTGTAATAACGTGCACGTGATTCAGTCATGTCTGTGTGTGTATGTGTGTGTGTGTGTGTGTGTGTGTGTGTGTGTGTGTATGTGTGTGCGTCTGTCCATGAGATGTGTCTGTAAAGTGTTTGCGTGTGCCTGTCCATGAAGTGTGTGTGTGTGTATTATATGTGTGTGTTGTGTGTGTGTGTGTGTATTGTATGTGTGTGGTGTGTGTGTATTAAATGTGTGTGGTGTGTGTGTGTATTGTATGTATTGTGTGTGTGTGTATAAAATGTGTGTGGTGTGTGTGTGTGTATTGTGTGTGTGTGTGTGTGTGTGTGTGTGTGTGTGTGTGTGTTGTGTGTGTGTGTGTGTGTGTGTGTGTGTGTATGTATTATGTATGTGTGTGTGTGTGTATTGTATGTTAGTGTGTGGTGTGTCTACGTGTTGCATGTAACAGGTCTCGTCTCTTGTGGCTCTGTTTTGTTTCCCGTTCCCCTGCGCTTCAGGAGGAAGGCACTGTGTCATTCTGTAAGGTGTGTACGCAGGCAGGACCTGGCATCACTGCTGTACCGCCATCAAAGCAAATGAAGCAAAGTGCACCCCCCGCGCGCTCACCCCGCCGCCCCCGCGCGCTCACCCCGCCCCCCCCTTCAGGAGCATGCGCCACACTCGATTAGATGACGGGAGTAATCCAGCATGCAGCAGCACAACAGAGCGCACCATTCTCACAGCTTCCATGACAGATCTCCAGCTCCACACTCCTCTCTCTCACATGTGTATTTTTAGCTGGGTCTTCCTTTCTTCTGTAAACCCGTAGCTAATTTATCTGTCAGGTCCTTTTCCTTTCTTTCCAACCTGGGAGTCAGCAGCAATGTTGAATACCTTTCGCCTTTCGATCATCCTTGAGCCGCGGCTACAAAATACATCATTTCAGCCTCAATTTGATGAGACCCCCCCCCCCACCCCAAACAGGTATAGATCTTCTGCAGAAAAGATGACATTTTAAATGTCACAGAGGTGAGAGTCTGGGGTCGGGGGGGCTTGGTGTCTCAGCCTTGAGCAACCCTTTTCACCGTTAAAGACAAACATCACAGTTGATCAGAGTTTGCCTATGGGAGAGCAGGTTTATAAAGCATTTCCGTTTAGTTTTTCTACTCCCATAAGCAGATTACATTAGAACATTCGACAAGTTGTGTCTTCTAGAGATTTACATGATTTACTGTTGATTTAATGACAGCAAGTTGTAAATATCCAAGACTGTTTTAGATTTTTTTTTTCCTGTTTTTCTCCCAATTTACTGGCCAATTGTGCCCTCTATTTATTTTGATTCGCTCTCATCCACAAACTCACGCCCATCTCTACGGGGCAAGCTAATTCCCAGACGGAATTCGCCCACCCACTTTCTGGAGACACCCTTTTGCACTTCTCGGCGAGTTCGTGTTGGCTCACCCCCCCCCAGTGTTCATTTCACTCTAATGTAGTTTAACTAATATAGTCCAATAGGCATCACATACAATACATCAGAGTCAAATGTACTGTAGTTGAGTTGATCTAATACTGAACATTTTACTGTGTGTAGCTGTACAAAAAACAAACTGCAGTTCCATCACGGAACATACTGTAGCTCTATGAAAGTCACAGTGTGTATGACAGCTGCACAGACGTCACAGAACGCACAGCGTAGGCCGTGCTGTCGCCTCACCTCTCCTCCGGCCCTCCGGATGTTTCTTCACGAAAAAGCTCATCGTTTCTCCGTACTGTGTGACGTGACCCTAATTCTGAAACGGGCGAGAGCCGGGAGTACGGCGAGGTTTGTCAGATGGCGTATTCATTGTGTCACAGCTCCTGGCGCCGCTTCACAGCTCAATTCCTGGTCACGTGCGTCTCCCCGGGCAACGGCGATGATTTGCGGCCACGTCCCCCCCGCGCAGCGCAGGCCTGAGTCTTCTGTAATGGAATGTTGTCTCAGGCGCCGTAAAACATCAGCGCTACGATGCACGTGGGTCCCGCCTCGCGAGACCGACCACTGTTGTGTTTTATTTCTCCGTTACGTCCGAGGGGCACAGCTGCGTCGTGACAAACCGGGCGTGGCGGTAGGGCGCTTAGGTAATGCCACTGGTGAGAACGCGGCTCGCTAGTGACCGAGTACAACAGAAGGGTCTTCCGCTCCTCCTCTGGACTGTGGCCCTTAGAGATCTTGGGCTATTTTGTCTCGTTGTCGAGGACAAAAGACAGGTCGTCAATTTTGTCGTCAGCATCACTCTTGATGGCAGACTCCTTACCAATCATTTCTTCAAGTTCGTCATCCTCGACGTACAAAAGCAAGGTTTGTGGTACGTTTAGCATTCACCTCATTTCTCCTCCACAAAAACTCCAACTCTAACTAGTTGGAGCATTTTTTTCAGTTTCATAATATGACAAGAAACGCCGAAGACATTCAAACAAATGCGACGCCTGCCTCTCATACTGTATGCGCTTTTACGCACGCGTAAATATAATTTTTATCAAATTAAAATGATAATATCTCAATTTTTACTTGGTCTTTCAACGTCATTCAAAAAACTAGCATGGGGTTTCAAGCCAGCACTTCCGAGTGAAGTTGACGGCAATGCTCAAAGTAACTTCGTTTGAAAGCTACGGCGTCTTGAACCAGTTACTGATTTGATCACGCCGGCGTGATCAGCAACTCCTAAGGCTTAACAAAAGTGTCATTTATGGCCTCGAGTGGTGTAGCGGTAAAGGCATTTGTCCGGAATGCAGGTTGCCCAGGGTTCTAAACCCTGTCGGGGGCAGCGATTGGCTGATCGCGCCAGAGGGGAGGGGGAGGGAGAGCCGGCACGGACTCGT
Source organism: Aldrovandia affinis (assembly GCA_029706075.1). Taxonomy (NCBI): domain Eukaryota; kingdom Metazoa; phylum Chordata; class Actinopteri; order Notacanthiformes; family Halosauridae; genus Aldrovandia; species Aldrovandia affinis. The sequence goes on along the minus strand of JAINUG010000155.1, from coordinate 1,715,833 downwards.
CGAGAAGCACGAAAGACGTCCCTGTACGGGAAAAACTGTCTTGACTCCGAGGACGAGCGACAGGCTCGTGGGGGAGGGTAAATCTAAAGAAATAGAGCGTGTAGTTGGCTACCAAATTAGGAGAAAAACTGGGGAAAAATCTGAGGCAAAGAAAAGTGTAATTTATTGTCTTATAACGAGAAAGGCATACCGTTATGCTCTTCAAGCTTTGTCTTTCGCTTTACGGCAATTTTCCTGATTTAAAAATTAGTGTGCAGTACATCTTTAAAGTGTGTTATTGATTTAAAGTCCTGTCAAGTGTCACATTGTGATTGATCACTATTCTGCTTCACACACCTGTCACTAAGACACTCCCATGCATGCCGGTCACCTTTACAAAGGTCCAAGTTGCAGTAATCTATAACTAGAAACAGACAACTAGCTTTTTATAGTTAGGACGGTGGGGCTGGTTTGCCAAGTCAGCATGGATAGTGTTGTTTTGTGAGTCGTGAATTAATTTTATGATTCTGTGTGGCTCGGTAGGTAGAGCATGGCGCTGATAACAGTTGTGGGTTCGAGTCCCACTGGGACCACATATACTGACAAATGTATGCACTCACGACTGTAAGTCACTTTGGATAAAAGCGTCTGCTAAATGGCATATATATATTAATTGGACTGCTAATTAAATGTGATGTAATATAGTAAATACATGAATGCTGTATATAAACAATGACAGTAAATACATCTACAAATACAAAGTTCTGCCTGTTCGAAAGTTTACAGGAATATGCATTTAGTGCTGTGTGAGGCATTACCTAGTTGTGGTGGTGAGAGCAGGCCCATCAAGACATCAAAGAGTTTTAATTCAGTGTATATGTATATATATATATATATAATTCAAACTTTTTGATGTCTTTTTGATGTCTTGAGATGCCTATTGTGTGTGTGTGGTGTAATATATACACACACGCGCACACACAAGGCATATCAAGTAGGTCCTTGCCAACATAAATCTCTACCATTGTCAAGTACCCAGTCAGCCATGGAGAATATAAACCGGGGAGACAAATGAACACAAAATTAAGGACGAGGCACTGGGCGTCGGAGGTCAGGTAAGGTCTTTGGAACAAGGAGGATTACCTGTGAACGGACAGAAAAGAGTAGAGTTGCTGTTTGAAAGTAAGTCTGTTCACCTGCCGCCTGCCTCCTCCCTCCCTCCCTCCTGTGAGGGACCTCCTGCTTAAGTTGGAGAGGCAGGCTAATGAGTGGACTCGCCACAGGAGGCTAATGGAGTGATGCATTACGGCTGTTAGTGGCCTTTAACGCAGCGCTCTGTGGCCGTACGACGAGGGGGGCATCCCCCCGTCAGGAGAGCGGGTGCTGCTGGGCTCCTCTTGCCACAACGCCTGGATTTCTTTATTTTTTCGGTTATGCTTTTATTCCCCATTTTTCCCTCTCTTTTTCATGTCAATTATCTCCACTTTCGTATGAGAGCTCGCTGCCGTAGTCCTGAGACCTGTAGTGGGCGCTGTACCGCCTCCTCCGAGCCGGCACCCGCCATGGTTACCGTAACAGACAGGACCACTCATATACGCAGCGACCTCGTATCGGCTTCCCTCCCCCCACCCTGGGGCGGACAGTCAAATGCCGCCACCTAGTGGCACTCCCTGCCAGAGCCGAAGTGACGCGACCCAGGTGGAATCAAACCCCGGTTGCAGTGGCCAGCATCGGACGTTCTTACCGCTACACCCCCCAGGAGGCCCCTATTATATTGAATATTAATGTTTATTTAATTTATTTTAACGTCGCAAGGCTCTTTGCCACTCTGTGTCACTCGTTAGTGTGATCGCTGCAGACGTGGTGGCGTCCATAGAAACGTGAACGTGTTTTATGTTGTATTAAGGCAGAGGGAATAAGGAATGCTGCGCTTTGTTCGTTTGTGCTATAGCGTGCCATTGTTGATGATTGACCATCAACGGTCTGGCAGGGAGGGGGGTGTCCTCAGCAGGGAGATCGACAGGCGATGATAGCTAATCGTCCAGCATATCGGTCCCACGAGGACGGTAGTAAACGAAGCATTAAAACAGACCGTTACCGCCAGAGCGCCAGAATCTGTCCCGGGAAGCAGAACGCAGTGTTTGCGTACGGTCATTTATAACGTGTGCGGGTGTGCTCCAGTGCAGGGCTTCACATGCAGCGCAGGGCTTTCGGCAAAATCGAATACATACGCACATTTATACATGTACCTAATATACCTAATGCTGTTCTGTGTGGCTCAGTAGGTAGAGCACGGCGTTGGCAAGGCTTAGGTTGTGGGTTAAATCCCCACTGGGACCACATATACTGAAAAATGTATGCATTCACTACTGTAAGTCCCTTTGGATAAAAGTGTCTGTAAATGGCATATATAGTATATTATATGAATGCCAGCTGTTGAGTACTCACGCGCTCACATTCTGGTGTTAATCACAGTTTGCACGGCTGGTGACCTTGTTTGCTGCATCGCGCCTGTGACTAGCGTGAGGCGATCTCGTCCACAGTCCCCCCCCGCGTGCCTGGAGCCTCATCATGACTGTGCAGACGTCTCCCCCAAACGGAGGCTTGGCCTTATTTAACGCTACGCTCTTGTCCCGAGAAGCACAGCAAACGAGCAGCATGCCAATGCGCCCGCTGGACCCTTAACGAGCACCTTAACGACACACAGACACAAACTCCTCTCTCCTCCCTCTCTCTCTCTCCTTCCTCTCTCTCTCTTTCTCTCTCCCTCTCCCTTCCTCTCTCTCCTTCCTCCTCCCTCTCTCCTTCCTCCTCCCTGTCTCTCCCCCTCTGCTCCCCCCTCTTTCTCCTCCCTCTCTCCCTCTCACCTTAATGACAAACTCCTCTCTCCTCCCTCTCTCCTTCCTCCTCCCTCTCTCCTTCCTCTCTCTCCTTCCTCCTCCCTGTCTCTCCCCCTCTCCTCCCTCCTCCCTCCTCTTTCTCCTCCCTCCCACCCTCTCTCTCTCCTCTCTCCTCCTCCCACCCTTAACGAGCACCTTAACGACACACAGCTGATCGTTTCCGTTTCAAGCCTCACAGTGCCTGGCGATCGTCCCAGCGGCTCAGGAGACCACTCTGATGCGCTGTATTCCAGCGGGCCAGGTTGGCATTTTTCAGCAACAGGCTTCGCTGCATCCCCCTTCTCACACACACACACATTACAGGCATTTGGCAGACGCTCTTATCCAGAGCGACGTACAACAAAGAGTTAACTGTAGTCTAGAACAGTTTAGCTGAAAGCCACCCTAGTGGGAAGTACAGTTCCTAGGTGCTAGGAGCAACCACATAGTTAAACTAGGACCCTGTAGGTCAATCTATAGCCACAATTAAAAGGTAGCAATAAAGCAATCAATGCAGAACACACACACACACACACGCACGCTTTTCTCCATTGGGCAGTGTTCGCTAGCGCAATGGAAGCTTTTGATTTCTGGGTGCTTTCACTGGACTACAGTACAGTGGTTTCTTGAAAAATATGCCTTCACGTTTGCATTTTAACTTGTATGCGGTATTAGCGTGCATAGCGATGGCGTTCAAAAAATTGTTTATTACTAAATATTCCAGTTTTGTGGAATTTAAGTGTCTATGAAGTGTTAACACATTTCATAGTACTCATGTCAAGCAGAATAGTGAAATTCTGAGGCTGTGAGATTCATTAGGTCCGTTGTCTTGAAATACAATGAAATGAAATAGTCTGGTTTTTTTTCGAAAGCTGGCAGCTTTACGACTGCAAACTCGTATATGTGTGTCCCTTGTGGATGTATGACTCACAATCATTTAATTTAGTAATGGGCTCTATAAGAAAAAAAAAGGGCTTCCTGCATCAAATAAATTAGCAATTTTTTTATTGAAAATGCCTTAAGTTACCGTGATGCTTGATGAATGCCCAGGATTTTGTATCTTTTTTTCCCCCCGCTAATGTGGAATACTGTGTTTTGGCTGTCAGCAAAGTAATTCATGTATTCGGGAATGTTGTTTTAAAACGCTACCTACTTTAGACCACTGCATAATGGGCTCATTTCATGTCTTTCCCAACATGCTTTCATCTTCCCCTTCTCATAGAGTGAGATTAGCTCTCCATTTGAAAAAAATTATCAGACGAAGAGCAAAGAGGGAGTTGTGGCTCTTTGTGGCTCAGTAGGTAGAGCGTGGCGCTTAGGTTGTGGGTTCGAGTCCCATTGGGACCACACATACTGAAAAATGTATGCATTCACTACTGTAAGTCGCTTTGGTTAGAAGGGTCTGCTAAATGGCACATGTTATTAATCCTGAACTGTAGTGGATTTCAGTGTTTTTGCGGATTTGTCTTTCGTCCCTGTGTTGTCCCATCTGGATCATCGTCTGATCAGACTGGCGCTGGTGACACGGGCTATCACACCTGTCAGAACAGCATGCCTGGGCGGTACACTGCAGGCGCCACTGTTACACCGCGCGCAATTCTGCGCGTTCTGGCAGCTGTCACACCGAGCGGCGAAGGGAGTTTTTCTGACTGTTCATTTGAGACAAATATCACTCCACATGTGCAGTATTACTGGGGAAAACAGTCTTGGCGCAGACGGCCTTCTGCTACCCCATTGGAGATGGGTGACACAGTACTCACAGTCACAAAAGCAACAACACAGGAGACTGCGGTGACATTTACAGCGTCGAAAAACACGTTTTTTAAAATAATTGAATACCGCATGCACACAAATCTCTGTGGTGAGTTCTTGCGTTCGGTGAAGGAGTTTTACAGGAAGGGCGCCGTTTCCCTGGAACCGCGGTGAATGCTTTGCAGGAAAGTCACGTGGAAGGGAGATGTCAAGCAGAGCCGTCTGGACTCCAGCTTGCTCGACGTTGATTAGGCTGCATGGAGCCATTTTTCCCCTCTGCAGACTCGAGAAAGGATTTGGCGATGCTAATTACGGCTGAACCTGCACTGCATCGCTTCATTAGCCAGCCTGGGCTTCACATCATTCCCCATTGACAGACTAGTCGAGACCTATTCAGCAAGCAGGAAGGCTTTTAGCAAAACGCAAACACACGTGACTTGCACATATAATGTCTTCGGCGCAGCAAGGCTCCCCCGCGCCGTCCCGACAGCCAAACCCTCCACTCTCATTGTTTGGCTTATTTGGCTTACTGTCATCACCCGGCGACAGCATTTAAACAGCAGCGGCTTCACCGAAAGTGCCAGATGAGGTGGGCAGTTTGTGTTGGGGGAAAGGCTAGCGGTCCCAGTGCTCATCCCGGCTGGGCTCTGTTAGCGTGTGTTTAAACGCCCTGCGCCCCCCTCCCTCCCTCCCCCCCCCCTGCAGCTGGACGCTGAGGCCAGTGACCTCCTGAAGGAGTTGCAGAACAAGCTGAACGCCGTACTGGATGAGCTGAGTGGCGTGCTCGGCTCCAGGTAAATATCTAAACCAGGTCACGCCGTGCTAGCGTGGGCTCAAAGCGTTGGTTATATTATTATTTATATGAGTTATATATATATATATATACACACACACAGACACTCCTCTGGTTACGCAAACCTCGGCTTACGGAAAATTTGACTTTACGGAAATACAATTTTACCGTAATTACATTTTTTAAATTGCCCACCAAGTTTCCCACCAAGTTCCGTTAGATACGGAAAGGGCGGGCAGACTGTTATTGAAAGTTATTCATTTTGAAATTGATTAAAATTGTCATTCGGTTACAGTATATATACAGTATATCCAGACTTACGGAAAATTCAACTTACAGGAAAGCCTTCGGGAATGGAACTCCTGCGTAACCCGGGAGTGCCTGTGTGTGTGTGTGTGTGTGTGTGTGTGTGTGTGTGTGTGTGTGTGTGTGAGAGCGTGTGTGTGTATGTGATATATATATATATATATATATATATATATATATATATATAAATAAAATAAAGTAATGTAATTTACTGTTACTGCCTTTAAACACAAGTACAAGTACAGCCCTCGGCTATGCTGGCTCTGACCAGAAGCCTGTGACAGTGGGTCACAGTTGGGTTCCCCCTACCAGGGGGTTGGATGGGGGTGTAAGTGGGCCAGGGTTCTTTGGGCTGTTGCTGCACACACACCTCCCTAGCTGCAGTACTTACCAGGAGCTTCCGGGTCACCCATGAGTGACGTGTCTCTGCTGGTCGGCACTCGATCTCCTGGGGTAACACAGAGTGGCTCGTAGTGTAGAAAGTAGTCACTGGTTTGTCTGAGTGACTGGGCTGCAGCGGTCTCCCGAGAGCACAGTACAGTGAGCGACTCAAAATTGAGTTAAGTTATAAAGGAGTGAAAAATCTGGTGAATCACAAAACAAGCCATAACTGTACTACAATAGGAAACAGGATTTTGTGTCATCTGTACACTGTCTCTGACACACACACACACGGTTCACGCATTCTCAGTTATCGTCATCTACAGTGAGCATCTAACTGGCAAAGCTGAGACAAATATCACCATTATTTAATAATGGCACTTTAATTGTATTTGTCAGCCGAGGAAAACGTGGGACGTGAAACATTGGGATATCAGAGCGCTGCAGTATAATCAACACAATAGGGCCCCAGTCAGCTAACGAGCGGTTCTTAATTACCGTTATTAAGAACCGCCATTCTTATTCACACTAACGTGCGCCCCGCACCATTGTGGCGGCTTCTCTCTCTCTCTCTTTCTCTCTCTCCTTCCTCCTCCTCTCCTTCTCCCTCCCTCACTCACCCTCTCCTCCCTCCTCCTCTCCTCCTCTTCCCACTCTCTCCCTTTCTTCCTCCCTCTCTCTTCCTCCCTCTCTCTCTTCCTCTCTCTCTCCTCTCTCCTACCTTCTCCTCCCTCTCTCTTCCTCCTCCATCCCTTCCTCCTCCCTGTCTCTCCCCCTCTCCTCCCTCCTCTTTCTCCTCCCTCTCCCTCTCCTCCTCCCACCTCTTTCTCCTCCCTCTCCCTCTCCTCCTCCCACCTCTTTCTCCTCCCTCTCCCTCTCCTCCTCCTCCCACCCTCTCTCTCAATCCCCCCCTCTCTCTCTCTCTCTCTCCCCAGTTTCAGGCCTGTCATAGAGGACTGTGTGAAGCAGATGAACCAGGAGCTGGTGCAGATGAAGGGAAATGGGGCAGCCAAGAAGAGCAACGCTGCTATGGATGCTGAGACCGTCCTCAGACCGCTCATGGACCTGCTGGATAAGAAGTAGGGCCCCTCTCTCTCTCTCTCTGTGCCTGGCACCACCACAGTTAACTACAGGGTCTTCCATCAAAAATGGGTCCAGAAAGGTGTTTAGGTTTTTCCATATAAATTCCAGAGGTGATTTCAAATATAAAAACTACAGTTATAAAGGGCTGGTGGATAGCGTAGCGGTCTAATGGACCGTATCTTGGCTGGTCCGATGTGGTGTGCGCTGTCTGTCAGGGATGTCTCAAAGCCCGTTCAAAAGACCGGCCCTGGCCGTTAGGCCCGATTGGGGGTGGTGTTTGGCTGTCCACCCCAGGGGAAGGGGGGGAGGGTGAGCTGGCTCGGGTCCGCCGTGAAGCACTTAAGGGAGTCTCCAGAACGTGGGTGGAGTTCACTGCCCTCGGAGAATTAGCTTGCCTGCCCAGAGACGAGAATTAGCTTGCCCGTGAGATGGGAGGGTAAATGTGGGGAGGGTAAATCTAAATAAATAGAGGGTGTGATTGACCACTAAATTGGGAGAAACAGAAACTATTTATATTTATTTTTAAAAACAGTTTGAGGGCGGTCAAATGGTCTACAATCGAATCCTGACCGTGCCATCGGCAACTGGCATCCCCAAAAGGAAATTGGCGGGGCCTCTGGAGGAGGGGAGGGGAGTTTGTCTCATAACGCAAGATCGGCGACTAGTCGGTCAGACGCTTGGAGTTTGACTGCTGCGCCAGCTGCACATGCAGCATACTCATCGGAGCTTGCTGCCAATGCTGCATGTGGTCTTTCGCAAAATGCATTTTACGTCGCATAGATGAGACGGGCTCATGAATACAAGCGGGGATTCCAAATCGAGAGAACTGAAAACGCGTGTAAAAATGAATAAATAATATTAATTTCAGAGATTATTCTATACATTTTAAACCCACACACAGTATATGCACACCCATTTTTTCTGGAGGTGTATGCCATTCAATCTCCAGAATCGGCACCCGGAATAAACTCTTGAATATCATGAGAAAATAACACGTAAACTTTTGTTTTCATGCCAGCTTGTTGAAGCTGTCTTCCATCAAAGCAACATCGAGGCCAACAGGGCATTAGTGAGAATCCTCTTAATCATGTGCGAATGTTAAATCCTTTCCAGCCGTAAGTTTCTCTCTCTCTCCTAAGCTGATGGTTGTATAATTCAGGAAGATTAAAATGTAAAGCTGTGGCATTTATTCCACATTAGGGGTTATTGAACTCTGCCCCGTTATTGTTCACCATTTAAAATGGGGTGGACCTGACGACCGGAGTCTTACGGTGTTGGGCAGCGTTCACACAGCGAAATATCGTAGGTTTTCAGTTTTTTTTTTTTTTTTTCTCCACTTTTATTGTTATGCCGATTGTGCAGCACGGCAGGTTTTAAAGCAAGTGAAGTGATGCCAGTAATGTTCTCATTTGTATTAACGCTGAGATCTGTGCTCCCCCCCTCCCTCAGCCTGATGTTATTTGCTAAGATCTGTGAGAAAACCGTTTTGAAGAGAGTCCTGAAGGAGCTGTGGAAGATTGTGCTCAACACCATCGAGCGACAGATCGTCTTGCCTCCACTATCAGACCAAACGGTACGTCACTACAGCGGGAGTTAGGCCCCCTGACCCCCCTACCCCCCTCGCCGTAATAATATAATACAATACAATATATTACATTTAGCAGAGGCTTTTATCCAAAGCGACTTACAGTAATGAATGCCATTTTTCAGTGTATGTGGTCCCAGTGGGGATTGAACCCTCAACCTAAGCGTTGCCAACGCCATGCTCTACCTACTGAGCCACACAAAACCACGCTCTACCTACTGAGCCACACAGAACCACGCTCTACCTACTGAGCCACACAGAACCACGCTCTACCTACTGAGACACACAGAACCACGCTCTACCTACTGAGACACACAGAACCACGCTCTACCTACTGAGACACACAGAACCACACTCTACCTACAGAGCCACACAGAACCACGCTCTACCTACTGAGCCACACTACCTACTGAGCCACACAGAACCACACTCTACCTACTGAGCCTCACAGAACCGCCGTGAATCTTAAGCAATGAGGCTGCACACCCTTCTTTCATCCCAACAATAAAACGCTTCCTGCTAATTTATGTTCATCCCGCTATAAAGGGCCTATCTCTGAAAACAAGCATGGCGGTGTGGCGGTGGCAGGTTTTCTCTCTCACGCCACCCGGAATGATTACTCACCTGAAACAGAATGTCTCGCTGAGCCGCGCGTCAGGATTTCCGTCAAGACCCGCTGCCGTTCGTCTGGAGGAATAGGGCGCCGTTATCTCCTCCCCGCACATGTCACACGCGGTCGTAGCTGCTCCCGTCCACTGTGGGCGTTAAACATGCGTGCAGCTCACCTGCTCCTGTGACGCCTCGGTGCCAAAGTGCAACACACAGAGTGGTTCTGTGTGGCTCAGTTGGTAGAGCACAGCGTTGGCAACGCTTAGGTTGTGGGTTCAATCCCCACTGGGGCCACATATACTGAAAATGTATGCATTCACTACTGTAAGTCACTTTGGATAAAAGCGTCTGCTAAGTGGCGTATATTATATATTATATTATTATATTAGAGCGCCGCGCTACACCCGCGCAGTCGCCACGGCCACCTCACTTATTCACAACCGACGACGTGCAACGCATTGTAAAAACGTCACGGCAGTTAAGTGGTTATGAATGTCTATGGGTGTTTGTCATTAAGTAGTCTTACGGACGTTGTCTAATGGGGCTTACATTTTAGCCATTTAGCAGACGCTCTTATGCAGAGCGACTTACACAGTCCTTACATTCCTTTACATACAATCCATTTATACAGCTGGATATTTTACTGAAGCGATTCAGGGTAAGTACCTTTAGCTCAAGGGTACAACGGCAGTGCTCCCACTTGGGAATTAAACCAGTGACCTCTGAGTTACAAGCCCAGCTCCCTAACCATTACACTACACTGCCGCCTTAATAACGACATTACTTTTCCCCCTCATTTAGTAAGGATTTACCATGTTTTTCCTTATGGCAGTATAGCCCATTTTTTATTGGCGGCCAAGTATTCAACACCTTGCTTTAAATACTTGCCTTAAAGACATATTAAATGTGCACGGTTCTTTCTTTTCTCTCCCTCTCTTTAAACAGCAAGGAGCTCAGATGATTTTCAGCGCTGCGAAGGACTTGGGGCAGTTGTCCAAACTAAAGGTATGGCTTATCCATCGCTGACATCTGTCTTGCTGTAGGCTCTGTCAGTGGCACTTAGCTCGCTCGCTCACTCACTAACTCGCTCCTGCCAGCACCAGTCCCATTTCCCTGTGATTCACTGGGATTATACTGCTGCCTGGACATGTTCCCACTCCGGGCCAGGGTTATCTGTTAAACACCTCAGAGGGTCCGCCTCCCTCTTCACTGATTCTGTGTGTAGCACAATTTCAGTGTCACCGACCTGCAACTTTAACTCCTTCCTGTCAAGGCCTGAACAGGTCTATTTCTGCCTGTTTTTCCACTCCTACTGCACCGACCCTGACACCTCCAGAAAGGCACATTGTACAGACATGGTCGAGGTCATGATGTGAGGAATAAAGTGTCAGCATCTAGAAATGTGTCACCTAGGAGACCTGTGATAATATGAATCTCAACAAAAAACGTTTTCAAGGTTTCTTCAGATGAAGAAACGCCGGGCCAAGTTACTTGAAACGAATGTTAGGCAAATATGGGAAGCATTGCTTTGGAACAGTGCTTGTTTAGTTGTAGCTTGGCATCATTTTAATATCAATAATTTGGTATGCAGACGTGGAGTGAGGGCACAAAGCATTTGTTGTTGCGAATGTTAATCTGATGTGCATGAGAATTGGTGTGACGTTACATTCATATATTGGCACAGATCATCTAACTTGAATGCATTAATTATGATAACATTACGAGAATACGATTACGATTTTATCAACGTTAGTATTTATTTCATTTAGCATCAGTTTTTTAATTGAAATAAACATGCAGCTGAAGTTAACTAACCTGTTGTTTTAGCAGGTACTGAGCTGTGAAATTCACAAATGTGTATAATACTTCATATGGTAATGTAGCGTAGAAACGTGTTTTCACTGTGTGGCAGTCCTACGTGAGGACACAGTATACATCGGTTGTGCACTGGCATCCGTGGTTGTGTTAGTCTGAATAGCTGTGACTGACAGGTGGCCATAATACACGTCTGAATAGGTGCTGTACCGGTGCCTCGGGGCCTGGCTGGAGTACCTCCGGAGCAGCAGTCACAGCCCCTCTTATGAAAGGGGAATAAAATCCACAGCATCCAGGTCTTATATCCAGTGGGGTATTTCGATCATAAGTGACCATTTCTGGTAACGCTGAATAAATATTGACAGCGGCAGAAGCAAGAAAGAGGAAAAATAGAAACTTTGGCTCAGCAAAACACGTCAGCCAGAGTTGGCGCTGTTGCCTTTTGAGCATGGAGGTGGAATGCTCTAAAATTCTGAGAAGGTTATCTTTCCTTACGCAGAATGGAGCTGGCGATTCTATCCACATCACTGTGTGTTGTACATTAGTTCTATCCCGTATAATGTGAATTCAAATAAACGTACAGTTTAGAAGTGAGCATTCTTTTAAACTGTAGACGTAGGAATCCATCTTTCTCACCAGTCCACTGTGCGTTGCATGTCATGAGCTAGCCAAGCTTCATTCATGGGGAGGGAAGCCAACAGTCCCGTTTTTGCCAGGACGTCCCGTTTAATAAAATACCAGTCAGACATCAAAAGAGAATACCATCATATTGTAACAGTTCAGTAGTAATGAATGTTAGCTTAGCCACATCGTATGCTAAGTAAGCTTGGGGGCTGCCATTGTTGTTGTTTTGTGTTAAGTCTCCCATGATTCCTTGAGTGCCAGTTCCCCATCACCCCTTGTGTCATTGAGTGGATTAGTGTTGTAACCGTGACTGTGTTTGTACGTCTCAGAAGCGACCCCCATGAGTTTCTCGTGTTCTTGGTTGTGCCCTGCGTCTATAAGCTTTGTTGTAGTAAAGCTGGTAGCACGATCATGGAAAAGCAAACTTTCCTGAGTCTTCCTTCAGCAGTTGCTGTTACAGTATACAGAATGTGTTGATTTACATCTATACCCACCTCACCCCCAGTGTCCTGCCTTATGTCCCGTATTTGGATAATAGAAAGATGGCAACCCTAGAATACAGTGAGCAGTAGATAGCCAGCTAATAGTATACAGTAGTTATATCACTGGAAAGCTAGCTAGTGCACTGTTAATGAAAACCTAAAGCGTAGCTAGCTGGCTAGATGGTAAACCGGGACGTCTGGTCACCCTAGTAGTAAGTGAACAGCCGGAAGGTAGCAAGCTAACTAGTTGCTTGTTTTAATGAAACGCTGTGTAGCTAGGTAGCCAGCTGTCTGAATAAAACAGGACATCTACGTCTTATTGGTTTAAGAATTTAGTCTGGGGATTTAGGGCCTACCTTATAGTTACCGAAGCTATCTGGGGCACAGAACAATATGATGCAGGGTTTACATGTGAATGAATAAGAAATACATTATAGAAATATCATATAAAAGCAATATTATTAATCTTTTGGGTAGTATTACATGGAAAGTAAGCTACTTCTGACAGAAAAGCAATACGGTGTCAAGCTTTTTGAGCATGTTCTATTGGCTGAAATAGCATCACATTACATTACATTACATTACATTACATTACAGGCATTTGGCAGATGCTCTTATCCAGAGCAACGTACAACAAAGTGTTAACACATGCACATCTTTATAAGTCTAAATAATGATGCCACCTGCTGCATGGCCTGCAATTTGCTACTATGAAGAGATGGTGTTATTGGTTTAAATATATTTCAACAGATGATGTTATTGGTTGAAGTAGATCTTGCCCAATGGGGAGAATTAATAATTGGGTTATGGAGCATTTGTGGAGCATTGTGATGGAAGTAATCAGCAGGAGTTCAGAAGTGTTTGGATGAGGTCAGAGGGTACAGATTTAATGTTTGTAAGGCCATCGTAGTTATTTCTGTGGGAGACCCTGAAATGTGACAAACTGTCAGCGCTGTACAGGTATGGGATATGCTCTGCCAAGCCATAACTTGGCGGATGGCATCCCAATTTGACATTTCTTTTGAGGATTACATTCTGTCAGGGCTTTTGCCTCGACTACTTTTGGTGTCAAATGTGTTGCCTGCTTTTGCTCGGCTGTTGTGACTGTCAAGTCACAGCTATCTAGCGTTCTTGCTGCTGCAGTGCATTGTGGGTCAGCCTCTCTCCACCTCCCGTAAGGTCCCTTTGCCGAGCAACACGGCACTCAAAGCAGCGCGCAGCCAAAGCCCCTGTCTCGGCTTAGCGAGTCTCAGACGGCCCTGTTTCCGTTATCGCCCTGCAAAGCCCTCTCTGAGCGCCTGATCCCAAACCTCCAGCAGCACTCAGAGTAATCTCAGCAATCTTCCACACAAACCCTGACTCCCGGTCCTACCTTGAGAGCCCAAAAACGACATCGACAGCGGCTGTTATTAGATCGAGGACACTTGATGAGGCGTTTAGAGGACAAGAGCGATGGGGAGGGAAAACGAGAGGAAAGATGAAATGGTTACAGACGAGCAGATTAAATATAATGGCATTGTTTGTCATTTAGGCACTCATTGTTAGTGCTTTGTTGTGTAACTTATTTTACATTTTGTCTGTAATATTTTTAAAAACGCAGTCCTCATTGCCAAGCTACCCGGCTTTCGGATGAATTGTTTTTCAACTGAAAAATTGTTTAATTACGCCGTTTAAAAATCTAATTTTAATATTGAGTGTATCACGGTGGAAAAGGGGACGATATCCATACTTCAGTCCCGTGGTAAACACAGTTTGGTGCCAAGGATCAAAATAAAGTGGTTGTTCTGATTTCCTATTGGAATAAATATTGCACTCCTACTTTCCATATTTGGCAGGCAATTATGCTGAGACCTTGTGAGCCATTATATCTTACTACAATTTTGTTTGTGTTTGTGTGTGTCATTAAATCCACACCAAATGACTTCTCAATCAGAAATCAGTTATGAAGTTGCATGTATTATTGTAATGGGACACCATCGAGAGACGCAGTGTGTGTGTGTCCGTGTCACTCAGACCCCAGCTGATAAGACCTGTCCCTCACGCACTCTCTCTTGTTTAACGTCGACTCGTCCCGAGCCCTTTTGAAACGGGTCTGATAATTCATTTCTACTCGTGCTGAAAACCTTCACCCTCCCGCTCCACTTGTGTGCCACAGTGATGCAGTTCAGCTCCCAGCCACAGTAACTCTGATGTAATAGGTTCTTTACGCTGGCGTGTCAGGAATCAAATCTTTTCTGCTTCACTGATCCTGATATATACTGTATATCTATATATATCTTTGTTTCTGTCCCCTCTGTGAAAGCGCATCAAAATACTCCATGCGACATTACATTTACATTTGAGGTATTTAGCAGACGCTCTTATCCAGAGCGACTTACACAGTTTACGTTTCTTTACATACAATCCATTTATACAGCTGGACATTTTACTGACGCAATTCAGGTTCAGTACAACGGCAGTGCTCCCACCTGGGAATTGAACCAGCGACCTCTGAGCTACAAGTCCAGTTCCCCTAACCATTATACTACACTGCCGACATAAAAGTAAGGATGTCCCAAGCCAAGAATAATCCGAAACAGCGCAGACTCACACAGATGTAACGTGTGTTCTTCCTCCTCTTACCTCTCTCTAACCCTTTAATCGGTCCCCTTACATGACGTAATTGAATGGAGCGGCGGCGGTTAGCGAGCGGTAATGGCTGCTTGTGCAGACGCGTCACGATCGGGACTTGTTAGCGGGCCGGGAGACCGAGGCTTGACTTTAATAGAGAGTAATAGGCGGCCTTGGACTTCACTAAACCTCAGCCCAGTGTCGGCGCATTCGGACAGACTCAACGCCTGAATCAATGAGCTTCGACAAAGCATTAAAACTGTTGTTTTAGAACTGATCTTTAAAAATTGACCTATGAGAGAGAGGGATCGATGGACAGGTCCGCCCCCCCTCCTCCTCATCCAATTAAAAAAATGAAAAAGTCTGAGTCCTGTCCCTCAGTGTCATGGCTGGAATCACAGTTCGATAGTGTTGCCTCATGTGACTCCCTTGTTTGGTTTCACACAAGGCTGACTGACAGAAGGCCAGTTCAGAAGGAAGTTCCGATATGCCAGAAGATATTAGAAGAGCTGTTTCAGTGTTCCTCTTTTAAAACCCTTTTAAAAACGTACTTTTACAGGCTTGCTTTTACAACCTTTTAACCTTCCTTTTGTATTTTAATGAGTTTTCACTATTTTTATATTCTCGTTTTGTCTATTTTTTGTCTTTTATTTTAATCCCTTTTTTTGTGAAGCACTTAGTGCTGTATTGCTGGAAAGGTGCTATATAAATCAATAATAAAATTGGCGTGATGCGTTTAGTGTGATTCGGGGCCCACCGTCAGATCAAAAGTCTAAAACGTGATGATCTCCGAACAGCGTTGATCACTGTCCACCGCACGCTCAAACCAAGGAGTCACGTCAAAGAAGGTCGTTTGTAGAGTATTTTTGTCCTTTATTTATTTTGTGGCTAATTTAAGAGGTTGTGGCCTCCCGGGTGGTCTAGTGGTTACAACGTTCGATTCCACCGGCCACGCCAGTGTCGGCTCTGCCCGGGAGTGCCACTAGGGGGCAGAAATTGGCTGTCCGCCCCGAGGAGGGGGGAGGGAAGCCAACAGGAAGGTCACTGCGTATAGGAGTGGCTCTGTAGTACCGGAGTTACGGTCAACAGCTTGGCAAGTGCCGTCTCGGAGGAGATGATACTTCACCTTTGTCACTGCCGGTCACAGGGCTACGGCAGCGAGCTCACAATACGAGGGGGGGATTGACATGAAAAAGAGAGGGTGTAATTGGCTACTAAATTGGGAGAAAATGGGATAAAATCTGAAACAAATTCTTTAATTTAAGAGGTTGTGACCTTCAGAGTGGTGAGATTGGAGCTCTCACCCTCTCGTCTCGGTGCGTAGAACAGACCGGCGCTAGCGGACAGCGACGGAAGGCTAATTCATAACTGTGCAGCCCTCTGGTATCTACCTGAGAGGTCACACATCACAACATTCAGAGAGGGCCATCGGCTCTTATCAGCAGTCATCCGCGCAAAAAGGAAACTTTTGATTATTTATGTAACTTTTTAATATTTTTTATTATATACTCATGCAACTGCTGTTGAACTTTTCCTGATGGTGGAGAAGATTATATGAGAGTGTGTTTCAGGTCACAGATGATGCTGAGATAGCTGTGCAGTTTAATGGTCTCGTATATTCTGCTGATTAACCGTTCGCCATGTGTACTATCTGCAGAGCGCGCTCTCTCTCTCGCTCCCTCTCCCTGACTTGCGCATGTAAAAGCATACAAATCGTATACCTTTTGGAGCACATAATTAAATTGAATGTTAATTTGTTATTGGTTTTTTAATCTCTATTTGGTAAAAGGTTATTGTCCAGGTTGGGTTGTAGAGCATGCATCCCCATGCCAATGCCTTTTTGCCACCTAGTGGTAAAATGAAGGTACTGTTGTTTCTTAAAAGGAGCCGTAGACACACTCACTCAATAAGTCTATCTGCGAGTGGAAGACAATAAATATGGCAGATAATCATGCAACCCTGCTAAGAAAAATGTGTGACTGCCTCTTATTTAGACAATACTACCAGTTATGCATTTCATCAAGGCCTTATCTTGTCCAACAACTGATTCCTGCAGGGTCAGTAAAGGGCTACGGTATGAAGCATGTTTTCGTTTGTTTCGTTTTTCTGTGTAGGAACACGTGACTCGAGAGGAGACACGCAGCCTAACCCTGCGTCAGTGTGCCGCCATGGACTTGGTTCTTCCCACCATCAAGGTATTCACCCCCGTTCCTCTACTGGACCGAACCAACCAACCCCCCCCCTCCCATCTCCTACAGCAGAGGAGTGAGAGAGAAGTCTGCTGATGTTTTTCCTTCTCTTTTTTTTGGTTAATTCATGGTGAAGTGCTAGAATCCTGTCCCTGTAGTGTTATTTTAACCCTTCACTGTTTATTTCCCATACTTTTGAATCCAGTCATTACCAATGAACATATTATCTGCCACCTATGTCTGCACCGGAATTACACACCAAAAACATCGATTTGCTCCTGCTCCTTGTATGAGGGCCTCCTTCTCTTTATGCGGCCTTAAGTGCTGCCTGCGGAGGGGAAAGAGGCTTGTTTCTGGGGCTCTGGAGGGGGCAGCTGTACCCCCAAAGCGGGAGAGCTTCTCTGTGCTGGCGCGGCGCCTCATAGAGTTTAATTGATTCCCATGTCTCCAAGGAGACCACCTCCCTGCTCAGATCAGTCATGATGGGGGGAAAACCTTTCATCTGTATTCCAGGGGAGAAGAACCAATCAGGACGGTCAGGCAGAGCCTGAGGAACATTTCACCCGCCGCCGAGTTAAAGAGGCTTCATGCGTGGCGTAATAAAATAGTTCCGTTTTCCTAATAACCCACACAATGAAATATGGGCTATTACGCCGGGAGTCAGTGCAGTTACAAAGCCCAGTGTGTGTGTGTCGGTGTGTGGGTGTGTGTATATGTGTACGTGTGTGTGTAGGTAGATAGGTGTGTGTGTATGTAGGTGTGGGTGTGTATATGTGTACGTGTGTGTATATGTGAGGTGTGTGTATGTAGGTGTGTGTGGGTGTGTGTATATGTGTACGTGTGTGTGTGTAGGTAGGTGTGTGTATATGTGTACGTGTGTGTGTAGGTAGATAGGTGTGTGTGTATATGTAGGTGTGGGTGTGTATATGTGTACGTGTGTGTGTGTGTGTGTGTGTGTGTGTGTAGGTGGGAGGGACAGAAAACTGCAGTTAAGAACATGTTCTTTAACCCGATGAAACGTTCTTTGCTACGCGTGTTCGAATCACCTTAATAACTGACCCACAGGGCCACAGAGTAATGGTTCTTCTATGCGTACGCAAGATCACATACTGGCCACGTTTGGGCGGAAGCAAAGTGGTGTGTAGTCTCCCTGATTGAAATGTTTCTGTTCATGTTGTTTATAAAGTAATGCATTGATAAGTTGATAAACTGTTTTGGAGAATAAACCTTATTGGTTCTGTGGCAGTGGAACTCTACAGGGATTCTACAAAATCCATTTAATCTATTTTGTCCACCTTTTGGATTTTGTCTTTTGGAATCCCATTATGTTCACGCTGGTTGATGGGTGTTTCATTCTAATAGGTTAAACTGTGACTTTTATTAAAACATTTCCAGGATAATTGCCCAGGTCCAATTATGTAAACCTCAACATTTCGCCATATAGAATATGGATAATATTTCTGTGTTTTAACCATTGAAAGATGATCCCTTTCCTTAAATTGGGCATGTCAGAGAAAAAAAAAGTGTATTTCTGTTATTCTTGACAATCAATTAACCTTTCTGATGGGCTTTTGTCTGAAGGAAAATCATATGTGACCTATTCTAAAAGTTTGTACAAAAGCACTGGAACTTAAGAAAGGTCACTGCTAATTGACCTTGAACCTACTCTAACGGGGATCAAAACAAGAGGACCTGTCAAAATAACGAGTAAATCCAGCTCCTGTAATTAGGATATAGTTCGATATATATACACAGATATTACCATCATTCTCAGTTTCATTGAGCGGAAGTATGGTTTCGTATCGGGGATGTTGAGCTAAGCTAAATGATTCCATCATGTTTATTCTGTGGTGCATTACAAAAGTATCAATTGACGCGCCCACCTGACAAATCAATACAGCATTGAGTAGCCTTGGGAGAGTAGGCCAGAAGGCAAGCAGCACAATTCATCAGCTGCCAGGGAAATGAATCTGCTGATGAAATCCCAGCCACGAGAAAGCAATTATCTAATTTTTTTTTTTATTATGGGTTCCGTTTGCGAGATATAATTGTCTGGGCTTCGGGAGGGGAGGGTTAAGTATCTGTCTTGAAACTGACATGGGTCTAGACGGGCATTTTAATAGGCCCCTGGCCCCAGCTTGTCTCTTGCCTCTTTGAGGGCCCAGTGGTCGCCGTGGAGACTGTCAGAAACTCACCCTGTTGTTTGAGCAAGAGGAGCGGTGTGTGACATCAGGCAAACTCCATCCGTCTTAATAAGTCTGGAAAAAATCTGCGTGCAATTTCTTCTCTCTCTTGCCTCCTTTCTGCCGATTCTTGCAGTCTAATATGTCCCCTAGAGCACTTGCGTTAATAATAGAAGGTTTCTATTTATGGAATGTAATTGCGTGAAATATCAGCCTCAAGTTAATGTAAATAGTCAGGATTTTATTTTTCAATTCTCTCTTCTCTTGCCCCCAATTCTGGAGTCTTGCCAACCAGGCTTCAACATGCGTTTATAAATAGGCGGGTTGTGAGTTTGTTCAGAGTGGAGGTGCCTATAAATGCACGTTTACTGTATAAATACTTTCTTGTTGTTTTTTTTGCCCCACAGCAATATTTCCACGCTGGAGGAAATGGTCTTAAAAAGACGTTTCTTGAGAAGAGCCCGGATCTGAAGTCCCTGAAATATGCGCTCAGCCTTTACACACAAACTACAGATGCCTTGATCAAGAAGTACATATGCACCCAGGCCTCTCAAGGTAAGGTTAACACAGCCACTTATCATCTTTAGTGCCATTCAGCTCCAGTTTTACCCTTGCGCAACAAACGTATATTGACGAATATATGCAAATATATTGTTATTTCTGTTCCAAAATATATTATGGTATTATTAAATATATGGTAATACTTCTTACAATATGAGGTGGCAACAATGTGTATATTGTGCAATATATTGCAATACATATAACGGTTCTAATTTCACCCACATGCCTGTGTAATCTCTTGATATAATTGTTATATATGCAGTAAGTACACACTGAAAATTGAATTGAATTGACATAGATAACGAAAACAAAAAAACTAGAATGGCAATATATTAGATCTCCATACATGGAAAATATATTTTCGTAATAATGCGTGCTACATATCCAGTGAGAAGTAGTTTGTTTTTTAACAGTATATCACCGCAGTTGGATATCCCAGTTTCAAAGAGGAATATTCCTTGCAGGATCCACTACACTGCATGGCAATTCCTTCCACTTCGCCCCCGAGATGTTTTTTATTTCTTATTTTTAGAATCTGTTACCATGTCCTTCCTGTTTTTAAAAGCCTGCGCTGTGGGTTCGAGGAGGAGTGATTCTTAGCCATATGTATCCATCCATCTATATCAGCCTACCCACCTCCCTCGCATGCTCAGCTTCATCGCCTCTACAGCAGAAACACTGCATCTGTCAAGCCTGGCCAGGTGTCCCCGTTCTGGCCACGGTTATAGGGAGTGAAGGATGTCTGGCTGGAATTGGGCCATTCACAGGAAGTCACACAAAGCCTTTCACTGTGTTATGAATAGTGAGGCCTCGGGGGAACTGTACTTTCATCTCTGCAGACCTGATCCTAGTAGGAAAAAAATTTAATCTGAGGAAAGGAGTGCTTTGTTGCTTTGTTGTACAGTTGCGTGTCCATATTTGCATGTGTGAACATGATTTTTTGTTGTTGTGTAGGGGGGGACTTTAGTTAAATGGCTTCACTGATTTTCGCCTGGATTCGATCAAAATTTTTCCTGAACATTTGCTTAAAAATAAACTCAAGCGTTTCTTTGGGGGGTTTTTTTCCTTCACAAACGCCAAAGTAATTTTGGTGCTTGTCGTCAAACAGTGTTCGTGAAGGAAAACAGGGATTCCCTTAGCGCTTCATAGTCACGGCAGGCTGCCTGTACAAAACAGCACCGCCGCCCTAACTAACTGGAAATCAGAAAAATGTGCATAAATGCAATCATTCATGTGCTTGTTTTCATTGAGACAAAAGCGATGTCAACCGTACCCAGAACTGGTACGGTTGATGATAGCAGAGCTGTTTTTCCGAAAGCCACAGAGAATTGCTTGCAGTGGTGGAAAGTAATGAAGTAGAAATACTTCTTTAATCTACTTAAGTGAAGTATAAATCCCAGAAAAAAAGCACTTGAGTTTTTGTTTTTTTGCACATCCGCAAAAAAAATCATTTATAATAATAACTTATCTTGCGGAGGTTTAGCTCAGCATTCCTCTACTGCGGTCTTGCCAATATAACGTCACGTCGTCAGATCGCTGGCGATGCTTACTTCAACTGATCTGCTGCATCAGGACCCATTTAGACCTGGCTATGAACGGTCTAGATCAGCCACTATGAATGTGTGCATTAGTCTAATTATATACAGCATCAATCAATTCAGCTCCAATAGAAGTGGCCAATAGAACTTGGCCAACGTTGAATAGCCAGTTATAACTAAACAAACAATAGAAGAGATAGCTAAGGAGTAATCAACAAACTTTATCGCTAAATTACGACCAAGAACGTAACAGATAACACAAATAGAATTTTAACAACAAGAATTAAAGGTAGCGAAAAACGGAAATGTTTTCTGCCACTGCCCGATGTCCTTACACACTTTCACTCACGTTCCATTGTTTCAATCGTGTCATGCTGGTGTGGACAGGTGTTGTACGATTATGGACCGTTGTGTTTGCAGGAAAATTGTTCCCTTATTTAAAAATTGCATTGTTAGACTCCATTAACATGTTCATGATATCAGTTTATTCAAATTGTCCAATTTCTGTCAGGACCTGCCACCAGGAGGTCCTGACCAACCCCCACACCCCCTAGTTACATTTACATTTTACATTTTAGGCATTTAGCAGACGCTCTTATCCAGAGCGACTTACACAGTTTCACACTTCTTTTTACATACAATCCATTTATACAGCTGGATATTTTACTGAAGCAATTCAGGTTAAGTACCTTTAGCTCAAGAGTACAACGGCAGTGCCCCCACCAGGGATCGAACCTGCAACCTTTGCGTTACAAGCCCAGTTCCTTAACCATTATGCTAACACTGCCGCCTATAGTTCCATGATCTCGGTCTACTTTTACTCCTACACTTTTAAAGAAAATATAATATTGACTTTTTTTTACTAAGCTACATTATCTGAGATTCCCCATTACTCGTTACATTTTGGCATGTCTTGTACAATGCCAAGTCTGATGTGCGCAATTGCAGGTCCCATAAAACATCACAACATTCAACTTAGCTAGCTAGTAACACAATAGCAGTGCACCAATAAGAAAATGTGCTATCTGAATCAAGCCTAAACCGGATGATGGCAGCAGAGTCTGGTTCTGGCATGGCAATGTTTCAGCTGCTCTGTCAGCGGCCAGCCATCCATGACCATATTTTCCCATTTCTGGGAGCCGAAGGAGATCCGTACATAATGAAGGGTGTCCTTCGTCTGCAGTGGGTGCGTGACATTTCAGCCTCACCGTTGAATTTGTTGAAACATGTTGAGGTGACGTGAAGTGGATTTTGTTGAAGTTGTACCCTCCATTTCTTTTGATCCACCGCCCGTCACTAAGGGTCAAGCTAATACCCAGAGGCCGGCAATGATCCACCTCCCCCGAGACGGAACTCACCCCCCTACTTTACAGGGATGCCCTTTGCGCTTCTCGGTGAGCTTGGGCCGGCTCCCCTTCCCCCTCCCCCTGGGGCAGACCGCCAATTGCGCCGGGCCAGGGCTGGCACACGCCGGGCTTTGAACAGTCGCAGTGGGCAGCTTGCATTCCGGGTGAATGCTTTGACCGTTATTGCCACTCGAGGCCCCCAGAGCCATCTGTTTATAACATTACTGGCCTTGCTAGCTACGTAGCTGCAGTTTAGCCTTAAAACGTAAACTTGTTCAGCTTAAACAAAATAGTTATAATAAAACCAAATTTTCCAACTGACAGTTCCCGGTTCAGTAGCGTTCTCGCTACCCGCAATAACAACGCGCCATCTTGCTAGTTAGCTGGTTAATTAATCTCTAACATGAACTGGGAAGTGCTGGCTAGCAGTGTCTCTGGGTGGGATAGACGATTAAGCGAGTCTGAATTTGACCACGGTGTCCTAAAATGGTTATAAATAAGGTGCAAGGCACAATTCTGTCAGTTACATAGTTGGATAAAACCATGTTCAATTATGGTTCACTTTTTACTTTTAATACTATAGTACAAATGAAGTCTGATACAGACTTGGTACTTTTACTCAAGTTGTAGTTTCTATCATGTGTTTCGGATCATCGTCAGCCTTGGAGAATAGCTTGCTTCATAGAGATGGGTGGTGAGTTTGTGGGGGAGGGCGAATCGAAATAAATAGAGGGTATAATTGGCCACTAAATTGGGAGAAAATCGGGGGAAAAATCGGAAAACAACATTTTAAAAGAAAGGGAGGGGCTAGTATATTTACTTGACAGTGCTATTGATGGCATGGCTGCGATTTTAGGGAGATATGATTGAGCTAAATCTCTGCCTCCACTCACATGATATTTCATGATTAAAATGGCTGAGCTCTTAATTATAAAAAACAACAACATAAGCGTCTGATCATTGATACATGCGCATAGCAGCCGCAAAGCTTGAGATTGGTGTCTGCAATTAACTTTGTCGAGGTCACTGGTTCTGACACAATTTATGACAAAACAAAACAAAAAATTAATGAACAGAATAATGATCCCCTTTGCTCTCGCGTTTATGTTTGTTATCATTCTTAATTCCCATAATTGTCTTTTAAAGTTTTTCTCCCAGTTTAGTGGGCAATTATACCCTCTATTTATTTTCGATTGACCCTCCCCACACAAGCTCGCTGCTCAACTCTACGAGGCAAGCCAATTTTCTGAGGACAGCTCAGCTACAGACTCCTTCGAGATGGAATTCGCCCTTCCGCGCTTCTCAGCTAGTTGGTGCCAGGCTCACCCCCTCCCCCTTCCCCTGGGGCAGACAGCCAAACACCACCCCCGATCGGGCTCCCCCACCAGGGCCGGTCTGGTACAGTCGAGTTTCGAACCGCGACTGTGATAGGCAGCTCACACTCGTAAAGGACCAGCCAATACGGGTGCGTTAGACCGCTACGCTATTGGAGGCCCCTATCTTTGAAACTTTGAGAAGATAGCGCCTCGTTTGCCTTCCTGGAGCAGCCTCCACTGATCGAGTCTGGGTTTGTTTTTCTGTTCGCTTCAGTTGAGCATTGCCAATGAGTCCGAGTGTGGAGTCTGAGATGGGATTCTCGCCGGGTCTAACCCAATGCCACAACCCCCCAACCCCCCCCCAGTGAATTCAGTAAAGCAGAACGTCCCGCTTGAGTTGCAGTATCGATTCTGTCTCCGAGAAATAAATGACCTACATCGGAGGCCTAACAGAAGACCTAATCCCCAGGGATTCGTTGGAGATGCGCGTTCGGAGAGCGAGAGGCGATGTCTGTCCGCGTGCGGACATTTTTCTCTGCTTATTTTGTGTGGGTCATCGGTGTAATTATTTCCTTTCTGCAGCCTGTCTCCAGGCACTGCTTTCTGCCCACATCTGCAGTGAAAGAACTCTCCCCCTCTCTTTCTCTCTTCCTCTCCCCCTCTCTTTCTCTCTCTCTCCCTCTCCCCCTCTCTCTCTTCCTCTCCCTCTGTGGGTGCAGTCGCATCTGTCACAACCGTGAAAGTGCAGACCTCAGTCTCAACTGCTCCCTTGCTATATAGCACAGAAATATAACTACAGGGTATATACACACACACACACACACACACACACACATATACACAGGGATAGACAAAATAATGGAAGCACCAACTGAAAAAGGACTTGTATTTTTGAAGCAATTTTTAAAAAGTCATGCATTTCATATTAATGTCAATACTAATTACCAATATGTTTCTGTGTTCCTGAAACCACTCTTGAGTCCATTTAGCAGTGAGTATGGGGGCTGATTGTCTTGGAGCATCTTGAGGAAACATGGTTTGCACCTGGTCACCTAAAATGGCTTCGTATTCCTTGGCCGTAATTCTACCGTGCAGAGTGATAATCGCACCCAATGACTCCCATGACAAGGCTGCCCATACCATAACAGATCCACCACCATGTTTAACAGTTGGGTAAACCCATCCAGATGTAGGAAAGAGTAAAAAAAACGATATCATATTCTTCTACTGCTCAGAAGAACAGGTCTTGTGCTCATTACACCAGGTTAGGCATAGCTGTGCATTGGCCTTGGTTTCTGAATAGCAGCCGTATTTGTAAATGGCAGCCTTGTGAAACTCACAACATAGTTTTTGTTTACGGGATCATAGAGGTGTAGATTCAAACCTGTGGTAATTTTTTAAGGCTGTGGTTTTATGGTATTTATCCACTATCCTGCTAAGTGTCTATCCTTGTCGGTGACTTGTGACAACTTCCTCTTCCCTGATGCAGTTTTCCCTTGTTTGGCGTATGCAGTCATGGTGACACCGTTCCCCTTGACAGTTGACACATGAAATCATTTTGTGTGTTCTGTGACTGACGCACCTGTAATTGAGGCAACCAACTATTTAAAGTGTTGATTTTAAAGTGTCTTTTATAGCAGAAACATATTGGTATTTAGTATTGACATTAATATGAAACACATGTAGACTCCTATTTAATTGTGATTTATTTGCTTCAAAATGCGAGTCCTACTTCATTAGGTGTTTCCATTATTTTGTTTACCCTCTGTATGTATGTTTCTTTTATATATACATATTCATATCCAGTAGGAGATTAAATGTCTAAAAATAACCAAATCAAACAAATCCGAGAATATTGAAGCTTCAAGTTCTTTGGTCAACACTTGTGTCTGTGTGGAATGCAAGACTACCCACAGATTCATTTTTTCCCCAACTAAGAAACACTGTTTTGGTTAGACCCAATGCATCTACAGTTCAGGTCATAGCCGATGTGTGTAGTCATGCAGTTGAACATGTTGAAAGCACAATCGTTGTGGCAGTCAATGTATGCCATGGCAATAAATCTCTTTCTCAGTTACAGATATGGTGGCGTTTGATTAAGGTCGCCATTATTCTGTGTCATTAATCATCCTAACTGCTACCGGCCCCCGGGTTGCGCAACCGGTAAAGGCAGGGTATTAAGGGGTAAATAAACTTGTCGCCTTCCCCCTCTCGTCTCAACGTGTTTATTTAAGTTATTGCAAGGGGAATTCATAGCGATTTACAGATTAAATAGATACTAACCACCATGGTTTATTTAAGATACCCATTACTCATGGTGTTTTGCATAGCTTGTATTATATATTATACATATCATATATTATTGCTGTATAATTGTGCACCGTGGTATTTGCTGGAGAGTCTCAAAGCCAAAAAACCTTCTGTTAACAAGTCATGCTCACCAAAGCAGTTACCAATATTCTGACCACTTCAGACATTGAACGTATTTTTTTTGCTGTTTTCTCCACATTTTTAGTGTCAAATCATACCCTCCTTTTTCATGTCAATTATTCCACTCTCACATACAGTATATCTTACAAGTTCGCTGCCGTAGTCCTGATACCGGCAGTGACATGTGGCTGGGCACCGCCTCCCCCAAGCCAGAACCCGCCAAGCCGTCACCGTAACTCAGGGCCACTCCTATATGCAGCGAGCTCGTATCGGGCTATACTCCCTGGGGCGGACAGCCAATTGCCACCCCCTAGTGGCATCGAACCCCGTCGCAGTGGCCAGCGTGGCCAGCGTCGAACGTTATAACCGCTAGACCACCCAGGAAGCCAGACATTGAACATTTAAATGTACACCCTTATGTGAGTAGGGTGAAATCGCCTGTGTGACACTAGGACATGCTCCGGCACTGCTCAAGTAGATCCCCAGAGCTCTGCTGCGATCTCAAGCACCACCTGATCTCGGTTTTAGCTTTCCTGTCTGACCTCGAGAAGTAAAAGCAATCAAGGCACACAAAGGGCACATTCCTGAACCGGTTGCCTCAATGGCTTTTAACATCCCTGTCAAATACATGCTCGTTGGCCTGAAACGTTATTTCGGTCTTCCATGTCGAACACGCAGAATAGTATGTAAGGGGGGGACGATGGGGTAAATGTCCACGGAAATACCATCCAGAAATTCAATAAACGTACAGACAAAGAATTCCTAAGAATATGGCGAAACACGGGTATTGGAAATGGCACAGGACAAATCCCCAGTGGTATATATTTTATTTACTGTGACAGCTCCATCAGTTACGATGCACTACAGGGCCCCAGCGCTTGGAAGGCCACACCGGTACCGCTCAAGCTCGGCTCTTCCTCGTTATCTTTATCTCGCAACCTATGCAAGGCGCACGGGAAAGAACCTCTATCGCTCTGCACAAAGAAACCGAATTCCAATTTTTCTGTGTCGGAAGCCTGTCGTTTCTGTGTGTGCGCGTGAAGAAAAACCACAACTTACAGTTCGTTGCATTGGTGCAGGAATGTTCAGTTTTTCAGTTGTCAAAATAGTCCCCCGGAGACTGTGGTTTTGTATGGTAACAAATGCTATAGAGGCCATTTTCTAAAAATATATAAAAAACAAACAAACATCCACATTCCCTTTCATTGCAGTTTTCCTCTCCCAGCTATTTTACGGTCAGCCCACCCCCACCATCGTATTAAACACAGAGGAGTGGAGGGGGCTGGATATAAAACAATCCTGTAAAAAAACTAAAAAGTGTAGATGCTTAGCATCGGCGAAAGACTTTAGAAGTTTCTCTGTTGTTACAAGCTCTAGGAGTTTACACCCCGTCATCCCTTTGAGCTGCAGCAGTGGAGCGGAGTGTCTACGCGTGTTTTGAACATAACAATCGAGGAAGATTCAAAGTCCAGTCGTCTCTCTCCCCCGATGTGTCGCGCATTGTTAAATCATTCACTGGTGGGGGAGATCAGACCCCGGCTTCCAATTATTTGTGAATAACTAAGATCAGAGGCTATATTGTAAAGCCTGGTGGGGCTATTTTTGGTATGATCTCCTTGTCCTGTGATGGGTTGCCCGGCGGCTCTCCAGCTAAAGCGCCGTTTGTTTGTCAGTGTAGTGACAGGGGCCAGTCTGGTATGAAATCCTGACTGAACCCAAACAGCCCCGCAAGACTAAGTACAGTCCGTGCTCAGATCACATCCTGGTACAACTCCCTCACTCTGAAAAGCAAAAATAAACTCAAGGATCACAAACCAAGCAAGTAAAATAACGGGTACCACCCAGCGACAACCGTCAGAACTCTACACTCAGTCGGTCGTGAAGAATCAGTCCCACAGGATCCCTCACACCCCCTCCACAACTCCTTCCCATTACTCCCATCACACCGTCCAATCAGAGTCCCATTGGCCAAGAAACTCATTCACAAAAAAATAATTAATTCCCACGGAAATAACCCTGTTAAACAAAAAATAATATCATATGCTCTTTGCTACTTTTGCACATCTGTTATTTTTCTGTTTTTTAGCCATGCCTGCACCGTTGTCTTAACTGTGGCGGCAGTGTGGTATAATGGTTAGGGAACTGGGCTTGTAACATTAAGGTTGCAGGTTCAATCACCAGGTGGGACACTGCCGTTGTACCCTTGAGCTACAGGTACTTAGCCTGAATTGCTTCAGTTAATATCCAGCTGTATGAATGGATTGTATGTAAAGAAATGTGAAAAACTAAGTCGCTCTGGATAAGAGCGTCTGCTAAATGCCTGTAATGTAATGTAATGTAATGTAACTGTTTCTGTTTTTATGTTCTTGTGAACCCGCGTTCTTAAACCGAGTAAATCCTCCATTTCACAAGTTCAGGAAGAGTCTGTGTGTGGCTCGTTCTGGAGTGTGCCCAGTGTGCGTGTTCACAGCAGGGCAAAGGAGAACTGATGAACCACTGGCTTGTCCTGTGATGCACGCTGTGACATCGCAGAATTTGTGCGAGTATATCTTAAGAGCCAGTCACATCAACCCAAGGGAGGGTGCTCCAAGCGCTGCTGGCCACACAAATTCAATTTCAGTCCCTTTCACAAGTTTAGCAAAAAAACATACACCTCTTCTGGTGAGAGCCACACTGCAAATGATGTATGAAAACTAAAAGTGACACTGACATCAGATTTGCCATATTACTCATGCTTCCTCTTAAGGTGCGAGGTTATGAATACGCCTTAATCCGTCACACTCAACGCGCGGCAGCGTGCGGATACGGCCCCTCGTTCCGCACCGTAGCGTCATGCTGGCACGTGAAGAGGTGACAAGGCCCTTCAAGATAAAAGATCTACGTTACAGCCAAAAT
Organism: Aldrovandia affinis; assembly: GCA_029706075.1. Classification (NCBI taxonomy): domain Eukaryota; kingdom Metazoa; phylum Chordata; class Actinopteri; order Notacanthiformes; family Halosauridae; genus Aldrovandia; species Aldrovandia affinis. Next base: position 1,686,477 of record JAINUG010000155.1, on the reverse strand, counting down.
AAATCAGATTAGTACACATCTCATTTAGCACCAAAGAGATTGGTCACCATTACTGGAATTGCCTTTGAAGATGTGCCCCAGAAAGAAGGGATAATGAAAGAGATCTATAGCGATTGTCTGGATCAATAGGCCCCTCTGAGCCTGCCGCCATCGCTGAGCTGTACAGTTTGAGACCACCCACGGGCCTGGCACTCAACAAACACTGCGGTTCAAAACGTGTGATCAATGCGCTCTCGCGTAGGCTGTGGTTGTGAGAGGTTCTGATTCGTGATACCGCATGAAATGCTCTGAACTCCTGTCTCAAACACCCATAATGAAATAATTGCTTGTTTTTAGACCCGTGACCTCCCTAATACAGCACTCAAAATCGTGCCATTATCAGATCCTTTTTGTCGAGTTGTGAATGCTGGCTGCTGAGTGAAGGTGGTTGTAGAAGGCTTGTATTAATCTCCCCATAATTCTTTTGGCTGGTCCCTCCCTCTGCAGTACTAACAGTACTAACAGTACTTGTTTTGGTCAATATTGGTGACATTTGTTGTGTCAAAAGTGACAGCCGGCATTCATTTTGGCATTCTAAATCCTGACATATCCTTCTTCACCCACTATGGAGACAGTTCCTTTGGCTTTTAAATGGCAGCGTTCCAAAGTCATTAGAGACCGCTTGCATTCATATTAAGTATTAGTATTCTATTCTTTATTTATTTATCTGCTTCTAGTCAAAGAGCCAAAAACTAAGAAATTCCTGTGTGAAAACACCCGGCCACACTGCACTACACTGATAGACTGCAGGTCACCCTTTGGTGGACAGTTTTCTAGACTTCATTCTGATTTTGATTTTTGATTTTTTTTTTTTAAGTAAAGTTTTGTTTTGTTTTTCAGCTAGCTATACAGTATATATAAAAGTTGATACTCCTTCATGTTGGACCACAGTTTCTGCAAACTCTGTCAAGGGGACGGATACAGCTCCATTTTATTATTCTGTTTTGTGTTTGGAACTCCAGGTCAGTCGCCTACTGTATCGGTGGGCGAGGTGTCCATCCAGCTGGACCTGATCTCCCATCCGGGCACTGGGGAGCACAAAGTCAGCGTAAAGGGTAGGCCTCGACGACTCCTCAAACCGCTTCGAGCGGAATGACTCACAGGAGCACCACCAAGCCCTCCTGACACCTCATTCATCACCCGTTTGTGTTTCATGTGTCATAGTGTTCAGGGAATACTGAAAGGCGTCCGCTTTTCCTTTCAAAACACTGACGTTACTCTCAGAAGGGCCCTGGCACACACTATGCGGTCTAATATAAATAACAAAAATAAGTAGGACATTTCCTTGTTTGTGGTTTAGCTGGTTGCTTGGTTACCAGCCTGCAATGCTGTTCTTTTAAGGGAAAACTTGCTTCACAAATTGGGCTTTAGAATGAACACAAAAAGCTGAGATCATTAAAAAGAAAGCGCATGGAAGGCATGTTGCCGTTTGAGGCTTTTTTCCCTCCCCCAATAATATGCAAAAATAAATGACACTCTCTCTGAAGGCATCATTAAAGCCATTCCACAGGACCCTCCTCTCCAGTACAATGACTCAGGCCGCAATCTTAAAGACAGAATGCCCCTTTGAGTGAGCGTGCGATGCTTAACTACACAGGGCAGCCAATTCTGTACCACTCACCCCACCCCAGGTGGACTCAAGGTGGTGAGTGAGGTCAATTTGCCTTTACTTTAATTTAATTCCCCGAATCACCCTGGAAGAGTGACTCACAACAACACGACGACTCCTCAAGCAGCTGAGTGGTGGGGGTCCTTCATTCAGACAGAAAGACAAAGATTTGTAACGAAGCACGTGTGTGTGTGTTCTCTCTCACAGTCGTGGCGGTGAACAACATCAGCTGGCAGACCAGCGCAATGTTCCGCCCCTTCGTCGAGGTCAATGCCATCGGGCCTCAACTCACCGACAAGAAGCGCAAATTCAGCACCAAGACCAAGAACAACACCTGGTCTCCCAAGTACAACGAAACATTCCAGTTGTGAGTAAAAGCACTCTCTTTAAATATATTTTTTTATATAAATAAAACGGTGTGCCTGTAAGCTAACCAAAAGGCAACTGAAATAATCAATAATGCAAGACATTTTTAACAGTAGCCTGTCGTTTTCTCTGCTAAGATGTTATGTTTATGATGGTGTTATGTCTGTCCTCATATTTTGCACTTTGCACAAATAAATTCTACCAAACCATATTTGCTTTGTCAAAGCACGCGGGTATCACTTCAAAAACACAAAAATTAAGCTTCAGTTATTCATTAGTTATACAGAACTCATATTTGGACCAGAGCCAATAAAAGTTTGGTTGTGCGATCTAGCATTTCTAACGCGGGGTGACATTTCCAGGAAATATCGAAGGGGTTTTTAAACCCACCCCCATTCAACAACTTTTTTCCGTGAGTGGTACTCAAACCCATTTCCACAATGTTGACAGGTCCATAGCACACATATTTAGAAAACTATTTTGAACGAACCCACACGTTTTCTCCCGAACATTGAACAGGCTTTTTTTTGTTTAAAGTGACAGCCCCAGTACAATGACGTAAGTTAGCCGCCATCATTTTTTACCACTGTAGTTGCTTTACGCTCTCTTTGCTGACGATCTCCTGTAAATGTACGGAGTTGATCGTTGCGTCTGAGCAGTTGGGATATGAAGCACTCCCATTACATTACATTACAGGCATTTAGCAGACGCTCTTACCCAGAGCGACTTACACAGTTTACATTTCTTTACATACAATCCATTTATACAGCTGGATATTTTTACTGAAGCAATTCAGGTTAAGTACCTTGCTCAAGGGTACAACAGCAGTGCCCCACCTGGGGATTGTACCTACACCCTTAACATTACAAGCCCAGTTCCCTAACCACTATACCACACTGCCAGCCACTCCCACTGACACTGGACTTTGTTCTTGTTGTTTTTTGTCTCTGTGGTCGTTCAGCGTTCTGAGTAACGAGCACGGGCCCGAGGCCTACGAGCTGCACGTGTCGGTGAAGGATTACTGCTTCGCCAGAGAGGACCGCATCATCGGCATGACCGTCGTGCAGCTCAAAGAGCTGGCGGACAAGGGCAGCCACACGGCCTGCCACCCCCTGGTGAAGACCGTCGCCATGGACGACACCGGACTGACCATCGTGAGAATCCTCTCTCAGAGGACAACCGACGAGGTGGCCAAAGAGTTTGTCCGCCTCAAGTCAGAAACGAGGTCTCCCGAAGAAGTATCGTAAGAAAGAAAGAAAGAAGAAAAAAAAAAAAGGCGTTAATTTTACAAAATGAGTCGATTTAAAATGTGGGTGTATGTCTGAGGACTCGACTTCGAAAGACAGCCGGGTTTGTTTGTTTGTTTGTTTTTTGTGCATGTATGTTAAAACATCTGTTGGAATGTTCATTTTAAAAACTTCGGTATGTACAAGTGTTTACCTACAGTATACTTACTATGAAGTACAGTACTATATTCTACAAGTTACGTTAAAGAGATATTAAATACCTTTTTGTACCACAGTAAAAAAAAAAACAGTCTTTTTGAACAGGACTTTGTTCAGATAAAGTGCCAAACCAGAGACAAAAACAAGGTGACGAAACAAAGTTGCAGAACGGAGACATTGGTATACTTAAATTTGCTTGATTATTTTCGTCCCGTTTGATTCATTCTCTCGAACTGTGCTGCGTCATAATTGTTGAGATTTGGTTCATTTACAATTCTGTTATTTTGTTTTTTTTACAGTGTTTCACACAACACCTGTTGTGCATGTCCGGGTTCAAACCGCACCCCCCCACCGCGGGGCTGGGGCCTCCCACCCTCGCCCCACCACTCTTTGTACTTTCAGGCCATCCTAAAGAGAGAGCGTTTTTTTAAATAATGGCAATGACTGCTATGTAACCCTTCACAGGTGTTTGTAATTTTATAACCATCGGTAACAATGCAGACGGTCTCCTGTTTTTATCAGTATAAACAGAAAGGGTGGAAAACGTTTGTTTGTTTGTTTGTGTTTTTCTCCCCTGGCTTCCAGCCTTTCTGAACATCACTGTGAACACGAGCATTGGGCGGCAGGCTTGCGTAACGTCGCCGACAGTTTGCCATTGTTTATTCACGTCTAAAAATAACTTTGTTCCCGAGAAACTGCCAAAGTTACATAAAACGTTTGTACAAAATGCAATCCGTTACCTGTAAGAACAGTATACATGTATCTCCATGTGCTATATGACTTTTTTTTCCAGTACTACGTATGGGATTGTTGATGGGGGTTATTCTGAGATTATTTTCGTTCTGAAGCTGTTCACCCATCTCTCAAAAGTTGTACATGTTTACTTATTAGTTCCATCAGCTTCAGGTCATTTTTTATTTTATTTCTTTGAAAAAGGAAAGAGTTTAACATTTGGTAATTATGCAACATTCCTATGTATCGCACTGATGGCGAAATTGTATGTCATGTAAATATATTTAGTGAGAAATTCTAATACGTGGTATTGTTTTATTCAGCGCAGACTGACAGAGGGTGATAAAGAGTGTTTTCGCGGTGATAAAGAGTTGCCGGCGGTTTGAAGTCCCCACTGAAAGTAAGTGACTTAAACGGCATCATTAAGAGGCAGAGATAATATAAACTGCAGGAACTGCATCTATTCTTATTATGGTGTATTGTATTATTGTCAGGTGTATGTATTCATAAAACTCAAAAATAGTTCATATGAAAACTGCCTTTGCAAAGCCACTAAAATTTGCTTGGACAGTATAGCAAAAAGCTACCTCCAGGGGTAGGGTTAAGCCAGCCACGGTTCCCTGGGCGACCACTGCTTTAGTTCCTGCCACAGGTGACCAGTTGTCGTCAGTGAGAGATATCGCAGTAATTTGAGGCGAAATTGCCGATTCTAAATTGGAGTGGAAACTTCTTTTTTTCCCCCCAAAGGGACTTGAGGGAAGCCCTCTCTTTCAGACCCGCAGCACACTGGAAAATAATCCTACTCATCGATCTGGAACTTTGAACCCTGATTCAGAGCGAGCGTGTCGCACCAGGACTCTACACTGACCCTCTTCAGGCCAAATTGAACCCATCAGCACTCCTAGGCTTGGTCCAGCCGATTCTGCATGCAATATTTTATTTAATGTTTTCTCTAACAATTCTGTAGATATAAAGTAGTGTATCATCAGCCACTGTTCCACACTGAGCACCATCAGAGATATGTAAATTAAGTATGATATTATTATTATTACAGATCATCCACCATACTGTGGTTTTCATTTTTACATATTATCCACATATAATATGCACGCTATATATATATATATTATATAGCAGAATATTTATTGGAGCGATGACGTAAGGTTAAGCACTTTGCTCAACGGCAGTGCCTCGCCCAGAGTCCTCTAGGTACTTAAAATCTACAACACACGCCACACATACAAGATTTTTACAACTGCTGGCCAAGGAGCAGATACCCAGCTCTTTGTTGCCCTAGGAGGCTGCACATACTTTCAGCTACTGCATAAAGCGGTAGACGGTCGTCTGTTGATTTCATGTTTCCACACCGAAAGGCGATTTGCCGATAAGCATTCACACTAAGCATTAATTTGGCTACACAGAACGAGTGTGCGGGCTTACAATGAGACTTTGTATTGGCTTACGTTTGCGATCGCTAACCCCTTACTACAGGCGATTCTGCCAGTTTTCAGCCTGTGGCTCATTTTTCACGCAGATCAATGCAGAAATGGGAACGATTCGTTTTCTCAGACTCTGTGGTCTTTGAAGCAGATGTTACCGTGCTGGGTTTGCTTTCAAGGCTTTGATATAATATGAGTGCGGAAATCAAGGGCCTAACCACGTATTAAATAATAATGGGGGGTTGACATACTGAAAGGGAATGTTTTATATCTACAAATTATTGGGGGGGGGGGGGGAACATATCCTATTCCTGCCTATGGCCGAAAGGCAAGTTATCTTACAGCAGCTCAAACTATCAGCAATTGAATGATTGAAAACAATTTTAAATATCAGTGTAGGCCGAGATGAGAACGTATTTAGTGAAATCATATGTTATAAATAGCTATGACCATTTACAAATCAACAAATATTTGCTGTGGGGGGGTTTAATACGGTCTTATTTGCATTATTCCTGACTTGCAGGTCCTCCAAATGCACTTTTTATTCCTTAATCATCCACATGGCCCATTTATATTGAACCTATAACCTCGTGGCCCTGTAACATTTCTGGACAAATGGGGGAAAAATAAGCAAACCCCCCCCGCCCCTCTACTTTCTCACTGTAATGACACGCGCAGGCATGATATGATAAATTGCCGATTCCGTACTTCTGGCTCCCAGACCTCCCCCTCCATCTCCCTCCCTCCCCACAGCGTTGGTATGGGTTTAACTGCAGTCTCACGAGAATATCAGCCGGTTACTATGGAAACCGAGTTGGCAGCCCAGCAGTGTCGGAGCGATCGGCGTCGGCAGGAAGCCAGGGACTACGGCGAATCTCCCGTCTTAAAATTAACTATCTGCTCAACGGCGTTGCGTTCGCTACGCCAGTGCATCTCGTAAAAGACAACAACAACATAAAAGTTTCACACACACACGCACGCTCTCTCTCGCTCGCTCGCTCACTCACTCACTCACTCGCGCACAACGCAAGATGAACCAGGTCCACAGCAAGGCCGTAGCATTCCCTCATCTCAGCCCCTATAATAACAGTGGCTAGCGAGGTCATATCTATAATTTAATGGCTTATACCCTTTGCTTGGAACAGGGTACCAAATTAAAGAATCAATACTCGAAGTGGGACCACTGCTTGTGCATTTCAACAACAACAATATTCATTCATTATCCAATTCATGGTCAGGGTCAGGGGGGGGTGGCTGGAGCCTATCCCAGCATGCATTGGGGCGAGAGGCAGGAACACACCCTGGACAGGCCACCAATCCATCGCAGCAAGAATATGCAGCGGAAGTTAAAGCAACCATAGATATATTATATACATGAATAATATTTTTCTGTAATACATTATAATACGTTACATTGTGATATTTATATGATAATTTCAAATCAAGTCTTTTTCAACAATAACCAGATTAGGGATGCATCAGTGAGCCACTGTAAATATCACTTACTCATAAATCTTGGCAGTGATGGATCACATAGGAAATCGACCGTGGTATTCATAGCAATGGAGAGTAGAAGGGCAAGGCCTTGGCCTTGGCTCAATGCTACATTATTTTTATTCAAAATAAATATTATTATGTTCGCAGTTGTGCTGGTTCATTCTAAGAATGACCTTCATTTTTTCCATCTGGGAAATACTATTCAGATCCAGAGGAAAGTCATTAAAAAAAGGACACTGGTTCATTTCTTTCCTCTGTGTATGATTAGTGAAGAACGTAAATAGATGTTTATGGAGGTTACGTTTTTAAAATAACATAATATAGTAACATAGTGCATGTACAGTGCCCCTTTAATGTCTACACCCCGTCTCAAAAATGTCACCACCTGTTGCCTTACAGCCTGACATTAAAACATATTGAATCAGACTTTTTCAACCTTTGACACATTTTACCCTACAATTTCCAAGTAGAAAAATGTATTCCAAAAATGTCTAAACATTCATTAAGAATAAGAAAACTCAAATAACTTGGATTGGTAAGTCTGCACCCCGCTTATCATACCAATTGTAAAGTAGCTCAGGGGTAACCAATCACCTTTCAGATCACACACCATGCTAATTGGCCTCCATCTGTGTTCAACTGTAGTGATTCTGATTACTTCAGAATAAGAAGCTGTTCCTAGAGGATTCCAGTGCATTTCAGAGTAAAGAAACCACCATGAGCAACAAGGAGCTTTCAAAATAACTTTCCATAAAGTTGTGGAAAGGCACATATCAGAAAATGGGTATAGACTTTAAATGTAAATGGAAATCAAATGTAGTATTGTTTTTAACCCTTAGGAGTCGCCGATCACGCCGGCGTGATCAAATCAGTAACTGGTTCAAGACGCCGTAGCTTTAAAACGAAGTCACTTTGAGCATTGCCGCCAACTTCACTCGAAAGTGCTGGCTTGAAACCCCATGCTAGTTTTTTGAATGACGTTGAAAGACCAAGTAAAAACGGAGATATTATCATTTACATTTTATGACGAACTTGAAGAAATTATTGGTAAGGAGTCTGACATCGAGAGTGATGCTGACGACGAAATTGACGATCCGTCTTTTGTCCTCGACAACGAGACAAAATAGCCCAAGACCTCTAAGGGTTAATGTGCCTCTCCTGCCTGGTAATGTCCCCATTTGGAATTAGCCTTTTGGTTTGGTGGATTTCTGCCTGTACTCTATGGCCTGCATTCAATCAACACCCCCCGCATCATCATCACTGACTTCATCTACAGAAGGTTATCAAGTGCCAAATAAACATACCTCGAAATGGATCTCACCCTTGTTTTTTTAGTGAAAGGCTCTAAACTTATTTTGGCCTCCTACCAAATTTGAATTGTCCATTTAAAAAGTTTCTCTGCAAAGCTTGGCAAAAAAACAAAAACACATTGACCACAACCACTTGAGTTCCTGATGAGTCATCCAAGGGAAACTAACCGACCCGACACTTCAGGCAGAAGAAAAACAAACAACGCATCCAAGCACAGGAGAGACATTAACTCTGACCCAGCGGTTTAACTCCTCCCCATTAAAAACCAGTTTACAAGCATCTCAACATAATTAACGCTGTATTAGACCACCTGGGCCCCATAAATCACACAAGATTGAGTGAGGACGTTACGCGCTCAGAGGACAAACATTATTTTTCCTTGCAAATTACGCGAAGCTACGAATAACACCATTTTTCATGTAAATATGATGCCTGTCATGCGCACATTTTGCTTCGTGCAAAACGACATGAGCACAAGCGTTTGAACATCATACTTTGGGTGAGAAATGACAATTGCACAGAAAATGAATAACTACAAAATAATCTGGTGGGCGAAAATAAAAAAAAGTCTAGGATTGCATTCATAAAAATCACTGAGCGCAGAAAGGAGCACTTATCTATGGAATAGTGGGTGGTTTGTCTTTAGATTTGACAAATCATACAATTAAGTGAAAGTAATGAAGTGAGTCACGACTGGCTTTCAGGACTTAAACGGGAAAAGTAGAGGACTCCAAACTTCTCAGGAAAGTCTTATAAAAGTCTTGGAAATGACTATAGCAGGCCACAAACAAAGGATGCAACATTCTAGGGCAGCACGACAACAGGGAGTTTTTGTGAAGGTACCAGTTGAAATTGGATAGGTATTCTTTAAGGTAAAGATCTTGTGAGGGACATTCTGACATTGCCTACCAAAGGAAATACAGCCATCTCTCTCCCTAAAAGAGAGGAGCCAACATTATCCAGGAACGGGAAAGTATCAACAGAACAGCAGTGGGACTGCACGCATGTTTAAATAAGCGTGTGTGTTTGTACATAAAGTAACCTCTACAATCAGGGTCACTGGCCTATGGCATTAAGTTAGTTTAGGACAGGAAGCTGCCAAATACAGTTCTTAGCTATGCTAGTGACCAAAGTGTAAGCAGAAATACTGAGTCTACATAAAGACCACTTTATATCATCTAAATTGTACACTCTGGTACACTGAATATTGCAACTGCAAAGCAAATTTCTTACAAATATTTGTTTTTTTAGATTCAGAAATTTTCCCCCTGCTTCAAACAGGCAGATATACATTTTGGAATACTGATATCCCCATATATGCCAGCGGTCATGAATAATTGAAAAACTTTTTCTAGTTTTCATAAAAGCAGTTTGAAGTCCCCACTGAAAGTAAGTGACTTAAACAGCCACATCAATAGACAGAGATAATATAAACTGCAGAAACTGCATCTATTCCATCTTATTGTAGTGCATTGTGTTATTGTCAGATGTATGGTGCGTGCATGTATTCATAAAACTCAAAAATAGTTATTGTGAAAAATGCCTTTGCAAAGCCACTCAAATTTTAACTTTCAAATAAATAAAAAAGAAATTCTCTAAACGACATGCTTGGGCGGTATAGCAAAAAGCAATTATTCTCAAAATCATTTGGAGCTTCCCATTAAACTCAAAACCACTGCACTCACACTACGTCTCTGTTGACCCTTAATATTCTTAAATATTATTAGGCTATTACAGCCTTTATTGTTTACTTTATACAGACATTTTGCTAATCTTTCTCATAAATAATTCCAGAGCTGAGTGTAGAACCGTGTTGAAAACAATGTCATAAGCGTTGTATGTAGGCTATCTTCATTAGAGTCCTGTTCTCTTTCACAAGCTGCTCCTGACCAACACCTGCCACAGTAATACCGAGACCCAAACCACAACCCACCAATGGGTCGGACTGCTACCACTACCCAACCTGGACCACAGGGAAATGAACCACAACCAGACCCAATAACTGCCAGGAGAAGGACAAAATTATGTCACTTAAGCTCATTTTATAGCCTGAAGACTGTGACCGACAGTCATTCAAATTCAGGTTCTGAATGCATGCTATCCACACCTCAGCATACATGCAAGAGATCTCCTTGGCCTTTTAAAAACACAACCATCGGTCCCTGGGTGGTACAACCATTAAAAGGCACGTGTTCTTCCTTTGAGTGTGAGCTGCCTATCACGGTCGGGGTTCGAAACCTGACTGTACCAGACCAGCCCTGGTGGGGAGCCCTGATCAGGGGTTTGAGTTTGGCTGTCTGCCCCAGGGGAAGGGGGGAGGGTGAGGAGGCACGAACTAGCTGAGAAGCATGTAAGGGTGACTCCAGAACGTGGGTGGGCAAATTCTGTCTATAAGGAGGCAGGAGTTCACTGCCCTCAGAGAATTAGCCTGCCTCGTAGAGATGAGCGGTGAAGGGTGGATAAAATAGAGGGTGTGATTGGCCACTAAATTGGGAGAAAAACAGGAAGAAAAAAAGAAAAAAAAAAGAAACAATTATATTTTTTTAAAGGCACGTGTTCTAAGTGCAGTTTGCCCACTGTAGCCTGGGTTCGAGCCCAAGCTGTGCCAGCCTGGCTCTGGCAGGGAGTCCCATTCAGGGGCGGCGATTGGCTGTGTGCGAGGGAAGCCCACATGAGCTTGTAAAAGCGCCTCTGTGTGTGTATCACCAGGTTATGCCCCTCTGCTAAATTTTGCAATTGGCTGGATCTCACGTCGACGCATGGAAGGTGGGCTCAAAGTAGACTCGATTCAAACTTTTAAAAAATAGCCCAAGCTTCAAAACAAGCAACACAACGCCAGCCAATGCCAACTGCCAGCGCAGGCAAGACTTGACTGAAGTGCCATGTGAACAGTCGACCTTCTATTATGAATGCAGGAAGGTCAATCTTAGTGCCCTAACGAATACACTTCTGAGTGCAAGATCCAGGTAAGATTCCTTGAGGTAATTCCATTTCAAGAATGGAAATTGTACAGCCGAGTAATGACTTTCCTTAAGCCTTCAGCAAGACCGCTTCTTTTAGTGGCTTCAGTTCCAGCGATGCATTTCGCCAGACTTGGAGCTCAGCTGTGCTGCAGTAAGCGTTTCAAACGCTTGTTAATACGCGATATCATGATGCACTGCTGGAATTATCGCCGATTCACCAGATTAGGCAACTAGAGTGGTAAAACCAGAGGGGCCGATTGTTTTTGCTCTGCTGTTCCTTTCCCTCCGTCAGTGCCAGCGCTGTGAATGCTGCTCCTTCCGGCGTTACGAAACAACGCCTATAATTGGAACCGAGAGAGAAGGAGAGCCGACAACGCTGCCAAGTGATCTCACTCTCGTCACGGTCTCCTTCAAAAGACTGAATAAAAGAGCTTCTCCGTTATTCACAAGCCCGTAAATAAGATGCCGTTTAAGGGATTAGACATTTCTTTAAAAAAGACTGTAAGCTAAAATCGCACAGACAGATTTTAAACTGTTAACTACATCTTATTATTTTTACTCACTGACTTGTGACTGCTCTGTTTAATGACGGCTCGTACTTGTGAAGAACTCAAGAACCACACGAGCGGAGAGCAAAAGGAAGCCTTCTTCAGAGACCCAACACATTTTAATTTCCTAACAAGGGGCTGCAGCAGCGTGTGTTTTACACTAACACAATGCAGCCGTAGTGTATGAAATCTATATTTTTAACCCTTTTATTACCAACGCTCGTCCTTACCGATGTAATTCAGCTGATCGCCATCGCGTTTGAGTCAGAGCGGTGCTGCAGAGCTAACACCTCCTCTCATATTTTCTGGATGAGGAGAAGGGCCAGGTTCTCTCTGTCAGGTTATCATGTATGAATGTGTGTGAGGGTCTCCCACGGCACATGTATCTCATGCGCACTTCGATAAACGTCCAGAGAGAGAGAGAGGGCTCACAGCTCGCACAGTAAATCACTCAATTTCCGCCGGTGGATCTTCGGGGGCAAATCATTCTGAGCAGGAAGTGCAAGATGACATTATTATCGAGCTGGAAGCAAACCCTGAGCGCGGTACATCACGGTGCTCCTGATACAGACGTTCCTCCTCCGCTCCCTCGGGTCAGGACAGACTCCTCCCTCCTACTGCAGGACAGACTGCCCCGGGGCATGCTTCAGTCACCCTCTTCTCTCACCCAGAGCCAGGACCGCAGGGCCCTGGGGATTCAGATGGTGGTGTAACCTTTTGAAGACCCCCATGTTCTGGTCTGGCTGTGCCTTCACCCTCCCCTCCTCATGCCTATATTTGGCTTCAGTGTAGAATTCTCTGTGCTTTGCAACAGCAGGAATAATTCAAGGCCAGCGGTGGCCTTCTAGTCATCAGGTCAGTTCTGATCTTTTTTTCATAGCACGGCAGTCTTTCATCTTTCACAGTATTCTTTTGTTAAACCATTAAATGGAAACTTTGAGCACCAAAAATGACCAAAGGGTTTCTGCGGGATGGATTGCGCCCCCATTTAATCCCATCACAGCTCATGGTGGTACAATGCAGCCGGAAGTCATAGTTAACAAAATAGATGTGTTTCACAAAGTATTAAAGTCTTTTAATAAAAGACTTAAAAAAGTATTTTCTTTAAAAACTGCAGCACCCATTGTTCCTCCCTGGCGGTTTCATTCGTCAGAGAGACGCTCGCTGGGTTTATTACCTGCCCCCTGAAGGCAAAAACTATTCTGGGTCCCGACTCCCTACCCTCATGAATTATGCTTAATGAGTACCTGCAGATTCTTTAGCCGAGGTTTCATTAGGGACTAATTCAACTGTTCTTATCCAGCTTCTTTAAAACATTTAATTAACGCCTTTAAGATGGCGTAATGGAGGAAAAGTACTACAGTCCTGCTGATGATGCTTGAAAAATGTGTGAACATGTGTGTGCGTGAGTGTGCACAAGCGCATCTGAGTGCACAGGTTTGTGTGTGTGTGTGTGTGTGTGCGTGCGTGCGTGCGGGCATGCGCACACAAGCGTATATCTGAACGTGTGTGTCTGCGTGAGTATTAACAAGTTGAGAATGCTAGCTAACGGGGTGAAAACTAAATGACCCATTAAGAGCTCACCGCAAATTGCAACAAAGTTTCGCAAATTCTCTATGTTTTTCGTCGATCTGTGTTTGCAGTAGCCATTAAAAGTTGAGTAAATTCTGCAGAACCAGCGTGCGCAGGGTCTGGGGAGAGATGTCTGGGAGAGTGCACGGTATCGGCGCGGGACTCTGCCATGGCTCACCCAACGGGCCAATTTCCTCAAGTTAAATACGAGGGAGGAGGAGGAGGAAACGGCAGCAGCTGTGAAGGGAGGAGGCGCAGCGGTGCGTCTGGAAGCTTGCCTCAGCACGGTACCTCCCTCGCCTGGTCCCCCTCCCCTCGACTTTAGAGTAACACAAGTCTGAGTCTGTCCTCAAAGAACGCTGTTTGCTGGAATTCATCTCACAGGCCCTACTATTCAATGTTTGTCTTCTCAAAACAGTCAAATAGTTATCAAATCAAATAAGATTGTTTTTCAGCCCGAAGGAGAGGAACATCAGCACTTGGAACAGCGAGAGTCCCACCGATGCAAACAAACACCACCACTACTTTTGGATTTGACAATGCTGCTTATCCATCTTCCTGGCCGATAAAGTCTGTTTTGCACAAACGGGCTCATCGTACGTTAGCGCCACCGTGGCTCCAAGGCAGGGGTCCCTGGTCCTGGACCACCGAAGGGTCTGCTGGTTTAGCTTTCACCTTAAAAATCAGCAGCCAGTTCAGACCCAAGAAACCGGGTGAGGTGAGTTAAGTGTGTAATCAGCTTGCTTTCATTGAACAGCTCAGTTCAATTCTGACTAACAAGGAGAATTAGCAGATTGTATTTCTCATTAAAAAAACACTAACCTTTTCCTTCCCAGTGTTACAGGTATAGTACGCAGCTGCCTACAATGATGTCTATCGCTGTATTACTGCACTGATCTCTTGCGCTAACTATGATTGTTCCTATGTATTAATGCACAAAGTCGCTCTGGACAAGAGCATCTGCTAAATGCTTAAAATGTAAAAAATGTCAATGTAGCAGACCCATTTTCTAAAAGGTACGCATGTAGTAGGTTTACAAATATAATGTACCGTCATTGGCCACTTCAAATCGATCAACTCTTTTTATCGGGATCCAAAACAAGAGATCTGAAGTTTATAACATATACAAGTAATAATATAAATGGAAAAAACAACACGTAATAGTGGGAGTTTATGGATGTATTTTATTGATCATTTCCCAAGCCTCCTCCATAAGAGTGGTGGTTGTGTTTGGGGGGAGTGGGGGCTAGCCGTGGGGGCGGACAAGATCTCACGGGGGAGGGCTTGACAGGTCCAAGCTCCAGCAGCCCCCCCCAGGGTCACCCTGACAACAGCCTGCACAAGCCTGCGCATCCGTCTTCCGCATGCAGCCTCCCATGGGCCTCCCGCCCTGCGCCCTGCGCATGCATTATCCTCGTTCACAACCATCTGCGCAGAGAGGTGAGCCTGATCGCTACCCGTCAGACGAGCTCCGCGATAGCGCCGCTCTCCGTGGGCTAGAGACTACCCCCCCCCCCAACCACTCTCTCTCTCTCTCTCTCTCTCCCTCCCCCGAACCACTCCCCCCCCTCCCCCGAACCACTCCCCCCCCCCCTCTCTCTCTCTCTCTCTCTCTGAACCAGTGGCCCACCGCCACCTGTAGCTCCAGCATGTCTCATTAGTCTGCGTTCTGCGCGAGGGGGGCGCTCACGCAAGCCAAGCAGGCGCGTAGCGGGAACATCACAAACCGCACAGGGAGAGGTCTTCGGCTTCAGAGCGTGTTCTTTGTTAGCGCGGGAGAAAGCTGCATAGAGGCTTTTTTTGATTCTTCGAACGGATGATCTACGGCGCTGGTCTCATGTGACCATCCGAGTCCTCAGCACAGCCTACAGATGAGATCTTTTCACTGTATAATTCAAAGAGTCTACAATACCTGAAAAAAAAAACACTTCACACTTCTCTGTGTGATATTCTACTGTACAAGATATTGATGCCACGGCAACATCTCTTCATCGCAACTCAAATTGTTGTATGTAAAGACAAAATTATTACAAAGGTATTCGACACGGTGTCGGCATGGGAACAGAATATTCCTGACATTGTTTAATGACTTCGCGGCTTGCCAGCCTTTGGTGCGCACTATACATCTTTCCAAGAACGTCTGATTCGCTGCAATTCCTCACAAAGAGAAGAAAAAAAAAGATCTGGTGTTGCATCTCAAACGTAGTCAACCTTAGGGCATTCGATAATGTTGCATTAGTCATTAAGAATATCTCAGCGTTGAATGAATGCAAAATCATTCAAAAAGACGAGTCCCATTTCAGAGGAAGGGGGGAGGGAAGCCGGCATGAGCTTGCCGCATGCACAGAAACCTTCTCTGGACGTATCGGAATCTATGGCGCTTAGGCGAGTGCTGTCTCCCTGCCATTACATTACATTACACTACAGGCATTTAGCAGATGCTCTTATCCAGAGCGACTTACACAGTTTACATTTCTTTACAATCCATTTATACATTTGGTTATTTACTGAAGCAATGCAGGTTAAGTACCTATAGCTTAAGGGTACAACAGCTGTGCTTCACCTGGGATCGAACCTGCAACCTTTGCGTTACAAGCCCAGTTCCTTAACCGTTATGCTAACACTGCCGCCCTGCCGGTCCCAGAGTAGTGGCTGGTCCTGTAGCTGCAGGCAGCGGGCTTGTTGAAGGGTGATAGTTGGATCAGGAGAGGGTACAACTGGCCACCGAATGGGGAGAAAAACAGTTCAGTGCTTTTGAGCCAGAGTAGATGGCAGGACTGACACAGCTTCTCTGGAATAAGCACCTACTCTCGCTCCATCGAGCACCATTATGAATGACCCACAGTTACACTGGCTCACTGTGCCATGCAGCCAATCAAAGCCCACAGATCAGACCTTCCCTCTGTATAATTTAAAGCTTTTCAAAGTCCTCGTACAAAAAAAGACCCCACTCCACTCAGACACGGACTCTCTGAAACAGAGGGTTTTATATTCTTTCTTTTTTTCTCCAAATTTGGAAGCCAATTACTCCCGCCGTGCTGAGTTCAATCCCCTCCCTCGTAGTTCGCTGCCGTAGTCCTGTGACCGGCAGAGGTAAGGGTGAAGCACTGCCTCCTTCGAGACAACACTCGCCGAGCTGTCGACTAATTCCAGTACTCCAGAACCACTCCTGTGCGCAGTGAAATGTGTCGGCTTCCTTCCCCCCTCCCTGGGGCGGACAGCCAATTGCCGCCCCGATGGCACTCCCTACCAGAGCCGATTCTGGCACGACGGGGAATCGAACCCCGGTCGCCATGGCCAGCGTCGGATGTTGAAACCACTAGACCACACGGGAGGCCCAGGGTTTTATATTCTTACAGTATATGTAGAGTTGCTGGTCTGTAATGAGATGAGACTGGGCACATGAGTTAAAAAGTCATCCTTCTCGTTGGTTTGGTAGTTGGTTTGGTGGTTCTCTGTGGCTCAATTGGTAGAGCACAGCGTTTGCAACGCTTAGGTTGTGGGTTCAATCCCCACTGGGGCCACATATACTGAAAATGTATGCATTCACTACTGTAAGTCGCTTTGGATAAAAGCGTCTGCTAAATGGCGTATATTATATATTATATTATTATCGGTATGTAAAATAGAGGGTCTGTGGTTATATTGCATGAAAGCTACGTGTATAATCCACAGCTTCAAACTGTGCCATGCATTCATGTCATTCATGTAGTAGGGCTAGGAACCAGTTGGTTGCAGGTTTTAATCCCACGTAGGGCCCTGCTGTTGTGTCCTTGGGCAAGGAACTTACTTTACTGATTTTCCTCACTAAATATAAAGCTGTACTCCTGTTATTTTGCTCAGGCAATGCACATCATCCTGGGGCTGCTAAGAGCTAAGGGCATCTGCACACGAATATGTGAATATGAATAAGTGAATATGTACTTATGCAGCATATTGTATGGGCAGTGGTGGTCATTACTCTTTAGATATCCTAATGATGTATACATTGAGCATACCTACTGCTGACCCTCCCTGCCCCCAACTTAGAAATCCATGATGATTCATAATTTCTTTAACCTCAACGTTTCATCACGTTTCATCTGCTTACGTTTGTCTTTATAAACAAATAACTGATCATTTCTGAAATGTGAGAATGCCAGTGAGATGTACTATAAATCAGATCTTGGAGCTGAATGGTGTCAAGCTATAAAGGAGCACAGGCTAAAGTACAGGAAGCGCTTCCCATTTGACATTTCCAGCCGTGCCTCTTTCTCCAAACACTGCAGCACATTGTGGCCTTAACTGTGATTAAAAGCAAGCAGGCAGTCCTGGGAATCAGAACGTGATCTTTTAAGAATGGGGCACATGGTGGGAATTACACCATTTTTTTAGCTGCTCTTATCCAGAGCGACTTAATTAAAATACATGGTAGGAACAATCATAGTACAGCAGCTCCAGAGTGTTGTAACACTGGGAAGGAAAAGGTTAGTCAATTATTATTTTTAATGGATGATGAATGTAGGTGGCACTGTATTTCTGAAAAGGTGGGTTTTGAGTCTCTCTTGGACTGATTCCGAAGCTGAACAGAAAGAGACAAGGAATACGCCAGCTGTCTCGCTGTTAATTGCTGCTACAGGGCATTGCACTGGCACTGGGCTTTTTGACTACTCTCCTCTCAGCACATTGTGGCCTCTCAAGCAGGCAGTCCTGGGAATCAGAACTGATCTTTTAAGTGTACATTGTCAAAGCTTCCACTCAGTGCTTCACAGTGGCTTTCTACTCTCTCTCCCTCTCCCTCTCTGTGTGTAGGGTCAGTGCCCATGGGCATCAGCTAGTCAACAGAGACACAACTGACCCCTACCCCTCTGCATCTTGGCTGCCCCAGCCACTGACCTCCTCCTCAGGCTTCCTGGGGCAATTTCAGCACACGCACACACACACACACACACGCACGCACAAGACCAGGGAGGGTCCTCTGGCATGGGGGATTAGAAGCCATGGGGCTTTCAAGCCACTTCTGGTCACTCAGCAACGAGCGTTGTCACGTCCTGCTTCAGAGCCAGAGCGGGAGGCACCAGTAGCAAGATTGTGATGGGAGGGAGAGGTCCAGCGTTTGCGTAAAAGTGATCCACACCAACTAGTGGGCTATGAACGTCAGCCCCACTGCACACTATTTCAACAATGTATTCCATTTCTTGTTCTATAACTGGCATCCTGTTATAAACATCCTACATTGAAACTGGGCTTCTACTGTGAAAAATGTGTTTTCACAAAGTTTTCTGGGCAGTGAATGTGTGACTTTTTCTTTTCCTGGCGCTAACCTGACAGAGCTACTTAATCTCTTTCAGTTGGCCAACTATGAAAAAGCATCTGTACCTTTTAAGTGGCACTTTTGTTCTTTTGTTCAGTCAACATCGTGTGTAATATTTACACACAATTCCTGTCAATGCGATGCCTTCTCTTTTAGCATTTCTCCTTTCCATCAGGGGTTTAATTAGCTGGGCTCCCACAGGCTGCAGGAAAAAAATCTGTTGTGGCTCAACATGCAGGATAAGCTTGTATTTCAATGCGTGTGAATCACCATCGGCAGCTAAAATGTGTGAGAAAAACAAATATGGAGCCCAGACCTTGTCCAACGGAGTGTGAGAAAGCCCTGTGGACCCCGCACTGCCCAGCAGGCGCTATGAATGATGTCATGCAATAAAACACGGGCACGGAAATGTGTGATGTCGTGTATCAAGACCACGTTTGTTCCAGCGCGCATTGCGTTGTAGCGTAAGTTTAAACAACATTACATTACAGGCATTTGGCAGATGCTCTTATCCAGAGCGACGTACAACAAAGTGTTAACCGTAGTCAAGAACAGTTTCGCTGAAAGCCACCCTAGAGGGAAGTACAATTCCAGGTGCTAGGAGCAACCACATAGTTAAACTAGGACCCTGTAGGTAAATCTGTAGCCACAATTCAAAGGCAGCAATAAAACAATCAGTGCGGAAAATATCTGCGAAATAATGCCTAAACCTAATACAATACATAAACAAGTAGACATGAGTGCAATACTAAACAGCTATGTCCCTAAGCAACAAAAGCGGACTACAGGGAGAGATGCACCCTGAAGAGGTGGGTCTTCAGTCATCGCTTGAACAGCTCTTGAACCCAGAAATGGAGGCTGAGGTTGATTTCATTCTGTACACAAGTATAGCCTGCTGAAGCATGTCTGTTTCGCATGGTGTAATTCACCCACTCCTTAGATTTACATGAACATTCTCTTTCATTCATTCATTCATTATCTATGATGGGGGAGCTGGGCGGCACTGGAGCCTATCCCAGCATGCATTGGGTGAGAGGCAGGAATACATCCTGGACAGGTAACGTTCTCTTTTCTTTTGAGAAATCATGAGAAATCAAGTGAAATCAAGCAAGGAGTGATCTTTTTTTTTTTCTTTGAAAATGTTTTTTTTTTTTTTTTTACTTGTTTACTAAATATAACACATTACGTAAATTCAGTTGGATGTTGACAGAAACAGGAGCCAGTGTATCAGAGGGACGACAGCAATCCCCATAATTACAAGGCTCTGGTTCTGACAGCTAAACGAATAAAAATCACGCCTCAGGCCAGATGGGCGTTGGCCTGTGGACGCGAGTCAGAGGAAGGAGCTGTGTGGATCAGCAAGACACAGACCAGAGAGAAGTCAGGGAGGGAGCGATTTCTATTTTTTAAGGACAATGGACTGAATAAATTCATCCTGAATTCAATGCGCAAAGTTTCTGCTGCCCGAAGTCATTTGTGCACTATAATGACGGAGAGTAGCTACGGCAACGACTCCGTAGCTTTAAAAAAGGTCATATTAATTTTCCCCTCTGCAGCAAGATCATTATGCCCATCCGGTCCGGGTTCCCTTTGAGAATGACTCTTAATTGATTACTCTAACAAAACCAATTTACACAGGGGAGAAACCGGTCCTGCTGACTTGATGCTTTGAATTAATAGATCGTACAGCGAGAGCGAAGTTGGACCGTTTCCGCTATTCATTTATTCATTTTTTTATTAGTTTTCTTGTGTTTAATTATGTCAGCAGTGCTGTGATGATGAGGGATGATATTTACATGATGAGACGCTGCCAGCTAGGCATCCGGTTGCATATGACTCATATTACATTCAGTATCTGGGGACTTCAGCTTAAAAGTGCATTTCAGACCCTTTTAAAACCCTCCCTACACATTTTTAACCCGTCCTGATCCCCCCTCAAGGTGGGGGTTTTTCTCCCAATTTGGTGGCCAATTGTACCCTCTACTGACACACACATACACACACACACACACACACACCTGCAACTACGGGACCGCTACTCTGGGACCGGCAGTGACAAAGGCGCCAAACTGACCCCTTCGAGACAGAACTCGCCACACCACTGACCGCGATTCCGATACACACAGAGAAACTCTGGAGTAAACAATGTTTTTGGGAGAACTACTACTTTGTTCCGGAAGCCATTCATTTTCAGAGAGACAAACTTTTAATCATTGAATTATGACGAATTAAAAAAACTAATTGAAATGCTTCGGGTTGTTTTTCGAATTATTTTGTGATCAGCAAACCCAAACAACTTTATATAAGGAATCACATGATCATCGTAAGAAGTAAAAAAAAAAAAACTACAACTGCAGATCCCACTGCTCTCTATGAAACATTGCATCCTCATGGGAGTTGTAGTTCACTATTCATTTAGCGGTTTTTATTCTGTGGTGATCGACCAATCGCCGTAAAGGCTCCTTTATTTAGATTTTTCAGGAGAGATTGCAAAGCTACACTATTTTTAGTGGTTTGAAGTTCATAAAACCCCCTATAATTAAAAAAGGGTTGTGTGAATTGGTTTAAGAAGCCTAATATTGGTAAAGATTCCCAACGGATCCTTAATATCTAAGGCTGTACAAATGCATGAGTACATGCCGATTTTCACTCCAATATTCATTCATATTAGTAAATATATTTAGAAAGAGGCCACGGCTTTTGTCATATACACTGTTGCTGTTATGTATGCGTCCATCTTTTTCACTGCTGTAGCACACTGCTTTGATACAGATAGACTTTGATCAACTACAATTCCTAAGTCTTTTTCAAATTGATCACCTACTAATTTTTCTCCTCCCATAAAATACTCCGGTCTTATCTTTTTATTTCCCACATGCATAACTTTACATTTAGCAATATTGAATGTCATTTGCCATGTTTCTGCCCATTCTTGGATTTTGTTTAAATCTTGGATTACTTTAGTTAATTCCAAACTGTTTGCTAAACCCCCAAGTTTAGTACCATCTGCAAATGTAACTATTTTACTACTAACATCCCTATCCAGATCATTTATGTAAATAAGGAAGAGCAGAGGTCCCAGAACCGATCCCTGCAGGACTTCACTGCCCACAGCACCTAGGTCAGATACGGCCCCACCTATTGTTACTCTTTGTATTCGCCCTTGCAGCCAATTATGAACCCACTCTGAAACGACTCCTGTAATTCTGACTGAATTCATTTGAACAATGAGCCTCTCATGTGGTAAGTCCAAATATATAATATCATAAGCCTGGTTCAGGTCAACACACTTTGTAGCCTCTTCAAAAAAGTCCAGGAGGTTTGTTAGGCATGACCTCCCCTTGAGAAAAGCACATTGGCTCTCCCTTATAATGCTATTATTTTTCAAGAATGATTCCAACTTGTCCCTAATAATACATTCCAGTATTTTACATGAGATACAAATTAAACTGACAGGCCTATAGTTCCCTGGGTCAGTACGGTCCCCCTTCTTATATATTGGAATTATACTGCCCTGCTTCCAGTCATCTGGTATTTCTCCAGTGTTTATGTATTGCATAATTGTAACCATTTAATTATCTTTGACTACCTTTGCCTCCTTATACATAATGTATTTACTAACATGTATGAATGTCAACCAACCATCAACACTATATTTAGTCAATGTGAGAGTTATTTATAATTAAGCATTTGTAAATGCAGCATAGTCTAACATGTTACTGCCAAGTGTAACATCCCACGCAGCAAAATGTCAAGCGTTAAAACCAGTGTTACTGTGAAAGTAATTATAGTGTTGAGTGTTATTGTATACGGATATATACCAGAGTTCAGCATCTACACCTGGTGTTGATCTGGATATTTACAAGCATAACATAACAGAAGTGTTGCAGTCGAGTATGGTAATGACAGTGGCTAAGGATGCTTCTGACTTTCCAATGGGAATTCGGAACGCGGAACGCAGATTTGTGTTTTTGTCATATTGTGAAAAGTTTTCTTGTCGAGTACATACAAAAAAAAGGACTGAAGTAAGTGTCACTCTTAACAATCCACCAGGCAGGAGAAATGTTTTGCCTAACATTTCTACCAAACAGTGAAATGGGTTTTAGGGGAGTCATTTCACTGTAGAACCTCTCGAGATTCGAACACATCAGAATGAAGGTTGTTCAGAAATGCTCAACTTTGAAAGTGACATCAAAATAGACCAAATTAAGAGCATCCGAGTGCTTTACTGATTGGAATCATTACTGACATTAGAGTGCCTTAGTTCTTTAAATATGCTACTCTCGTGTTGTAGCTATAGTTTAAAATCAATCATCACAGCAGCAGTAAATCAGAATCTCATTAGAACATTACTTTTTTTCTCCATGGCTTTTTGAACAACATTTTTCTTTTATTAAAAAAAAAACTATTTTTGCTAGGGCCTCCCGCATGGTCCAGTGGTTACAATGTTTGACACTGGCCACGGAGACCGGGGTTCGATTCCGCATCTTTCCCCCACTGTTAATATCCAATTATACCCCCCCTCTCTTTTTCATGCCAATTACCCCCTCCCTCGTATGAGAACTCGCAGGCGTAGTCTGGCCAGTAGTGAGCGCTGTCCTGCCTCCTTCGAGCCAGTACCCACCTAGGCCTAAGCCTGTCACCGACACACAGGACCACTCATACATGCAGCGAGTCTTTCCTTCTGCTTTCATCCCTCCCCACAGGGGCAGACAGCCAATCGGCGCCCCCTAGTTGCACTCCCGGCCAGGTGAAATCGAACCCCGGACGCCATGGCTAGCGTCAAATGCTCTTACCGCTAGTCCACGCGAGAGGCCGCACAACATCTCCTTTTCAGTGACCCCCATCTTTGGCCTCCTCTGCGTACCGTTTGACTTCTGCTCTGGCCCTTCTTTGTATCAAACACTGTTGATTTTCCTCAAACTGTATTCATCAGCAATGGTGCCAAGACATGCCCTTTATCCAATTCTGTGTTTTTAGTTTATTTAATCGATGGAAATTTGATTCATTTCGGTTTAATGTTTGCCTTTTTTGCATCAGGCGCAATTGCGTACGCTACTTCCCGTTTCATTCTGTGTTCAGGTTGACCAGTCAGTCTGTAGCGCTGAGGTTCTAGGTTCTACGGCATACACGAATGAGTTATAAGCGTCTCATCTCGCAGAGGGTGCTAGTACATTTACATTTTAGGCATTTCGCAGACGCTCTCATCCAGAGCAACTAACAGTTTACATTTTTACATTACATTACATTACAGGCATTTGGCAGACGCTCTTATCCAGAGCGACGTACAACAAAGTGTTGTACAAACATTTCTTAACATACAATCCATTTATACAGCTGGATATTTTACTGAAGTACTTACTGAAGTAATTCAGGTTAATTATCTTTAGCTCAGGGGCAAAACGGCAGTGCTCCACCTGGGAATCGAACCAGCAACCTCTGAGTTACAAGCCTAGTCTTCTGAGGAGCTGCGTTGAGCGACACCACCTTTCTGTTAATCTCAAAGAGCAAAGAGTGAGAGCGGCCATAGCACCTTCCACAGGCACAGGTCAGTGTGCTCACTGCTGTCCCCTACTTTTACCCATCGTCAAGGCACAGCCAGCTACAGCCAAACTCACCATTTTACAACAGCAAAACAAAGGTAGGCCGTTTGAGAAAACGGTTTCAAACCTCGGCAAGCCACCCCACTGGTCTGACGAGCAGAGAGAAGCTTTGGCCTGGAATTAAGTCGCAGTATGTTACAGCACCATTTTGAAAAACACTGCCACAACATTGAGAGACTGCTCTGCCACACACATGATATTCCCTTTTTCGTTTTGGCTAACTCCCTTGGAACATAGGCTTTTTGTGTCTGAAATTCTACTCTGCTTTTAGCAGATTAGAATACAGACGATTATAACCGGGCTAGAATGTATAAAAAAAATGCACATTGATATATATTTTTTAACTTTCCCTTTATAACAGCTTAAGAATAAAGCCACTTCAAGTTAATAGGAAAAGGCCATCAACGCACCAAGTTCATGTCATGTCATGTGCTGTACATGTTCGTATGTTCACAATGTTATTTTCTGACAATTTATACAACTGTATTCTTTTTTTCATTATTATTTCAGATTTCTTCCCAGTTTTTCTCCCAATTTAGTAGGCAATTATACCCTCTATTTATTTAGATTCCCCCCGCCCCCACAAACTCACCAACCGTCACTATGGGGCAAGCTAATCCCCCCCAATGCCGACTCACCCCCTCCCCCTGGGGCAGACAGCCAATCGCTCCCGACCAGGGGTGCCGGACTGGCGCAGTCGGGTTTCGAACTGCGGCTGCAGTGGGCAACTTGCATTCCGGGTGAATGCTTTGAGCGTTACACCACCCGAGGCCCCTATACAACTGTATTCTGTAGTTAAAAACGTGAATACGCCTACGAGGGGGGAAAAACACTTCAATAAAAACAGGACAAACATGTCACAGTTTGGTGAAGCTTCTTACGGCGTGCGGAGTGTGACAGAAGGAAGCTACTGGTGCTAACCAAAGCGGAGCTGACGATTTGTTTGTTCTTGTCCATTCACAAAAGTGTCGCCGCATCAAAATGTCATTAAAACATCGGCGCGGTCCCGCAGGGGTTGCGGTTACTGCGCGGTAATGAAAGAACGGTAATGAAGCCATGATGAGTTTCAAAAGGTCAGACTCGAGGGAGACCACAGACACATCGCGACTGTAATTCATCACGCCGCGTCCATGGCGATGCCAAGCCAACGCTAATCTCGGACACAACAATTGCTCTTTCATAGCTGAGTATTGATTTTGTTGTTGTTGTTGCAGTAAGCTACAAATCAGGCTGTCTTACGGTGAAAGGCTAAACAGGAAGACTCCGTTGAGGAGAGCACACGTTTCAAACTGAAGACAGCAGAATCAACGCACCCAGCCAACTCAGACATGCCATTGTTCCTGAAACACTATATAGCAAAAGCCACTGTTGTTTTATAACACAATTTAGTGAAGGCATTTAGTTAATTATGTAGGACATGTTTCATTTAATTATATTATCCCTCATGTGCAGTGCACATTTATGCATTAATTATAGTCAGTTTCGGCGCAGTGAAACTATATTTCCAACTTCCTTTGAAGTTTGCTTAATACTAAAGGGAGTCAAATTTCCAACAGTATAATTTTGTGGATAATTCTGTATCCCATACTCACTGTACCTTGAAACACACTGAATGGAAGTGAGGAAGTGAATCGTTTGTATTAATGTGCAACTGTGTACATGGCACAATAAAAAGTACTAAAAGTACTGAAATCTGTGGCCTGTGTGTTTGTATATAGTACAGAGTTATTGTTTTATTTACCAATAAAAGTACTTTTCATTTTAAGTATGGAAGATTTATTTAAGCATTTATTTAACAATTTATAAAAGTTTAAGTGGTGTAAAAAAAAAAAAACATTAACAGACACTGTTGAAGTAAACCTGGAAATATTTCCGTGGTTCACACTGCCCACATAATCGCCCTGCACACTCACACCACACCATCACACAGCAGACTGCTGCCCTGAGCTCTGTTTGGCAGCCCCACCACTTACATATGGACACTAAAAAGAATAGATTCATAGCGTTTTCAAGTGCCTTGGCCATTTCACCCCGGCCCCCCCAAAATGAAGACGCCTCAATAAGAGCCATTGACAGGACCCGAGGGAATCTGGACCGGACGATTATTCTGATTGATGCTTAAGACATTGGCAGAGCTTGTGCAACTGTAGCTTCCTGAGCTTTTAGCCAATAACAGGGAAAGGGGAAAACTAAATGAACACTGCAATGTCCCACAGCAGGGTTAAAATGAGATTACCGTTCCGTATTGATCACTTATTCCCCATAGTCACCGCAGACGGAGATGTGGATCCTACGATTCGTCGATAGTATCGAGTGCCCTGTGTGGCGGGGAAGCCACGTGTTTTCAGATTTTATCCCGTTTTTCTCCCAATTTGGTAGCCAATTACTCCTGCTATTTTCAGGTCAATCCCTCCCTCATAGTTCGCTGCCATAACCCAGTGACTGGTAGTGACAAAGGCGAAGTATCGTCTCCTCCGAGACGGCACTTGTCATGCGGTTGACCGTAACTCCGGCACCCCAGAACCACTCCTGTGTGCAGCGAACCGTGTCGGCTTCCCTCCCCCTTCCCTGGGGCGGACAGCACATTGCTGCCCCCGGTGGCACTCCCGGCCAGAGCCGACTCTGGACTCTCCGGCGTGAGACGTTGAAACCACTAGACCACGCGGGAGGCCCGAGCTGCACCGAGACGGTGCCGAGTTTGACAGGAAGGCGAGATGAACGCGTGCGCTCGTCTCCATGGGTGCTGGTTTGCCCAGGTACACAGGTGAGAGAGACGTGGGTGCTGGTTTGCCCAGGTACGCAGGTGAGAGAGACGTGGGTGCTGGTTTGCCCAGGTATGCAGGTGAGAGAGAGACGTGGGTCTGGGCTTGAGCCAGAGTTCCCGTGTGACCCTTGCTCCGGAGATTCCCAGATGGAGCCGGCTCCTTGACAGGACAGCGGTGATGAATCGGGGGGGCGCTGTGTGAGCGTGCGTGGCCCCCAGTCCCCCAGGGTCCCTCAGGGCCGCGGTTGTGCCCCGTGAAACAACATGTGACTGAGCCGTGGAAACAAACACCCCCCCCCCCCAGCCTTTGATTTCTCGCATTTCCATCTTTGCTTTAGCATTCATGGGGCTCTCTCCACATTGCAGTTAGATAAGGGTTTAAGGGTTTGATTTTTTTGGGAGTGTGTGTGTGTATGCATATGCGTGTGCGTGCGTGCGTGCGCGAGTGACTGTGTGTATGCGTATGTGTGTGTGTGTGTGTATGCGTGTGTGTATGCGCGTGTGTGTATATGAGTGTGTGTATGCGCGTGTGTGTGTGTGTATGTGCGTGTGTGTATGCCCGTATGTGTGTCTATGCGCGTGTGTGTGTGTGTGTGTGTGCGTATGCGTGTGTGTGCATGCGTGCGTGCGTGCGTGCGTGCGTGCGTGTGTGTAAACTTGTGTGTGCACATTTCTTTTCTAACTCATTACCAGCCATGCCTGATCATCTCTCCTTATATCGGTTATTCGTGTGGGACTCGAGTGTGGAATAGTCTCTTCCTCTGTAATTACACTTTGAGCTTTAAACCAACAGGGACGTTTCCCAGCCTGGAAGCGCCTCTCGTCTGCGAGGAAACCCTGCATGTGCACGCCGATGTGCCCAGGACGACTGCCATCCAGGACTGGGGGTCCATTTACATCTCAATTCAGTCAATTGAGGAAATTCATTGAAATTCGGTTCATGAACTGAAAAAAAAAAAGTCCATAATGTTCTACAGGGATTGATTTCAAAGTGTTCATTGAATCTGAAATTCATGGCCTGAATTGAAATGGAAACGACCCCCAACACTGCTGCTGTCCGAATAAATGAAAGTGAAATTCAGCATTCTCCTACTGACTTGTCCAATACAAAGATGTAGTGGCACTACAGCAGTGACTGTGCGAGTCTAGAAGAGCGGGGCAGAGGAACTCATTCTGCGCCGGCACGTGAAAGATAAGTGATGGCGAGAGAAAGCACTCCCTGCCCTCAAAAGATAAAACTCCCAAATATAGAAAATCTCCATCACTGTACCCTGGGTGCACGCTGATAACCAGAGATCATTTGCATAACAGGGCATTTTCACTGTACAGACATTACTGTGCATATTCCTCACCGTCACACGCCCGGAGAGGAGTTCATACATCATGCCTGCAGCGTTCCGGCCTCCTAATAGGGAGTCGCATGGCATCGTGTCCTCATTTCCTCACTACAAATTTGAGCAGGGCGCAAAGTCTTCCTTTCTGCCAGCCTGGGCCCGTATGTACAAAGAGTCTAAGAGTAGGAGTGCTGATCTGAGATCAGTTTCCCCCTGTCCATATCCTAACCATATCCATTATGAGCTAAGAGGCTAAACTGATCCTAGATCAGCAGTCATACTCTTAGACTCTTTGTACGTACGGCCCCTGTTCTCATGCCACTGACGTGACGATGGTCAGACGTCAACCAGTCAAAGCCAAGGGGCGTGGGACCAGGTGGGTTTCTCCAGTTTCAAAGATTTTTTAATTTTTATTTCTTATTTTTCTCCCATTTTCTCCCAATTTGGTAGCCAATTAGACCCGCTATTTAGGTCAATCCCCCCCCTGGTAATGTGAGTTCGCTGCCATAGTCCTGCAACCGGTAGCGACACGCGACCTGACGCCTCTTCCGAGACGGCACTCGCCCAAGTATCAACCGTAACCCGGTATACTGCAGGGCCACTCTTATGCGCAGCGAATCTCATGTCGACTTCCCTCCCCCCTCCCTGGGGCGGACAGCCAATCGCCCCCGGTGGCGCTCCCGGCCAGAGCCAACTCTGGCGAGACGGGGAAATGAACCCCGGTCTCCGTGGCCAGCGTCGGACGTTGTAAACACTGGGCCACGCGGGAGGCCCCAGTTTCAAAGATTTTTAATAACTGGTGATATCTGCCCTCCCCCCCCATAAGAATATATCAAACTCCACTTTACATTACAGGCATTTAGCAGATGCTCTTATCCAGAGCGACTTAGTTTCACATTTCTTTACATACAATCCATTTATACAGCTGGATATTTTTCTGAAGCAATTCAGGTTAAGTACCTTTAGCTCAAGGGTACAACGGCAGTGCCTCACCTGGGATCGAACCTGCAACCTTTGCATTACAAGCCCAGTTCCTTAACCATTATGCGAACACTGCCACTAACCCTTGGACACCCGTTTTTTCTCTCCAATTTGGAAGTCAATTATACCCTCTATTTATCTCAATTAACCCTCCCCCCATGACTCGCCGCCCGTCTCTACGGGGGCCAGCTACTCTCCGATGCCGGCGATGATCCGCCTCCTTCGAGACGGAACTCATCAACCCCATTTCTGGAGACACTCTTATGTGCTTCACAGCAACTTCATATCGACCACCCTCCCCCCCCGTCCCTCAGGAGCGGACAGCCAAATGCCACCCCGATCAGGACTAATGGCCAGGGCCGATGGCTGAGACGGGTTTAGAAAAAAGAGCCCTGATAGGCAGCTCAAACAGGAGCAGCCGAGATGCGGTGCGTTAGACCGCTGCGCTATCCTCCAGCACTTGAAGGTCAACTCAACTCTGACACACAAACACATCACCTCTCAAGTTTAGATTGTCAGCCGTATCGTATTGTTGTTAGCCTGGTATTAATGGCGTCCTTGGCGTTGATAGGTTGACGTCTGACCATGGGGATCTGTTCTTTTATCCCCCCCTCCCCACTCTTCCTTCTCCGTCGTCTGATCATCTGATCATCTGAGCTCCGGGGGTTGGGGGGTGCGTTGAGCGTTGAAGGGTTTGACGGTCCATCGTAAATCTCTCACTCTCACTCTTGCTCTCTCACTTGATGTTGCTGCCAGGTTCGGCGAGCGTCAGAGAGAGAGAGAGAGAGACAGAGAGAAAGAGAAAGAGAGACAGAGAGACAGAGAGAGAGAGAGAGAGAGAGAGAGAGAGAGAGAGAGAGAGAGAGAGACACAGAGAGAGAAAGAGAGAGAGAGAGACAGAGAGACACAGAGAGAGAGAGAGAGAGAGAGAGAGAGAGAGAGAGAGAGAGAGAGAGAGACAGAGAGAGACAGAAAGAGACAGAGAGAAAGAGAGAGAGAGAGACAGAGAAAAAGAGAGACAGAGAGAGAGAGAGAGAGAGGGAGAGAGATAGAGAGAGAGAGGGGGCCCCCATTTCATAATGAAGCCAGATGTGGGAAGATCATTCTTAATCTCCATTACACGTCAGCGCCGCACAAACCACATCCATACGCTCAGGTAAGTGAACCTGTTTGTTTTCGGGCCCCGGCAGATAATGACTTTCAATTCCACCGAGCTTCGCTGGTATTTACATTTAGAACGTGCGGTCAATTTGTTCGCAGTTTCGACACAAGCAAATGGAGTAAGTTCCTCTCCGGTCGTGGAGTGCACAGATCTTCTCCACGTGCTGTCGATATGCGTCTGGTTGTAGCACATGAGTGACAGACGGTCGGCATGGGGATGGTTTACATTTGAAAAAACCACACAAAAATAAGCAGTTGATCTGAATGGTAAAAAAAGGGAGATAAATTGTGTGTTTTGTAGTAAAAAAAGGGGTGAAAAACCAAAGCAGGACATGATGAAACAGGAGAGATGCAGCTCCATACGATATTTGTTGCTTGTCTGCTTTTATGTTAAATGTTGTCATTTTGTCTGTAATCTATTGCTGCATTCTTGGCCAGGTCTCTCTTGAAAAATAGATTTCTAATCTCCATGAGACTAACCTGGTTAAATAAAGGTTAAATAATAATGATGATTCTTTAATTGGTTAAACTACTGGAGCAGTGTAGGGCAGGGGGGGCAGGGGTCTCTGGGTGTGTAGGGAGAGGAGGGTGAGAGTCTGAGGCCGGTTTAAAGAGGGCAGAGTCACATGTGAGCATAGGGAGCCCTGTGTGGTACTGGGGGGGCTCTCTCAGAGAACAATACATCATATAATATATATATATATATATATATATATGCCATTTAGGAGACGCTTTTATCCAAAGGGACTTACAGTAATGAATGCATACATTTTTCAGTATATGTGGTCCCAGTGGGAACCCACAACCTAAGCGTTGTCAGCGCCACGCTCTACCTACTGAGACACACAGAACCACGCTCTACCTACTGAGACACACAGAGCCACGCTCTACCTACTGAGACACACAGAACCACGCTCTACCTACTGAGCCACACAGAACCACGCTCTACCTACTGAGCCACACAGAACCACGCTCTACCTGCTGAGCCACACAGAACCACGCTCTACCTACTGAGACACACAGAACCACGCTCTACCTACTGAGCCACACAGAACCACGCTCTACCTACTGAGCCACACAGAACCACGCTCTACCTACTGAGGCACACCGAACCACGCTCTACCTACTGAGACACACAGAACCATGCTCTACCTACTGAGCCACACAGAACCACGCTCTACCTACTGAGCCACACAGAACCACACTCTACCTACTGAGCCACACAGAACCACGCTCTACTTACTGAGCCACACAGAACCACGCTCTACCTACTGAGCCACACAGAACCACACTCTACCTACTGAGTCACACCGAACCACGCTCTACCTACTGAGACACACAGAACCATGCTCTACCTACTGAGACACACAGAACCACGCTCTACCTACTGAGACACACAGAACCACACTCTACCTACTGAGCCACACAGAACCACGCTCTACTTACTGAGCCACACAGAACCACACTCTACCTACTGAGCCACACAGAACCACGCTCTACCTACTGAGCCACACAGAACCACGCTCTACCTACTGAGCCACACAGAACCATGCTCTACCTACTGAGCCACACAGAACCACGCTCTACCTACTGAGCCACACAGAACCACAGCACAAACCACTCATCTACTACAGGACTGAACTCCTGTCCACAGAATCCAGGGTCTTGTCACCCCTGATCCAGTTCAGCTGCATGTATTCCATTCTAACATGACCCAATATGGTGGGCTTGCATTTTAACTAACGGAGCCTCACCTACTGCTCAGCTTTTTTCTGGCCATGGACCACCTACTGTGGACACTGCCAGCGTCCACCCGCATTACTTTCACACGCAAATAAATGGACCAGCTTGCTTTGCAAACTTGCACAGTTGCTCGCTGGCAGAGGTAATTCTGGCGTTTGTGCTTTTGCCAGTCCTGTTTTGGAGCGATCACAGCGGAGGGAACTGCAGTGAATGCTGATGTGGATTGCATGCAGTGGACCCAGTGTTTATAAATGGCCAGATACACAAGAACGCATCCACTTGACTTGGCTTCCGACGAACCTACTATTGAGTCGGCAAGCATACTGCAGGCCCTGGGTCTGTTCCGCTTGCTGCCGAAGTGCCTCCAGATACATTTTACATTTTAAGCATTTAGCAGACGCTTTTATCCAGAGCGACTTACAAGATGTGCATTAATACATGGTAGGAACAATCATAGTTTGTGCAAGAGATCAGTGCAGTAATACAGCGATAGACATCATTGTTGGCAGCTGCATACCGTACCTGTAACACTGGGAAGGTTTTTTCACAAATAAGTATACATAAACAAAAAGTATTAAGCAAGTAGGCAGTGGTGATGACAATTGGCTAGGTGTCCAGAATTCAGTGGTAGTGGAGTCTGAAAAGGTGGGTTCTGAGTCTCTTGCGGAAGATGGCCAGTGATTCCGCGGTCCTGACCGATTGTGGAAGATCGTTCCACCACCGAGGGGTCAGGACAGAGAAGAGGCGAGACCACGAGGAGCGGATGCCTGGGGCGCGGAGGGATGGGACAGTCAGTTTGCCAGACGAGGCGGAGCAGAGGGATCTGGTTGGGGTGTAGGGTGTGATGAGTGTCTGGAGGAAAGGGGGAGCAGTTCCTCTCGCCGCTTGATAGGCCAGCACCAGTGATTTGAATCTGAATCAGACCACGGCTCTGTACTTAAATGACACAGCCGGTTAAACGATAAGGCCGTCACAGCCGTAGTCCACAATCTTCTTCACTGATACAGCAGGAGACGGCCTCGGCGGGGAAATGAGGACCACCATGAAGCCCAGCCGCTCGGTGAGCGCTACGGTCAGTCATTCGGCTGGCCCGCTCTGAGCAGTGATTACGGGAGGCCAACGCATCCACACTGCACATGGCTCCCGGCGTGCCGAACAAATCTCATCCTCCCAGCACTACAATGAGCAAATCTATCACACATATTTATAGCATAGCATGTACAGTGGGTTCGGAAAGTATTCAGACCCCCTTAAATTTTTCACTCTTTGTCATATTGCAGCCATTTGCTAAAATCAATTAATTTCATTTTTTTCCTCGTTCATGCACACACAGCACCCAATATTGTCAGAAAAACACAGACTTGTAGAAATTTTTGCAGATTTATTACAAAATAAACACTGAAATATCACATGGCCATAAGTATTCAGACCCTTTGCTGTGACACTTGTATATTTAACTCAGGTGCTGTCCAATTCTTCTGATCATCCTTGAGATGGGCCTACACCTTCATTGGAGTCCAGCTGTGCTTAATTATATTGATTGGACTTGATTTGGAAAGGCACACACCTGTCTATGTAAGGTCCCACAGTTGACAGTGCATGTCAGAGTAAAAACCAAGCCATGAAGTCCTAGGAACTCTCCATAGACCTCCGAGATAGAATTGTGTTGAGGCATAGATCTTGGGAAGGGTATAAAAACATTGCTAAAGCATTGAAAGCACCCAGGAGAACAGTGGGCTCCATCATTGTGAAATGGAATACGTTTGAAACCACCACAACTCTTCTTAGAGCTGGCCGTCTGGCCAAACTAAGTAACCGGGCAAGAAGGGACATGGTCAGGAGGTGACCAAGAACCCAATGGCCACTCTAAGAGAGCTTCAGAGTTCCTCTGCAGCGATGGGAGAACCTGGTAGAAGGACAAACATCTCTGCAGCACTCCCATCAATCAGACCTTTATGGTAGCACTTGGCATTCAGGCCAAAAATTTCAATTTGTGTCTCATCAGACCGGATAATCTTTTTCCTGATGCTCTTAGAGTCCTTTAAGTACCATTTGGCAAACTCCAGGTGGGCTGTCATATGCCTTTCACTCAGAAGTAGCTTCCGTCTAGCCACTACCATAAAGGTCTGATTGATGGGAGTGCTGCAGAGATGTTTGTCCTTCTACCAGGTTCTCCCATCGCTGCAGAGGAACTCTGAAGCTCTCTTAGAGTTGTGGTGGTTTCAAACGTATTCCATTTCACAATGATGGAGCCCACTGTTCTCCTGGGTGCTTTCAATGCTTTAGCAATGTTTTTATACCCTTCCCCAGATCTATGCCTCAACACAATTCTATCTCGGAGGTCTATGGAGAGTTCCTAGGACTTCATGGCTTGGTTTTTACTCTGACATGCACTGTCAACTGTGGGACCTTACATAGACAGGTGTGTGCCTTTCCAAATCAAGTCCAATCAATATAATTAAGCACAGCTGGACTCCAATGAAGGTGTAGGCCCATCTCAAGGATGATCAGAAGAATTGGACAGCACCTGAGTTAAATATACAAGTGTCACAGCAAAGGGTCTGAATACTTATGGCCATGTGATATTTCAGTGTTTATTTTGTAATAAATCTGCAAAAAGTTCTACAAGTCTGTGTTTTTCTGACAATATTGGGTGCTGTGTGTGCATGAACGAGGAAAAAAAATGAAATTAATTGATTTTAGCAAATGGCTGCAATATGACAAAGAGTGAAAAATTTAAGGGGGTCTGAATACTTTCCGAACCCACTGTACATTTAGCAGGGAGAACGTGGTGATGAATCACTCACAAAAAGGGCCATAGATCTTTTGCCATAGATCACAAGTGCCCTCCTGCATTCCTGGCATACTGACAAACCAGGTGGAAGCAAGAAAGTTTCCCAAACACACACAAAAAAAGATACAGACAAAGTCGTCTACTTCCAATGTTCCCATCCCCACACGGGGAGGAGATTTGACTGCCAAACACCGCCACACTTTCTTTAGTGAGGTTTCTGTCAGGTGGGGTCCATCTTACACTTCCTGTTCCTTTGACCAAACAATACCCAGCAAGACGGCAGCAGTCAGACTGTTCGTTCATCCCTGCCTGTCACCGGTTCTCATTCCATCCTTTCTATAAAACCAAACAACAACAACAAATGCTCTATGGAGCAAACAAACTCCGCAGCAGGGAGGGATGTGACATTGCCTTTACAAACAAAGGCTCTGGACAAATCAGTAGAGCTTTTCTTTTGTGTGTGTGTGTGTGTGGGGGGGAGGGGGGACTTTGAAGTTCAGGTCTCCTCTTCCTCTCTCAACGCAAACAGAGAGCCACGTTTGTGGTGCTTTTTCTCAGGCTGCTGCCCGGAACAGATTGGAAAGCCTGGCTCAAATTGCCAGCGGAGGAAAACTGATGAAAGGAGAAACACTGTGGCAAGAAAACTCTGGCCAGCATCAGGTGAGAAAAATAAAACGCAAAGAGAGAGAGACAGAGAGAGGGAGAAAAGAAAGGCTGCCCTTGATATCTTTTCTTTAGCGGTTATTCCCACAGATGGCACAAGAACAACAAGTATATGTTTGGATAACCTTCAGGAAAAAATACTGTTTAACTGCCAACATGTTTACAGTATACTAAACGTTGCTCAACACTGAGGATGGATGGTTGTTGAAAAGTGAAAAGGCCAGTAAATATGGGATGTACAAATTTGAATATTTTGCAATCCTTAAATCCAAGAACATTTTCCTTTGGCTTGAATTGTTACGGATTATTTAGCATGCGTTTCGCTTCCTTGTGGCTTTGCCAAACCTATGCATGATTAAAACATGTCTGAAGGCGGTAAATTGGACCGTTCTGACTCTAAAATAAGAGGCTCTGGATTCTCATGATTTCATGACTACGGTACAAAAGCGTAGGAGATTTGTAGGGGGGTTTTTCAGGTCTGTTTATCTACTGTAAAAAAAAGCCCTGTACAGTAATCAAAAAGCGCTCTCGTGCACGGAGAACAGCTCAGGGTTAACAGAAGAAGTGATTCAATGGGAAATCATATCCATTTCTATGTACAAATCAGGCCTGGGCTGAAAGTGGTGGGATTAAGGAGGTCTGCATTCTGCACATCTCTTCATTATTATTATTTTCTTGTTACATTTTTTCCTGTTTTTCTCCCAATTTAGTAGCCAATTACACCCTCTATTTATTTAGATTTTGCCCTCCCCACATGAACTCGCAGCTCGTCTCTACGAGGCAAGCTAATTCCCCGAGGGCAGCGAACTCTGCTTCCTTCGAGTTGGAATTTGCCCACCCACGTATTGTTATGCGTTTCTCGGTGAGTTCATGCCAGCTCACTCTCCCCCCCCCCGGGGGCGGACAGCAAAACGCCACCCCCAATCAGGACTCCCCACCAGGGCCGGTCTGGTACAGTCGGGTTTCGAACCGCGACCGTGATAGGCAGCTCACACTCGTAAAGGACCAGCCAATACGGGTGCGTTAGACCGCTACGCTGTCGTGGGCCCCTGGATTCTGCACATCTCTAATGCCTTGTTGCTTCGAAGACAGATGAGCTCGGGGTGAGCAGGACCAGCGCTGTGCTGAACTCTGGCAGTGGGAGTGAGAGGAGCAAACAGAATAATTATTCACCCGTGGCAGATTCTTAATAAAAAGTATTGGAAACGTTTGTAGCTATGTTTATTTTACATATTCATATTATATATTACTCAAATATATGATACAATAATCTCCTTGCGCATAATCCTTGTGTGTGCATTACGTTCGAGATACAAGGCAAAAACAGACAAGCAACTCTCAATCATTTGACTACTAATATCAATCTAGGGCAGTTTAATCAAGAACAGTCTGTCGAGAAATTCACAGAGAGGGATACTATGGCAATGACAATGGCGAAGCGCTGCCTCCTCCGAGACAGCACACGTCGTTGCAGCGAACACGCAGCGACCTATGTCGGCTTCCCTCCCCCTCCCTGCCTAAACCCCTCACAACTAAAAATGCACATGAACGAGTAAAGTGGTGCACAGGACACAGACAGTGGTCTACTGAGCAGTAGTCATTTAAGCGGATGAGTAATCATTCACCCTATTCTCAACAAGCGGAGGAGTGTGGCCTCCCGTGTGGTCTAGTGGTTTCAACGTCCGACGCTGGCCACGGAGACCGGGGTTCAATTCCCCATCGCGCCAGAGTGTCTCTGTGCGGCTCTGGCTGGGAGTGCCACCGGGGCTGCAATTGGCTGTCCGCTCCAGGGAGGGGGGAGGGAAGCCAACACAGTTCGCTGCGCATTCGGAGGAGGCAGCGTTTCGCCCTTGTCACTGCCGGTCACAGGGCTACGGCAGCGAACTACGAGGGAGGGGATTGAACTCAGCACAGCGAGAGTAATTGGCTACCAAATTGGGAGAAAAACGGGGTAAAATCTGAAAAATTAGCGGAGGAGTATACGTATGTGTGGCGCATGCCAAAAGAAAGCTACAGGCCTTGAGGTGTCACCTACACAAGTGCTCGTTTCCATGGTGAAGTGTTCTGGAGGCTCTGTTATGGTGTGGGGTGCATTTTTCTGCCATGGTTTTGGTCCACTCAACCCCTTCGAGGGCAAGGTAAACGTCAATAAATACAAAGCCATTTTGAGTCCTGATGGCAGTGGTCTCTTCCAGGATGACAATGCCCCCAACCACAGTGCAAGTGATCACTAAATGATTTTATGAGCATGAAAACGATGTCAACCACATGCCATGGCCGTCTCAGTCACCACATCAACATGACGCTTACGGGAGATTCTGGAGCGATGACTGAGACAGCGCATTCCACCACCATCAACGAAACGCCAAAAGATGGAATTTCTCGTGAAATTAGAATGGTGTTGCATCTCCAATAGATCCAGACAGATCCAACAGAACCTGAGGTAGAATCTATGCCAAGGCACACTGAAGCTGGTCTGGTGGCTCATCATGGCCCAATACCCTATTAAGACACTTTATGTTGGAATTTCCTTTATTTTGGCGGATATATATACAAATACATAAATGAATGCATAAATAAATCGACAAAAAATGTATTGTTGAAATGAACATTGTTTTTTTTTCATTTTTGTTTCAGATTTTTCTCCCATTTTGGTAGCCAATTAGACCCGCTATTTAAGTCAATCCCCCCCCTAGTAATGTGAGTTCGCTGCCGTAGTCCTGCAACTGGTAGTGACACGCGACCTGACGCCTCTTCCGAGATGACACTCGCCCAAGTATCAACCGTAACCCGGTATACTGCAGGGCCACTCTTATGTGCAGCGAATCCCATGTCGGCTTCCCTCCCCCCTCCCTGGGGCGGACAGCCAATCGCCGCCCCCGGTGGCGCTCCCGGCCAGAGCCGACTCTGGCGAGACGGGGAATTGAACCCCGGTCTCCGTGAAATGAACATTGTTAACGAGCGTTCTTGTGTCTGTGAGGCTACACTGACCATCACAAGCCCTTGTGTCTAATTGGCCTTTGAGCAGCCCGACTCCTTACTCCCACCCAGCTCAACACCAGGAAGCACATTTAATGAGGGATCCATTCCTGACAGCTGGGTACGAGGTAGTAGCATTATGCATACTGCAGCACCTTCTCCTGTGAAGCACTATTATAATAATAATATATATGCCATTTTTTTAATTTTATTAAACTCCACAGAAAATGATATGCACTTCTCTTTATTTGTCCAACGTTTGCCATCACAGGCTGAGAGCCTGGTTGATGAACCCCAGTTTTGCGTCCATCAGCAAAAAATCAGACGACGGCCTCCTGGGTGGTCCAGCGGTTACATCATTTGACGCTGGCCACTGCGACCGGGGTTAGATTCCACCAGCCGCACCAGAGTCAGCTCTGGCCGGGAGTGTCACCAGGGGGCGGCAATTGGCTCTCTGCCCCAGAGAGGGGGGGGAAGGAAGCCGATATGAGTTTGTGGCATATAGGAATGGCTCTGGGGTACCGGAGTTACAGTCGACGGCTTAGCGAGTGCCGTCTCGGAGGAGAGGATACTTCGCCTTTGTCACTGCCGGTCACAGGGCTATAGCAGCGAACTCACAATACAAGGGGGGGGGTGGGGATTGACATGAAAAGAGAGGGGTGTAATTGGCTACTAAATTGGGAGAGAAATGGGACAAAATCTTTTTTTAAAAGCCACACAAAAAAAAGAAAAGCAGATGGCCAGTACAAAAAGAGCACAAATGAAAACAGTAAACATCACGGTGAGTTACGGCCCTGAAACCAAGGTTACGTGCACTGGGGGCTCCTGAGTGTCTCATCCAGCCACCGCACTCGTGTGTGTGGCCGACTGCTCCCAATTTAGAGGATGTATGTGCAAGCCATCATCCCCCTGAATTAAAGGAGTCTGCTGAAATTGGGCATTCCAAATTGGGAAAATCATTGAAAACTTTTTTTCAATATTATTTACTGGATGCCATTTTAATACTACAAATCAAATCGACAACACTTCATCCATTTCTTTCTAATATCTTTCCAATTCTTCTTTCAACATCATTTATTTTCATTACTCAGATGGAGGGAGTGAAGGTGACGCTGAAGGACACTGCATCGATGGCCATCGTCTCTGTATCTGTGATTCAACACCGCTCACCAGGCAGGCAACGGCGTCTTTTTGTTCATCCGGAGTCGAACAATGCAAACTTCACTGTGTCAATAAATCAGTGAAACTTGAATTGCATCACAATTTAAAATGTAGCAAAAAAATCTATATGCAAATCAGCTGATAATCCTGGATCCTGGCACACCTACAAAGACAGCGCTCCTCTCCTCCCTACACAAATATATGAGATCCGTTTGCTAAATGCTAATTTCAGGCGTGTGTTTAACCAGCTTGCGATGGTGTGTTAGGATGGAGGGGAAGGCCAGGGTGTGCTGTCGGTACAGGGCCCCGCTCTGAACACACACTCCGCTCTGAACACACACTCCGTACTGAACACACACTCCGCTCCAGTCTCCCCGCTCTACAGAAACGAAGGTGGCCGTGCGGGTTTTCACTCATATTTTTCACTCACCCATGAAATGACATTATTCTCTGGTACATCACATCAAAAACACTATAAGATATGGCCACAGTTGGACTTGGACTAGAGAAAGAATGATCTTGCCTGATCTCTTTTTTGTTTTTTTTACTTTATCAAGAAATGGGCACTCTCTATGTTGTTTCGGCCCGCAACAACAGGAACTTTCAGAATTTACGATTAAAATATATTTATAGTTAATTTTGGGTGAAGGGTGCAATGTATTCTAATAATATACTTGTACTTACTTACTACTATATATATATACACACTTATTATACTATGGATATACTTATTACTTATACTTGTACCAAACTACAAGTAATTACAGTGGACTGAACAAAACACAACAGAAAAAACCTAAATGTAGAAAAGTAAAACTCAAATATAAAAACATAAGAATGTCACCAAACTGTAATAGTCATTTTAAACGTGGACAAAACAAACCAACAAACTCCAGGATGACTTGCATACCTTATATACTTTGCTACATCTTGTCAACACTTGCCAACTCTGTTCTGGTATTTCCCCTTTTTTTCTCCCAATTTGATGCCCAATTATATCTTTTATTTCTTCAAATATCCCCCCCCCCCCCAGAGCCATCTGCCTTAGCTCTTCTGGGACCGGCAGTGACAAAGACGCCACACCGTCTCCTTCAAGACGGGCCTCACACAA
This sequence comes from Aldrovandia affinis, assembly GCA_029706075.1. Classification (NCBI taxonomy): domain Eukaryota; kingdom Metazoa; phylum Chordata; class Actinopteri; order Notacanthiformes; family Halosauridae; genus Aldrovandia; species Aldrovandia affinis. Next base: position 1,645,369 of record JAINUG010000155.1, on the reverse strand, counting down.
CCGTCAACCATCAAAGAGAGCTCTCTTGTGCATGTGTTCTTTTTAAGTCAGGGTCACCAAAGTCTAACAACAAAGTCTATTGATGGAACTCTACCGCAAAAGATGAAAGGTGGTTCTGTGTGGCTCAGTAGGTAGAGCGTGGCACTGACAACGCTTAGGTTGTGGGGGGTCAATTCCCATTGGGGCTACATATACTGAAAAATGTACGCATTCATTAATGTATGTCGCTTTGGATAAAAGCATCTGCTAAATGGTATATATTTATATGTGTTCTAAAATTGACATAAACCAATATTGAGGAAGCTGTTCTGTTAGCAAGTGTCAGTTTTTTAAAATCAGTAACAGTTCTTTCGTTTTTTTTTTATTTAGCAGCATTAGCCTATATCTTTGCACTTAAAATCAAGCACAGTAAGTATAACAAAAACATATTATATTATAATATTATATTATTATAAACATAATAAACACCATAATAAAAAATAATGTAACCTTACAAGGTCGGTTTTAAACAATTTTTAGTTAACTTAATAAATTATCATTAGCACAAAGAAACTAGTTAAAAATTATTCATCTACAAATGTGTGATCATTAACTGCATGCTCATTGAGCAAAACAACGACTGGGCTAGTTCAGGAAGATTCGCCATGTTCACATACAAACTCAAAGGCAAGTTCTCTGTCCTACTTTAGATACAGATAAGCAATGACCTACAACAGATCCATGCACCAAATATATATCCTAGGCAACTATTGGCTAATTAATTCCCAAAGTGTATGTGATTTCATCGTTTTTTTACATTAAAAACATAGATGCTAACGTAGCGGTCTAGCTGGCTGGTCCTTTTAAGAGTGTGAGTTGCCTTCAAAACCCGACTGTACCAGACCAGCCCTGGTGGGAACCCCGATCATGGGGTGGCGTTTGGTTGTCTGCTCCAGGGGGAGGGGGAGGGGGAGGGGGGGGGGGATGGAGAGCTGGCACAAGCTAGCCGAGGAGCAGTTGGAGCAACCTTGTAAACAGGGTTGGGCGAGTTCCGTCTCGGAGGATGCAAACGTTTCCAAGATGTATCCGCTCATCCCGTACAGGCTGGTGGCAAGTTCGTGGGGGAGGGTAAATCGAAAAGAAATAGACATTACATTACATTTACATTACAGGCATTTAGCAGACGCTCTTATCCAGAGCGACATACAGTTTACATTTCTTTACAATCCATTTATACAGCTGGATATTAACTGAAAATTCAGGTTAAGTACCTTGCTCAAAGGTAAAAGTGTCCCACCTGGGGAAACCTGCAAAAATTAAATTATACCACACTGCCTGCCTAGAACACAATTGGCTACCAAATTGGGAGAAAAACGGGGAACAAAATCAGAAACAAAAATAAAAAAACAGATGCTGAAAACGGAGTTGTTTGCAATTCATTACCCTGCAGCTCCATTTCCTTTCAGCTATCCCCCTCCCCCTCCCCCTCCCCCTCCTCCCAGTCCATGATCCTCTCTTCGCAGCCTAATGGCACACCCTTGAGGCACCGATCCTCTCAGAATTCACCTCTCTGACCTGCCTGTGAAGAGGCCTCTCAGCTGGAGAGACAGATCCCACAGTCCTGGCCCATGACCTCCTGTGTTGCCCGGTCCTGTCATATTCCCGTGAGCGTCTTGTTCGCTGATGGGGGGAAACCAACTGACAAACTACCAGCCACCGCCTCCTGGCTCGACCTTTGACCCCTTGTTCCTCGAGCCTCTGGTCATCTACGATTTGAAGCAAAGGAGTCTGGTGCAGAAAGCCATCCAAGGAATAGAGACACTTTGTTTTCCTTTTCCTCGATATTCTACAGTATCCAGAGAGGATGAGCCAGGACCATAACGAGGAGGAACTGTGACCGGGTCCAGCATTATGGGTAATTCCACGAAGAGAGTGCCATTTGTGTCCCTCTAACATTTTAAATACACAATATGCACTAATATTTAAATGAAAAACATTGATGTGTAAAGCAAAGCGTCTTCTACCATAAAATGCAAGTGCATTCTAAAAAGCAGACTGAAAACAATATTGAAAAACTTTGTTTTGACCATTCTACCTTTGAGGAAGTTGCAACATATTTTATCCATTGATACATTTTAACACTAAATTATGCTCCCAGATACATTCCCTAAGGTCCACAATTTGGCACCGAACGCTAGATTAGAATGGCACACGACACCAACAGAATGTTTTCAAATTGAGCTAAACCATGAAGCTACAATTGTTAACATTTCAGGATTTATTTTTTTCCACACTGCAGTTATTCCAGAGGCCACAATTTACAGAGTAAAATTGACTGGAGAAACTTGTAGCACATTTAGGATGGCCTGTCACTCCATTCGCCACAAACCACAGGCCAACTAGTGTGCCCACACTTACAGTCTCCCCAATGCCACGTCACATCCAATAACACAACGGCAAGGTTTAATAGAGTTGACATCCAGAAAACAACATAATATAATATAAATATAATATACAAGTCTCCGAGAAATCAATACAAATGACATTGGTTGCAGAAATACAGTAATTGCTTGTTGTCATCCCGAGATTAATAATGTAGTCATAACACTGCTAATACGTTTAAGAATTGAAGTTTGCGCAATCATGTGGCGAGTTTGCTAGTCTGTTGTCAGCCGTCATAAATCTTCATCAATTCGAAAACATTATTAGCTAAAGCCATTCAGTCACTATTGATCATGTATAATTTTTATGAAGACAGAAATCTGGAAATGAAGATATAAATGGCGATACCTCAGCCTTCTACTGCAGATAGTAATTATACAAATCATATACACTCGGAAAAGCTAGCCGGCTAGTTGCGTTGTCCGATAACAGTTTTCACATTAGCATTTGGTGAAGGTCCATGAGACAGCTGCGTTGAAAAGAAATTACCGGACAAAACATCGGGGGAAAGTATTCACGCATCGGTGCAGAGCAGCGATATTGGGGGCGTACGGAAAGGCGACACGGTCTCTTGCCTGCACAATAAAGTTTTTGTACTATATGAACCGCTGAGCAATAGCCATCTGGTTAACCATCCATCTTCTCTCTGCAAACGTGGCTGTCTGGGCAGCGCTAGGATTCACCTGGGAGCACAGAGAAATGTACATCCTTATTGAGTGGAAGAACACTGGAGGGAGAGGCAGGGAGGGGGGGAGGGGGGAGGGGGAGGGTGTCCTTTGCAAGACTATTAGGAGAAGAGAAGCCGGAGATGCCGCTTTGCTCGCTCAACCCTGACCACGTGCAAACGGACGACCCATTACTTCACCGTTCACTCCGTCGATGTGAACATTCCTTGTTCCTTGTAATTAAAAAAATTAATGAAAATGTAACCACTAAAGAAGAGTTTTTCTTCAGAAACATTAGGGAATGCATTTAGCTCATTTCCTGTTTTCGTTTAGCTTCGTCCACTTCCTGCCACCTGCTCACTAAATTGAGCAGATTAAAAATAGACACAATCAAGTTAGACAATCAGGTTTGCATGCAGTCTGTTCTTCTTCTTGTCGTACGTGTGCCATTGGTGAGAAGAGCAAGCAAATACAGGAACCAACAGTGTACTGCAATGCTACGGTCGTATAATATTAAGTGGCAAACTGCACCAAAAAAATAATACATTTCGGGGAATGAAGTGCACCAGGGGTGTTTGGTGGCCGCACCACGCTCCACACACAAGATTCCGGTCTGGAAGGAACAGAAAGCATATCTGTGTATCATGACACTTCTGTGTAATTACTTTCATTATAACATTAATTGCCCGCTTCGTTTGATCCATACTGTGCGGAATTAAACACAGGAATCAATCCGTGCTTATTCTGGTCTGATATATAGCACCAGCTACAGCCAGCCTGCAGATGGCCCGTTCTGTAGACTAGTTATTCCCCCCAAATTGAATTTTATTGTATTTTATTTGTTCCGTCTATCAGTCTGTGTATACAGACACTCCTTATTGGCACACGTAATTGAAAAGCCGACACCAATACCTCCAGTGGTATAATTTGAGGTGACCAATGAAATTTAATTAAAGCTGCCCAGACCTTTTATGTCACAGGTTTAAATTATGGTACATGTCCTCCCATTGGTTTAAAAAAAAAAGTACTCATGGGAATAGAGCTCCACATTTTCTTATGCCACATTATAAGAATAGAAAGAAATATCAAACAAAGCATTGAATTTAATCCTCAATGGTACAATTTGTCAAGCGCTGCATCGAACTGTAATTGCATTGCGATGATCCCAAGATATTCCCCCGTTGGGAAACATCCCACAAACCCCAATTCATCGATCAAAAGTTTAGACTAAGGACTGCGAAGGGTAGCCGTACTCCTACAACTTCAAAACTCGCTTCAAAACTCCCGAAGCCCAGAGTTGTAGTCCTGGCCTGCAGGGACAGGTGATTAATCTGCGCCCGGTGTGCCGCGCAGCGGACCAGAGTCATTTACAGGATGCCTGCAACGCTGGCCGGGAGGGGATCATGCGCATTGTACAGCCGGGCGAAATGAAGCCATCGCTGGCAGTGTTTATAATGAGCCGGGCTCCGCGAGCTGATCAAGCGACGCGATACAAGGACAGCTCGGAAGTGCCGCCCCGAGAGCAAGCAGACGGACGGCACAAACACAGCGTCCAAAAGCTGCTCGTTAATGACCGAAGTGCCCCCACTGCCCCCTCAAAGTAGAAGCTTTTCTCTAAAAAATGCTTTTTCAGATTTTTTCCAGTTTTTCCTCCCAATTTAGTGGCCAATTATACCCTCTATTTATTTTGATTCGGCCTCCCCACACAAACTCGCTGCTCGTCTCTACGAGGCAAGCTAATTCTCAGAGGACAGCAAACTCTGCTTCCTTCGAGATGGAATTCACCCACCCATGTTCTGGAGACTCCCTTTTGCGCTTCTCGGCAAGTTCGTGCCAACTCACCCTCTCCCTGGGGCGGAAAGCCAAATGCTGTCCCCGATTGGGGCTCCCGGCGAGGGCCGGTCTGGCACAGTTGGGTTTCGAACCATGACCGCAATAGGCAGCTCACACTCGCAAAGCACCAGTCAATGCGAGTGCGTTAGACCGCTACGCTATCCGAGGCCCCAGTAAGAGCTTTTTTAACGGGCATCATGTCAGAGTGCCCAAGCCCGGCGGCCATTTTCTGCTCACTGGAGACTGTCGTGGCCGCTTTGAAATGAACTCCTCTATCATCTTACGCCGTCGACGTCGCAAGTTAACAAAAGACTATCGGACGTGAACATGATTATATCAGTTCCCAGTGAGCTTCAGCTTGCCTTCATGTTCCTCTTTTGTTTTTGATCACTCTCAAACAGGACCGCTTTCAACATAGCGGTATGATTTATTCAATTTTGTCCGGTACAAAAAAATCTTAAGAGGGGACCTAAAAGATGGATATTTTCTTTAATCCCAGAATCCCATTAAATCGATAAAAGGATGCAAGAAGGAATTAGAGTAAAAGAGCAGGGTTACACACCCAGAATCCCGCGGGACCCCTAAGAAACCGGCCCTTAATTCTGCAGGCGTTTGCTGCTTTAGCAGAGGGATGGATTACAACTTCATGCACCACTGATTACAGACCCAGAACATGATTCCACATTTCTAAAGGAAACATAATAACTCTTAAAAAAAAAAAAAACTGAAATCTTTGATTTGTCGACATTCTGTGGGTGGGAAGGAAGGTCTTTGCCGTGCAGAAAAATCAAGGCTCCTGCCCACGAAGATGGGCAGAGAGAGAATGGAAAACAAAAACAAAAGCATTGTGCCACTTTTACATTTTTTCCCATCAAATTTGCATTACAGTTACTGCCGACCTTTTCTGCTAATGCATCGGAAGCTCCCGGAAGATGTCCTTAATTTCCCCCGCACACAACTGGCACGGCGCTCTTCAATCACGCCAGAGCTCTTTGGATATTTTGAGCGGGGGGTGGGCGACAGGGAGAGAAGAGGTTCCTCGGTCTAAGGGCAGTCTCAGCGGTGGAATGCTGATCTATCCAAGAACAGAGACACAGATAACGGCAAGAGAGTGGGAGTGTGGGTGCTCTCCGGTACCTCACGGAACTAAATCATCTTAGGGTACGAGAGGGTTGAGTTAAAAGTAGATCGCTCCAGTAGAGAGAGAGAGAGAGAGTGTGTGTGTGTTTGAGTGAGAGAGAGAGTGAGATGGGTGGTGTGTGGGGGTAGAGGTGTGTGTGAGTGAGTGTGTGTGTGGGTGTGTGTGTGTGTGTGTGTGTGTGTGTGTGTGTGTGTGTGTGTGTGTGTGTGTGTGTGTGTGTGTGTGTGTGTGGTGTGTGTGTGTGTGGTGTGTGTGTGGTGTGTGTGTGTGTGTGTGGGTGTGTGTGTGTGTGTGGGTGTGTGTGTGTGTGTGTGTGTGTGGTGTGGGTGTGGGTGTGTGGTGTGTGTGGTGTGGGGTGTGTGTGTGGTGTGGGGTGTGTGTGTGTGTGGGTGTGTGTGTGTGGTGTGTGGTGTGTGTGTGGTGTGGGGTGTGGTGTGTGGTGTGTGGGTGTGTGGTGTGTGTGGGTGTGTGTGTGTGGGTGTGGGTGTGTGGTGTGTGTGTGTGTGGGGGGTGGGGTGTGTGTGTGTGTGTGGTGTGTGGGTGTGTGTGTGTGTGTGTGTGTGGGTGTGTGTGTGTGTGTGTGTGTGTGTGTGGTGTGTGTGTGTGTGTGTGTGTGTGTGTGTGTGTGTGTGTGGGTGTGGGTGTGGGTGTGTGTGTGTGTGTGTGTGGGTGTGGGTGTGTGGGTGCGGGTGTGTAGGGCCCCCGGGTGGCGCAACTGGTAAAGGCACTCGCCTGGAGTGCAGGTTGCCCACTGTGGCCTCGGGTTTGATTTCCCGGCTGCGCCAGCACAGCTCTGGCTGGGAGCCCCGTTTGAGGGTGGCGATTGGCTGTCCGCCCCAGGGGGGGGGAGGGAAGTCGGCACAAGCTCGCTGCGAGCACAGAAAGCTTCCCTGTGGGCAAAACTAATAGGCGAGTTCCGTCCAGAAGGAAGCGGTTCATTATTGCCGGCTCCGGGGTAGTGGCTGCTCCCGTAGTTACGGGCGGCGGGCTCGTGGGGGAAGGTGAATTGAAGAAGGGACAAATGGCCACCAATGGAAGAAAAACAGGGGGAAAAATATGAAATAAAATTATAGAAAAAAAGACAGGTGTGTGTGTGTGTATGGGGAGGGGGGAATTATGAATGGGAAATACACTACTTGTGGTTCTGTGTGGCTCAGTAGGTAGAGCACGGCGTTGGCAACGCTTAGGTTGTGGGTTCAATTCCCACCGGGACCACATATGCTGAAATATGTATGCATTCACTACTGTAAGTCACTTATTATATTACTGAAGAAGACTTTGAAAAGTTAAAAGCGTATTCCTAGCAGTCTGAGGGGTGGCACTTACTTTTCAATTTCACTGCACTGATCGTCTCAATAAAAAGGGTTAAATTAGGAACAAATCAAATGCCATAGCATGCTTTACTTAATGAATGGAGAGGAGCAGGATATACATTTATCATATTTAGCCATTTTCCCCACGAGTCATCACAATAATTATGGGCAAATATTAGGTTTTGTTTTATAAATATTCCTCATACAGGAATCATATCCTAGATTAGGTACTGTATTTTGCATCTAAATTTACATTGGTGGTGTGTTACCGGTTTGCTCAAATAGTTTTTTCACTAGGAGCATGATTTCATCCATTATCCTTGCTGGTTACTGTCTTGTCTAGGCAGCATCAAGCAGCAAAATATGATCTAATTTGTAGAGGTAGAAAGGAAATCGAATGCGCTAATGAAATGATTGCAGATTGCTCACTTATTCGTTTCTTGGCAGTCGCTGAACTGGGCGATTTGGAGCTGAAATCACAATGGAGCGCTGGGGAAAAGTATGACTCACCCTTCCCAGTGCTGAACAAACGCAATGTTATAAATCATTACCAAATGAAACGCCACTGAGGTCTTGCCAATGAAAGGAGTCCGCACTTAAAAAAAATAATTTAAAAAACTAATATTAAACTTACATCCCTAGCTTCAGTCATCTGATTTATTTACCCTCACACGGGAGTCTACAAATAGGCCTTGGCAAGATATGAAAGCCACACACGAGTATTGTATCATATGCACAAACACAGGCGCGTGAGTGCACACGTACTCTACATGCAGACACACGCAGCTAAATTAATTCACATTTATCTCCTCAGGCAGCGGATGCCAGGGTGCCCAGGGGAGTCTACCCAGCCGTGTTGATTATACGATAAGGGCTCTGCATTCGTACCCTGGGTTCACGTAGGCCTCGTCGACCCTTTTCCATTACCTCCGATTCCAGCCTGCCTCACCTGTAACAGGATACTCCCCCGAGTATGCCATCTCATTCAATGTCAAGCCACCGTCTGATCTGACCTTGGTGATCCGTAAATATTTAACGCGGAGCAATTCGCTAAGGGCTCACACACAGCGTGGCCTCCGCGTCTCCACAGTTCCACCGACTCTCGGACTACAAGCGTGGAAGAGCTTACGCAGGGCATCGATCGCCTAGCAATGGAGTTGGCAATGTCACTGTCGACACCTGGACATTCCGTATAGTCGCATACAGTGGGTAGAAAAAGTATTCATCCCCCTTTGCCATTTTTCACATTACTTCATGGAATTAAAATAGATTTAGTTGGGATTTCTTGCCACTGATCAATACTCAAATGTCAAAAGAGTAAAAACCACTAAAGCTTTTTATTAATTACAAATAAAACAGACAATTGACTGTATTCACCCCCCTTGATTTAATCCTTGGGAGAAGCACCTTTAGCTGAAATTACAACTGTGAGTCTATTTGAGTAAGTCTCTACCAGCTTCTGGACACTGCAATTTTCACCCATTTTTCTTTATAAAATTGCTTGAGCTCCATCAGGTTGGATGGGGACCGTTGGTGAACAGCAATTTTCAAATCTTTCCACAGTTTCTCAATTGGATTGAGGTCTGGGCGTTGACTATTCAAAAGTGGGTGAATGCTTTTTAGACCCACTGTACAGCACATAGAATAATCTTCCTTGTGTAAAAGGTGGGGTAAGTCATCACCGTTCTGTATAAGACGGGAAGAGTGAAGGAAATATTTCTTTAAAACTACCGGAATGAACAAACGTCTGCCCGCTGAAGTACAGTCTCGCTTCATTTCTTGTTTTGAAGGCAGGCCTTTTTACATCGCATTTACATTTTAGCAGACACTCTCTTATCCAGAGCGACTTACAATGTGTGCATCCAAAAATTGGCAAGAACAACCACAGCTAGAGCAAGAGATCAGCACAGTAACAATACAGCAGACATCACCGTAGACAGCTGCACACCTCACCTAGAAAATGGGGGAGGCTTTATCCAGTCTCCACTCTGCAGCTGTTGAAGCGGCCGTCCCAGTCTGAACTTCACTTCAGCACTTAAAACGTTGTCCTGATTGCCAGCGATGCATTCCTAACTGCGATTTCAAATTCTGTAAACGCTAGCTAAATGTGGGAAGGCTCCTACCAACTAGTGTAATTGCTCGTTGCTCATCCGCGGCCCTCTCTGTGTGACAGCTGGGTTAGCGAGAGACAGACCACGAGAGACAGTCACCACTAGTTCCACAAGGCCCGCGGAAATGAGGCGCTGCGATAGAGCGCCGGCAAAAAAAATCTTGCTCTGGCCGGGAGTGCCACTAGGGGGCGGCAATTGGCTGTCCACCCCAGGGAGGGGGGAGGGAAGCCGACAGGAAGTTTGCTGTGTATAGTAGTGGCCTTGGAGTACCGGAGTTACGGTCGACGGCTTGGCAAGTGCTGTCTCGGAGGAGACGATACTTCGCATTTGTCACTGCCGGTCACAGGGCTACGGCAGCGAACTCACAATACGAGGGGGCATTGAGATGAAAAATAGAGCGTGTAATTGGCTACTAAATTGGGAGAAAATTGGATAAAATCAGAAACAAATTCTTAAAAAATATATATATAATTTTTTTTTAAAGCTTGCCCTGAATAACGCGTTGCGTTGGTTATGGCGAGGTTCGCTGTGACGAGAGTGCTCGGAGCACCAATGTGGACGCGAGGATCTCACACCACGCGTTGGCTCAGGAGCCAAACCATACAGATCCACCGCCAGGGCTGGAATTCGAACCCACCAGACCATGTGATGGTAATCAAGTCAGGCACTCTGAAGTTCTGTCCATTTATGCAAGAGATCCAATGACAATTCTGGCTGGAAGGCATTTGTGAAATCATGATTCATCTGCGCCATACTTTTTCTTTGAGCGATGTCCTCTCATTAGGACATTTTCATTAGATTCATCAAATGTTCAGCACTCTGGCCTGGACTCCATTAATAGTTGTCCCCAACTTTGACTGAATTCAAGTTGTACTTTTTTTTTCTTCACAAACAAGTTCAGCAAATTGCTAAAAAGAATGAACAAAAAAATTGTGTTTGCATTCGACACTTGTATTTATTTGTAAGTCAAAGAGGAGCTCAAACTTCAGTTGGCAAAAGGCCTCTGTGTCTTACACAACATCCTTTGAGGAACACCCATGAGAGAGAATACAACTCGTCTTCTGGAGAAAAACATCCACAATTTCAGCATTCTAGAGTTCCCTCTGATCCTACCTCAATCAATCACTCAATCAGTCAATTTATTTACTACATACGTATAATGCATACACGTATAAATGGCATATATGCAGGTCCATTTTACAGATATAGAATAGAGGTACCTCTGAATACCTTCGTTCCATGAGAACAGACCAGCAAGATGATTCATTCTCTTGGCCAGTAAGAGAGAGACACCTCAATGGGATACACCTGGTTAAATAATGTCTAACTTGCTGTATTGTGATTTTTGTATTTTATGTTGTAACATGCCCTGCTGGCTGTTCACTTGTCTCTCTCTCTCTCTTACAAAGGGAGTGCTGGCCATCTCAATGGGACTCGCCCATATATAAAGGAAAAATACAAAATAAAAGATGAGCGTCAGAGGTATTGTATATTCATACCTCTTGGCGCACACACACACACACACACACATATATATATATACAGTGCTGCTTGAAAGTTTGTGAACCCTCCAGACATGGTCATTGTTTTTGTAAAAAAACAAAAAAAACCTTATTAAATGTATATCCAAACACCAATTTGTAAAGCAGACTTTCCAAATAATGGACACAAACAATATCTCACAAAAACTGAAAATTTGACATGTGCAAAAGTATGTGAACCCTTTTAGTTAGTAGCTTGTGGCACCTCCTTTTGCAGCCATTACTTCAACCAAACGTCTTCTGTAACCACTGACCAGGCTCTCGCATCTGCTGTTGGGGATTTTTGCCCACTCCTCCTTGCAGAACTCAGCCAGTTGAGAGAGGTTGGAGGGACATCTGGCATGTACCGCCCGCTTCAGGTCTAACCACAACATTTCTATAGGATTGAGGTCTGGACTTTGACTAGGCCATTCCAGAGTACGAATCCTCTTTCTGTTAAGCCATTCCTTGGTAGTTTTGCTGGTATGCTTTGGGTCATTGTCTTGTTGCAGAACCCATTTTCGGCCCAGCTTCAACTCCCTGACTGATGGCAGGAGATTCTGATCAAGAATTTGTTGATAGGCATGAGAATTCATGTTTCCCTGGATAATATGGAGTCGTCCAGGTCCGGAGGCAGAAAAGCTGCCCCAGACTTTCACATTTCCACCACCATGCTTCACTGTTGGGAGGAGGTTCTTTTCTTGGTATGCAGTGTTGGCTTTTCTCCAAACATAGCGGTTTTGATTGTGACCAAATAATTCTATCTTGGACTCATCTGTCCAGAGAATGGACTTCAATAGGCCTCTGGTTTGTCCAAGTGTTCTCTGGCAAAGTTGAAACGGGCAGCTTTGTTCTTTCTTGAGAGCAGAGGCTTCTTTCTAGCAACCCTCCCATGAATGTCATGTCTATTCAATTTTCGTCTGATTGTAGACGCATGTACATTTACCCCAGATGCTGCCAGAGAGGTCTGCAACTCTCTAGAGGTGATGTGTGGGTTGGCCTTTACCTGATTTATTATTCTTCTGGTGCTTCTTGGTGATAGTTTTGATGGGCGTCCACTTCTAGGCAGAGTTGCAGTCATGTTGAATGCCCTCCATTTGTAAATTATTTGTCTTACAGTGGATGGATGGAACTGGAATCTTTTTGAGATGGTCTTATAGCTTTCCCCAGACTGATGGGCTGTCAGTACCTTCTTCCTGATGTCCTCGGATATCTCCTTTCCTCTCTTCATTGTTGATCTGTGTAGCTACACCTTGGCACTACAGTGGTTTGGTTGGTTTCCTCTCTCTTTTAATCTGTGTTGCCCAACCCTTTTCCTAAGGATGTCTCATTTGATTGGTCTGCTTAATTGATTAATTAAGCACCCAAATGTGTTTCACCTGAATCTATTACCTACTTGATTTTACCAATGCAGCTGGGGGTTCACTTACTTTTGCACATACACTAATTCCATGTTTCATGTAGTTTTTTGGCTACTCACACAATTCCCTCTAAACAAGTACATGCAATTGATAAACATAAACCTGACATTTCATATATAGAAAACTGGTGATGATAAAATAAGAAAATCATGGTAAAACAACGGAAAACTCTAAACTGCTCAAGGGGTTCACATACTTTCAAGCAGCACTGTATATATGTATGTATGTATTAATGCACATTGTGTAAGTCACTCTGGATAAGAGCGTCTGCTAAATGCTTAAAATGTAAAAATGTAAAATGTATATATAAAACCATACATCACATAACCCACAATCATATTTATAAAGGCAGGGCCTTGGAGGGGAGATCGCCATAATTGGTCAATTCAGTTGAAATGAAAGTAATAATGCAGGAGGAGGCCTCAGGATCGAGTCCGAGGAGCCACGACTTCAGGGAAATATCGATGGCGACACAAACTCGGCGAAATGGAGCCGTCAACTACCAGGTCAAGAAAGAGCAGGAGCTGCGAGGGGGGGGCTGAACGACGCACACACACAACCACACCACAGGCTGTGCAGAATCATGTTCCTTTACAATATTACATCTCTGTACTTTGTTTTAACCCTCAAGCAAGGCACAGAAATGGAGCATGCTAGAAAGGAGCACTCTCTCACTATTTTCATGATCTGTGTGTCTGTGTGTGTGTGTGTGTGTGTGTGTGTGTGTGTGTGGGTTCATGTGTACTCAAGTATGTGCATACTTGCGCGAACTATGATTGTTCCTACCATGTATTAATGCACATCTTGTAAGTCGCTCTGGATAAGAGTGTCTGCGAAATACCGTAAATGTAAAATGTAAAATGTAAATGCTTATGTATGAGCGTGGTGTGTGTGTGTGTTCATGCGTGTGTGGGTGCATGTGTGTGCACGTATATGCGCATGTGGGCGCTTACGTGTACGAGTGCATGTGCGTGTGTATGAGTGCGTGAGCGCGTCTATGAGTGTGTGTACGTTGAACACTGTCCCTCCCAATGGACCAGAAAGGATCATAAACTTTCCATGGTAACACCATCACCTAAATCCCTCTCCTCCTGGAAATATACTGCCAGCTACAAAAGCAGGGGCTGGCTGCCGTCACACCTGTTAATCTGAAGAAGCTGCTATTGACGTTTATGCCTCCAAAAACGATACGCTGCTTATTTATCGCGCGAGTTCTACCTGCCATATTTTAAACCTCCGATTTGTGACAATGGGATAAATAATTTGGCAGGTTCATGAATCTCGGAAAGGATGAAGCTCCTATTAAAGGTGCGTTTACTGTCAAGTGATGAATCCTATTCGATGAAAGTGACTTTGCAGTGAGTATCCGCAGCTGCATAATTAATGCCCCCACCGGCCTGGGATTACGCGCATATTTCAGTGCACTTCTTGGGAGTCGGGAGGAAATGTGAGAGTTTGGGCACTGCTGCTGGTGCACAGGAAATAACTTTTCTTGATCGCTTCACTGCCATCTGAAAGCTGTCAATAACTCAGATGTAATCATTAATGTTTGTTGCAGTATGAGAATTTTGAACAAGTGCAAACCACTGAAACACAGTAAGCGTCAAAACATTTTTTTAAAATGTTTAAAAAAGTATGCAGAAAAAAAACAAAAACAAATATCCTGTGTATGGGGAAAAACACTATAAAACCCTTAAAACACTATATTTGCAGATGTTTGTAAGTGTAGTTTGGGCCAATGTAACATGAAAAATTAAGTCCTTTCTACAGATAGGCCAGATGTCCTGCGATTTGGAGAGCAGGTCGCAGGGGATGGTGGCATCGACAGACAGCCATTTTGAGAATGTCCATTCTTTGTGATGCGCTACAAGATACAGTTCAGTGCTTATTGCAGCACTACCTTGGGAACTCGATTGGGCTAGATTATGATGCATACTAAAATGATATGCAGCTCTACTAAACTGCTGCTCATGGCTGCACACAACCGCACGCACGCACTTGCAGCCACGCACATGCACACGCAGACACGTTTTTGTTTTTTCCCCCCGTTTTTCTCCCAATTCAGTGGCCAATTGTACAGATTTATTTTGATTTACCCTCCCCACACGAGTCCGCCGCTCGTCTCTAGGAGGCAAGCTAATTCTCCAAGGGCAGCGAACTCCGCTTCCTTCGAGACGGAATTCACCCACACACGTTCTGGAGACTCCCTTTTTTCGGAGAAAAACAGGAAAAAATCTGAAACAAATGTAAAAATAATATTTTTTTAAAGACGCCTGAGAACTGAACTTTTGTTTTGCAGGGCATGTAGGGATGGTCACTGCGGTGCATGGAGTTGCACGTCAGATTCAACTCACTGTGCCTGGGTGAAAGGATTACTAAAGTAACTTTCAGTCCCCCCCAAACTCCGGGTGACCACAGGTTTCTGGGTCGTGCTCACACTGTGCACTGCACTTTTACATTACACCACTCATTTGTGATGTCCAGATTAAACTTCCCCAAACAGGCTATGAACCTACAACCTTCTGTTCATTTTCACATTCATTACTACACGCCCACACATACCATTATCGCAACTTTTCACAAAGTTGCAGTAAGACTGTGTTGACTAAGAACACGGCAGCGACCCCACACATCAGTGTTCCAGCTACATCGTAAAACATATTTTTTCTGCGGTAAAGGTTTTCAAGGACATGTCTGCAACTCGACACAATTCTGAGAAAACAACATCATCTCCAAACAACTTTCCACAATGTTTTTTTTGTGGCTGGGGGTAGTAAAAAAATCTAAATAAATGTATAGGTTGTAAAAATAAATAAATTAAGAAGTTTCTACAATATTTTACATTCACCAAAACCATAAGGAGACGTTGTAAAAAGTTACAATAACATCCTGTGCCAGCTGGGGTGTCTCTCCAGTGCTCAGGGTGCCATTACAATCCGACAAGATTCAGTTCAGCCAGGCTGAAATGATATGATTGAAACGCAGGGTGGCGAATTTCATTAGGGGCTTCTTTTAGCAAAAAAACCCCCCCAAAAAACAATGCAAATCTGTCAGCATCTTTCCTCAGTCTCTGCACAACGGCTTGTTCGATTTGCATTTCTGACAAAGCAGTTCGTACGACAGACAGCAATTAGAGAGCTTTCCAGGGGTAAACTAAACGCCGTTGATGACAGCCTGCTCTCTGGGTTGGTGCTCAGTCTGCGGCAGAGGGGACGTACATTCAGTCTGTTTGGAGAACTGCATGATGGGAAACCCTCTTCCCCGGAGGCGGTGTCATCCCAGAGGGCCCTCGGCTCTCTCTGCTCACACAGATTGCTCAGCACTTTTTACTCGCAGAAAATCACTGAATGCAGCCATTTGTAATTAGATCCTCGTTAACTGAAAGCACAAAAAAACTTCCAGGGGTCAAAGGTCACTCAGTAATGGCAAGAGTGAGCTGCCGGCGAGAATAGCTTGTGCCATCTAACGCGTCGCCGAGTCTAAACTCTCAATTACTGTCAAATCAAATCCGTGTCTATAATTCCTTACAGCTTAATGTGCCACTTTATGCACTGTATGATTTAAGCTATACATCACAAGTAAAAGCCTGGGGGGGGAAAGCATTGCTGCATGTAAAGCTATGTGTCTGTACATAAATCAAGTGGTCCTAACTCAGATCGTACTTCTTATGAATATATGTCTATTTATGCCACGTGGGGAAAACCAGCCAAAGGCTTTAATGTACAAACATCTCAAGGTCGTTTAAGTGCCGTAATATACCAATTTGACTCAACACAGAAATGAAAAGAACTTATAATAATGTATGGTTTAAAAAAGAAAATGCTCACGTTAATTGTGAAACTGAACTGCCATAAAGCAAGATCTACACAATGAGAGTCCGACATTTCACTTCCTGTGTGACATCACGACTACCGTGTCAGGAAAGAATCTCGACAAACCCCAAAGTCCCCCAAAATAGAAAAAACATTTAAACAAAGGATCATCTCCCATCCAACTAATCACCACTGTACACAACGCCCTTCTCTGGTCACACTCATCTTGTGGATTAATGTAATTACAAATGTACACAAAACAGCAGTCATCAAAGAAAGAGTCTGAAAAGTAGCGATCAGCAAAGATGCAGAAAGAGTCTTGTTGCCGCCGAAAACGCCCCTCGATAACGCAGAAGGCATACGCGTGATCAGTTGAGCTCAGCTACAAACGGCACCTCCTCGAAACTTCAGACTAAAGAGTAGTCGGCTTTGGGAGAGAGAGAGCGCGTGAGCGTCGAGTGTCGAGCCGCGGGCTTTGAAGTGAAACGTGACACGCTGCCTCTTCTAACGGGGGGCCTTTGATCAGCCGAGATGCCCCCCCCCGGCGCAGGCCCTTCACGGCGAAGGCCCCGTGGAAGGTTGACACAAGGTAACAGCCATTTTCGATTATGTCACCGACGCGAGACGTCGACGCGGATTACGGGGCGTCCAGCTGTGAATAACCCCGCGCGCCGTGCGAGCCCCCCCCCATCGGCTAATGATCCGACAAAGTGGGGGAAGAAGCGTGACCGGCCTCATGCATTATTCACCGGATAAGAGAAGATATCCGCAGAACAAACTACTAAGTCCCGGAGGAAGGGGCGTGTGCACATCTCGCTCTGGCGCTTGAACAGGGGCGTGCATACTCAAACTCGATTCTCGTCATCTCGATAGGCCGCTGGCAGACACTGCTGGTGAATTTATTTTGGGGTTTTTTCAGGTTCATTTCCTTGAGAAACTTCAAAGCATGAAAAAGAAAGAAAGAAAAATAAGACCCAATTCCTTGCCAATCCTTGTTAAGGTGAAGGTGCTTTTAAACGCGAGTCGATCTCTTCGACCGGCATTAAAGAGACTCAATACAGCATGCCTTTTCACCTTCTTTGATCCCGAATTGTGAAACCACGTGTTGTTTTTACGGCCTATAGGTGAGGGATGGGTCATTTTGTCAGTGGACGTGGTGTGAAGGTATACGTTAAAAATGATTATAGGGGCCCCTGGGTGGAGCAATGGTAAAGGCACTCGTGCAGGTTGCCCACTGGTTACCAGGTTTCCCCAGAGGTTGCCAAAGGCTATGGCCAGGAGTCCCATTCAGGGCAGCAATTGGGTGTCTGCCCCGTGGGAGGGGGGGAGGGAAGCCGGCATGAGCTGGCCACGTATAAGAGTGGCTCTGGAGTACCGGAGTTACGGTCGGCGGCTTGGCGAGTTCCGGCTCAGAGGAGGCGATTCATCGCCTTTGTCACTGCCGGTCCCCAGAGCTACTGCAGTGAGCTCACAGTACGAGATACATTTTTAAAATGATCATCATGTGCATCCTTATCACATAGCACAGCTACTGAAGATCCGTTTCTGCAATGTAACCAAGTCTTTTCAAAAAAGGGAAATGTGACCTTTTACTGGCACTGCCAATGCAAAACCCATCCCTACGCGCACAGCTGGGGAGTCCATTTTAGAAAGTGAATTTTGTAAATGCGTCATGTCACCTCCAGCGAATAAGATCACCGGCTAGATTGCCGCTACTCTGCTGCTACATGATAAAAAATAATAAAGAAGACTCATACCCTGCAATCATTTCATGAATTATACAGGAAACCGTGCCTCAAGCTCATACTTTGACTATCCCCTATAAGTCTAGATTATTTATTTCCCCAGTTGGCCAGTTGCAGTCCTCACACAATGGTGAAGAAGGGCCTTAAATCTGCCTGCCCTGGGACAACACAAGCAGTGCCTCCAGATCAGATCGCGTTATTAGCATTGTAAACCCCCTGACATGCGGTATATTTCTGTGCGGGCGCTCCAAAGCCAGCTCTTTTTCATGCTTGTGATGTGTCAAAGGACAGAGGAAGGCAATCTTCAGTTCACACTGTCAAAATGTATAAAAGATTTCATTTTAGAACATACAAAGCAAATCATCCTTCAGAATATTGAAATATTCACGATGAACCACTTAAGATAAATTTAAAATGCAATGCAATACCCTGTGAGGTTTTTCCCACTGACACTGAACTTTAAAATATTATTTTTACTACCATATCATGCATACAATATGAGATTTCATAAAAAATATTTCATCTTTGCTCATGGAGTAATAAAGGTGACCAATGACTTACCACTGATTGTTAAACATTATTTAATGGTATCAAGTTAATTAATGCCCATTTGCAGTACCTGTTGGAAAGTAGACACGTTTGCAAATGGTTTAATAATATTTAGAGCATTAGCAGACCATTAAGCACTACTTAATGGTCTTTTTTCTTTTCCTTTAATTTGTTAAATTTTTTCCAGTTTTTCTAATAATAGGCATTTAGCAGACGCTTTTATCCAAAGCGACTTACAGTAGTGAATGCATACATTTTTCAGTATATGTGGTCCCAACGGGAATTGAACCCACAAACAAAGCATTATCAACCTGCTCTACCTGCTGAGCCACACAGAACCACAACTTTCTCCCAACTTGGTGGCCAATTGTACCCACCGAGCTGTCAATCGTGAATCCGATCCCACGCGGGGAAGCTTTCTGTACCTGCGGTGAACTCGCACACACACGCTTCTCTCCCTCCCTCCCTCCCTCTCCTCCCCCCCTCTCTCTCCTCCCCCTGGGGCGGCCAGCCAATCGCCACTCCCAACGGGACTCCCGGCCAGGGCTGGGCTGGCGCAGCCGGGGGGGGGAACAAACCTTGGCCGCGGTGGGCAACCTGCACTCCGGGCGAGTGCCTTTACCGGTTGCGCCACCAAGGGGCCCAGATCGCGCTAACTAATGGAACCTTATTGTAAAGTGTTACCAACTTTTGTTTTTGAGTTTCAGCTCGAGCGAAAACACAGCAGCCCATTTCAGTGCTGCGGTGACTGGTAACCCTTATGAAATATGGGTGAAGCACCCAGCCTCCAAAGATCAATGTACAATAATTAATAAGTGAACTCCATGATGTATTGTTCCGCACTGCGGGTTCATCACAACGGGGCTTGTTAGCGTGAAAGTCCAGCGCTACCGGCCATACTGATTAATGGTCTGCATTCTGATTCAACGGTCAGCACTGGCGCATTACATATTCATACATTTTGTTTTCTTTAGTGTAAAAATGAAATTCTTTCACCAGCAGAACACTATCGGCCGCTAGCCCTTCACCCCCCCCAAGTAAAGCAAGTATATTCTGTGCTCCCAACAGCTCACCGGACTGATTTATTATTATTTAAATACAGAGCAGCTCTCAGACCCATTTTAATTGAAATATTCCTGTTTGGTACCCTCAGCGTCTCCATTGCTGCGGCTTTGATGTTCATGCAAATGAATCTCACAGCATGTGAAGTATCCGCGGGTTACTGGGACAACTCCAAAAATGAAACAAAAAAAAGGACATGCCCACCCAACACCCTTCTTCCCATGTCCCAAAAACACCCTGCACCACCCACCGTATCTCCCCAGATCCTGCATCAGCCTCTTTTTTGTAAAAAAAAAAATTTTAAAGGTTAAAAGAACTCATTTTAGGAGGCATCTCCATCCGCTGTGGGACAGGAGTTAGAGAGTCTAATTGAAGTCATCGCTTTCCGGGCCACAGCCGGCCGGAGACCGCTGCCAAGTCGCTGAGGAGTGGGGCGGAGGCTTTCTGCTGCTGACAGCCACAAACAAATACGGGGGAGGGGGGGGGTTTAAAAGGTGCCCGCATTCACATCCAAAAACCTTGTGATAAAAAGTGCAAATGTCCCCATCTCCCCCAGCGCCAGCCAGTTCGTGCATAACCAGGAAGGGCAGAACTTTACAGGAACAGCCACATGGATAGATACGATGTCACCGAACCACGCAAATACGATCCGCACCTTCTGGGGCGGCGGATAGTGTAGCGGTCTAACGCACCGTATCTTGGCTGGTCCGAGTGTGAGCTGCCCATCAGGGACGCGGTTCGAAACCTGTCTGTGCGAGACCGGCCCTGGCTGTTAGCCCCGACCGGGGGCGGCATTTGGCTTTCCGCTCCTGAGGGGGGGGGTGGTCGGCACAAACTCGCTGTGGAGCATGTAGGGGTGTCTCCAGAAAGGGGGTAGGTGAGTTCCGTCTCGAAGGAGGCCAATCATCACCGGCCTCGGAGAGTAGCTTGCCCCATAGGGGGGAGGGTTAATCAAAATAAATAGAATGTATAATTGGCTTCCAAATTGAAGAGAAAAACAGGGAAAGATCTGAAACAGAATTGATACAATCCGCACCCTCGACGCAGCGAGTGACGATGGTGATTCGCTCTGGTCCATCTGCCATGGTGTCACGTCACCGTCTCGACTCTGGGCCCTGCCCAATCCGACACAGTGTCCCCATCTGCTGCCATATTGGTGCCTTGGCGCCCACTGAATGCTGTATGCGAGCGGTTTTCTAAACATGCATTTTCAAAAAGGGGTCGTTCTCAAGACGTTCTCTTCACTACGTTCCACATTGGGGGTCTGGTCTGGGTCGAGACGCGCTTTCGATGATGTGACATTAAGTCTCCCTACAATACAGCCAATGGCAGTGTGGCTTTCGATGAAGACTTGCTCTGGCACTGAACGCAGTATTGTGCTCAGCGTTTCTGCTTCCTTGTCTCTGAACAGCAGTGCCTCACAGTAATGGGGACATGACATGAGCAAATCAGGTGTAAGACAGGGAATATTCTAGTAGAACACATCTAGTACCCGATGGAACAGTGAGCTCTGAGACATGCTTAGAAGAGCTCAGAAGATTCTCCATCACCCCTTTAACACAGTGATTACTCCCTCAAACAGTTATCTACCACCCCTTTAACAGGGTGAGTGGTCTCTCACACTTATCCACTATGCCCTTTAACACAGTGATTAGTCCCTCACATTGTTATCTACCACCCCTTTAATACAGTAATAAGTCTCTCACACTTATCCACCATGCCCTTTAACACAGCGATTAGTCCGTCACACATATCTACCACCCCTTTAATGAATGGACTAGCCCGTCCAATGCCGTGTGCACCTGTGTCCCCACGGCTTCAGCTCAGCTCGTCAGCACAGACAGGCCTTTTGGCGTCGCGGCTGACGTGTGGAGAGGCGCTTGTGGTTCAGCAGTCCTGATGAATTGCACGAGTGTCAGAGCATGACAGGAGCATCTGGTGTCCCTCAACGTCCAGGGCGTGCACGGGTCACTGGCGCTACCATACCCTACCTTAACGTGGTCGGTATGAGCAAGACATCCGAAGCTTTATAGAATCAAATCAAATCAAAAAGCTGGGCATGCGTTGTGGGTGAGTGTGTGAATGTGTGTGTATAGTACAAGTTTAATCCTGGTGGGTTTGTTCGGCAATCAAGAAAGCATTCTTTATGAACATAATGATCCTTCCCATGGTATTCTGGGTATTTGGGAGTGGGAGGCTGGCAGTGTAGTGTAATGGTTAGGGAACTGGTCTTGTAACTCAGAGGTTGCAGGTTCAATTCCCAGGTGGGGCACTGCTGTTGTACCCTTGAGCAAGGTACTTAACCTGAATTGCTTCAGTAAAATATCCAGCTGTATAAATGGATTGTATGTAAAGGAATGTAAACTGTGTAAGTCACTCTGGATAAGAGCGTTTGCTAAATGCCTAAAATGTAAATGTAAATGTATTTGTGGAGTGTTCATCAACCCTTCATCAGCACACAGGCAAGACAGGCCACACACCACTGCACTGGGAGAACATGGTGGATATTATGGGACATCTCTGCATTCTCTGCTCCATACAAGATTCTGTATCCTTAAACTACACATGATAGTAGGGATAGTAACAGTAGTAGTAATCATAATAGGAGTAGTAATCATAGTAGTAGCAGTGATAGTAGTATTGCTAGTAAAGTGCTTGCATTGATCATTAATTGCTGATTAACAACAGAAACCAGCACACAGGACCACTGTTGGGGGAATAAATTATATTTTATATTTTATAAAAATGTACATTTTATGCTTACTGTGTATTCAATGTCAAATCAAGGAGACGTGGGAAAATACGGGAGGTAAATTTCACAACAAGGTCTTGGGGAAAACAAAGGCCAGAGGCACTTCTCCTGACTCTGCCAATAAAGCTCAGCGACTCAGAACTGGAAAAATGAGAAAGAAGATGTGCTCTTTTAAGATTTCATACTGAGAGGTTGCCATTTTCTCTCTTGCGCTATTTGGTGAGTCAGCACAGCTCATTATTTTAGTTAAACTTGTGATATTTACTTTTTAATTAGCTTGACATTCTGCCACATGACACCACTGTATCACAAGCCTAGTTTCCCCTAACCTACATACTGCTTGTGCTTGGATTTGTTTTACTAAAGAAATGGCATCACTTCAGAAGTGAATTTCTTGCAAAAAAAATTTTTTATTTTTTTAAATGCATTTTCCCAACACAGGAGATGTAATGGAAGTCAATGGAAAATGATCCATGCTGCAATCCAGACAGAGAGAAATACGGTAGCTTAAAACCAATTTCTCTTCAAGAGCATCACAAGAACACCCTGCTGTTTTAAAATCAGGGATACAGGAGGTTGGTAAGTGGATAGCACTGCTGTTATATCCTTCATTTACAACTGGTGCCCTTCTCCATGTTACCCAAACCCCTTGACAGCTCCCTCTCTGACCGGCAGTCTACCCTAGAGCACTATATGGCAGAACCACTTTCTCTAGAAATCTTGAGGAGCAGTTCAATTAAGTATATGATGTTAGGTTTAATAACCATTCATTTTTCCCCCCCATTTACGATGATTGTATAAAAATAAATCATGCATATTCATGAAATGTGTTGGGATAAGCTAGTAAATAGCTACAGGGCATAAATGGCTTACAAGAGAAACTCTTTAAAAAAAATTTACATCAAACAAATCAAAACTACAGAAATATTGATGAACTGAACACTGATCATAAATTATCACCATTTAGAAAGGCCACGCTTGATGTTAATGTGACCAATTAGGGAACATCGCAAGTAATTTACCCTGGTAAAAAAAAAATAAAATACATTAAAAAAACTTTTTTTCCTCCATTTCTCAACGGCCGAAAGCGCAGAGAACAAAATGCTGACGGAGCTTCCCTCTCTAAAAAGCACTCGCATAATTATATTTGTGGGTGAGTAGAGAACTCATGCGCCTCCACATTTTTTATTACTCTTCAGAGCCTGACGTCCCTTTCTCTGTCCACCCCCACCCCCACCCCCCAGAACTTCCCCCAGCTCAAACTCTCCCTCTCCACATTTCAGTTTCACAGGGAATTAAGTCTGCTGCACCTCCCCGGAGTTCCCACATTTCTTTATGATACCTGCCACCTGCAACGCTCTCCACCCAAATTACTGTACAAAACAATAACACACAAATACATGTGAGTATAGACATACAGAATTACATTTATATACAGTGAAGCGGGTCAATAAATGACATTCCATTATGACTGTGCATATAATTAATGAATAAATGTACAAATATGAATCAACACCTGATGTATCAGGACCCATAAGTCACAGCCATGAGTTCTGAGGTTGATCTACTTTAACTGTTAAGCTTAGACCAGGGGTGTCAAACTCATTCCATCGAGGTGCCGGTGTGACGGTGTTGGTTCCGCCCGCAGCGAGTCTCGAACCGAGGGATCTCGATGCAACGAGAGCGATTAAGCTCGCTGAGCTAAAGACTCAAGTCCCTAACTCCGGGAACTAATCGTACTCTTATCCACGTCACTCTGCAGCGGGCGCTCACATGAGCCCATCCGCTACACCGGGTGTATGCAGTTTTTGTTGCGACCAATGCACTACACCAGGCGATTTCACCAATTAGCACATTTCTTCAACATCAGGGAGGGGGAACTCATTGAAATCGCCTGGTGTGGTGGTGCATTGGTCGCAACAAAAACCTGCATACACTCGGCCCTCGATGGAATGAGTTTGACATGCATGGTTTAGACTAGGGTTCCTCAAAGCTGGTCCACGAATCCAAATCCGGTCCTGGTTTTCCTTTCTCTCGGGTAGTTGACTGAACAATTAATGCAGTCGGAGTGTCTTCACACCTGACTGCCAGGTAAAGGGAGGGTGGAGAAACAGCAGCGCTCGGCCCACGAGGACCGTGATTTGAGGAACCCTTGGCTTAGGCCTTTAGGTTGGTGTTCTCTTAAGCTCAGAAGGTTCAGCTGAGGACGCGAGTCTTGCCTCGCCTTGCCTCTTGTCCAATTAGTCTTGAGCACATCAACCCTCCTCGTCAGTCCACCCACACTCGAGCGCATTGAGCCGTGTCAGTCATCGCTTGCTCCCCTTGCTCTTTAGCCCTGACCACGTTGCCCATTTTATAACTTCCGATAAAAGGAGATTCTCAGACTGGTTTCTGTTCCCTGCCCTCTACTATGAAGAAGTCCATTTCTCTGCACAAATCTGATCGACCGAGGTCAGAGGCCTCTACATTTTCATTCATATTTATAGATTTTTTGGGAAGGCTGGAGAAGGTGTTGACAATAATACATAATACGTAGAACATAAAACACAAATTATTTTAAAGAAGTCAAAACAGGAATCGGCAGCATTTCGAGGGGGTAGAAGTCTCTCCAACCTAATGAGAGGCTTGGAACCACAGGCTTGGATTAAGATATTTCTCTGAGCTACTGGGAGGCATGAAGGCTTGGAGTTGGCAAGCAGCAATTAAAAGAGTAAAGAGAATGGAGGCTGAGGATTCTGGAAGGTGTTATTAGCCTCCTCTTGGTGTGGAGGAGTAAACAATTGGGATGTGTTTTCTTTGGGGGGGGGGGGTTGAATGCAGGCAGGCTGTGAGAGGCAGCATGGAGGAAGCGGAGGTGCACCACACCTACATTTGTAGATGGCATGTCCATACGTCTATCAACCAAAACGCAGGGAGCCAAAACACTGGCAAAACTGCAGTCAAAATTCTTAGATATTCCATTTGCAATCACGCATTCTTTCTCTAATCAAAACTGGCGAGTAAGCAAAGGGAAATTTCAGGCATTTTAGATGCCCTCGTACGGTCGCCAAAGCAACATATCGTCATATCCAGGCACTGGAAAGGTTGGGGAATCCTTCCATTTTCCCATCATGGGGTAACATGATCACCATCCACAAGGTATTAAAGAGGGTGTTTGAATACATATTCTACCCTGCCTAGCATACTGCAGCCACTTCCACCCAGATTCTGTGGGCTAATGAGCACCTCGCGAGGGAACTGCGAAAGATCTCAATTGCACATTGATCATCCACCCTAGCCTGGTCCAGCTCCAACTCCAATATTCCAGCAGTGGGAAAACGATAGGCCTGCAACATTCAACATTTTTATATTTATAAAAACAAATTTCTGACTTCCATGTTGCAGGAAGTCCCACCCAATGCCTGGCAAGAAACTTTGGGACAAATGGTCCATTAAGCACCAGGGAATAGACTGAGAATTGCATGTTTTTTTGTAAGTAGCACACAGACTGAAAACACGAAGGTCCCTTCTGTTGAACTAAACACGGTCAATGTTCATAAAATGTGTTATTCACACATACAAAGCATAGGTTTATAGTAAAATCGAGATCTACCATTAAAATGACCGATATCCCACACCAGTATCGGCTCTTGCCGGGAGTGCCACTAAGGGGCCGTAATTTGGCTGTCCACCCCAGGGTGGGGGGGGGAAGTCAATATGAGCTCGCTGCGTATAAGAGTGTCCTTGTGTGCATACCAGAGTTACGGTGATGGCTTGGCGGGTTCCGGCTCGGAGGAGGCGGTGCCCAGCCGCATGTCACTACTGGTTTCAGGACTACGGCAACGAGCTCTCAATATGAGGGAGGGGGATAATTGACATGAAAAAAAGGGTATAATTGGCTACTAAATTGGGAGAAAAATTGGGAAAAACTGCAGAAAGAAAAAAAAGAAAAAAAAACAGACAACACAATTTAGTCTCCATTAACTACTCAAGCAAGCGCTATTCCACATGAAGGCAACCTAATGTTTCCCTATTCTTTGATGCAACATGGCCGTGTGCTTTTCGTCACCATCTGTAGATATGGTGTCCCAAACCTAACGTGTCACAGCGGGTGAAATGGCAAAACTAACCAAACATTGTTATACCTCAAGTCAATAAATCATTATCATGCATCGTCATCTGGTTCTGCTCCATTCTACAGACCTCAGCCTGATATCGTGTATCATTTCATGTGGCGTCATTCAGTTTGGCGGCACGCTCAACTCCCCCGCTTGTCTTGTAATTGGTGGTGGTAATGTTCTCTTTGTCTTGCAATTGGCTGCGATGAAGAGATGTTGCCATTGGCTGAATATGATGAAAAAACTTTCTGGCAAGACGGTTAATGACTAATGACCAATGGCGAGGTAACTTGGTTACCAATGGCGACCAATGGCAACCCAATGGCGACTGGCCAATGGTGAGGATTCTTGTTTGGTCACTGAAATTACATGAGCAACAACAGGCAAGGAACCAATTAGGAATTAAATGCAAAAATGGTCCATGTTTGGCCAGTTACTGTGTGGTCATAAAGAGTTGTTAGAATTGTGTGTGTTTAAATGAGCCTCAGTGGTACAAATGTACAAAAGGCTGGCAGTGTAGTGTAATGGTTAGGGAGCTGGGCTTGTAACTGAGGTTTCAGGTTCAATTCCCAGGTATGGGCACTGCTGTTGTACCCTTGAGTAAGGTACTTAACTTGAATTGCTTCAGTAAAAAAATATCCAGCTGTATAAATGGATTGTATGTACAGAAATGTAAGTCGCTCTGGATAAGAGCATCTGCTAAATCCTAAAAATGTCAAATGTAAATGTAATGTTTGCTCATTTGTGTAGGAAGTCTCTAAAGGGGCTCAAGTTGGTAGTGTGTGGCTGTGGCACTGTGTCACCAACCTGCAACCTAGCTGGCACATCTGTCATCCCAATAACGTAAATAACCAGAAATAATATCACAACTGAAGTGAATCCGGTAACATCGAACGACAAGGTTTTCCACTGCTTTGTACAAGCATCAGTGTTAAAACTATGTCCCTGAAAATTGCAATATTTAATTCTTGAAATGACATGTCTTTTTATTTACATGTAATGGCATCAGCAAATTCAAGTCCATTCAGATAGTATTTCTGAGCTATTCAAGTGACAGCCTTCCCCATTGTATGATAAAACCAAACCTTTTACAAATATTTTTTGATGAAGAGATTGAAGATAATGGCCATTGCTGTAATGCGAATGTCAAGTCGAATAGCACTGCAGCCATTTAATTGAGATTTCATTCTATGCAAATGTCAGTGCGTGTAGTACAAAGGCATACAACTTTGTATGCAAATGACTGAATTGTGACCATTCAATCATTGAGAAACTTGAACCTTCTAGATCTGCCAACCGTCTAGTGCCCTTTAGCATAATAATTAGAAGGTATTTCTGAAGAGAAATTAATACTTTTAATGTCCTGCAATTTTAAATGCAAAATTCAGCAAATCAAGGGTATAAACCAATGCATGAATATAACAGAACTAAAATGAAAGGGTCCCAGGGTTATGTGGAATGGATTTTGTCTGTGGATACTATTGCACAAAGATGCACTTTAATTATTTAGCCTTTTCAATATGAGCTAGCCTATCCCGGGGGAACATTAGTTTTCGTTTACGTGAGCGGATGTCATGTCTTGCAGGCTACTTGTTCGGTTCAGAACTGCACAGGAAAGAAACCTAGGGAACACGCTTACAGGAGTTCAATTTGCAGGATTGGAATAGGAGGCCAGAGAGATTATCTTTTTAATGAATGAATGGAAATAAAATTGTTTAAAGTGGATGCAATTGTATCTTGTGATTACATTTTTTTTATTTTATTTTTTTTATACATTTATTTCTAATTTTTTCCCCGTTTTTCTCCCAATTTGGTTGCAAATTATACCCTCTATTTATTTCAATTCCCCACCCCCACGAGTCTGCCGCCCGTCCTCCGGGGCGAGACACTCATTCCGGGCTGATTGTTCCCGCCTCTTCCGAGATGGAAATTCTTCCACGGACGCCTTTTACCTTCCCCTCGACGGACTCGTGCCGGCTCACCCTCCCCCCTCCCCCGGAGGCGGACAGCCAAATGCCGCCTCCGATCGGGGCTGACGACCAGGGCCGGTGTGGTAGAGACGCGGGTTTCAAACCGCGTGCCTGACAGGCAGCACACACCACACCAAAGTGTGGCGCGTTAGACCGCTACGCCATCTGCCGCCCTAACAGTTGGCATTTTTACTTGGAGGAAAATATTACTGGACAATATTACTCAAACAACCTTATAATAGAGATTATCATTATCATCATCATCATCATCATCATCATCAACAACCACAACAGCACTGCATTTTGTCTTTCCTGGAGACAGTGCCCATCACCACATTATGCAGTGTGTGTTTGTGCGTGTGTACCCGAGTGTATGTGTGTATGTGTGTATGTGCACGTACGTGCCCATGTGTGTGTGTGTGTGTGTGTGTGTATGTGCACGTATGTGCCTGTGTGTGTGCACGTATGTACCTGCGTGTGTGTGTGTGTGTGTGTGTGTGTGTGTGAGTGTATGTGTGTGCGTGCACATATGTGCCTGTGCGCGTGTCTGTGTGTGTGTACGTATGTACCTGTGTGTGTGTGTGAGAGTGTATGTGTGTGTGTGTGTGTGTATAGGCCTGGTGGAGCAGCTGATTGTATAAGCGATTGCCTGAGGCTGGGACACTCTCCCCCACCCACACCCAGCACTGGGAGGAGGGGGCTCATGTGTGACATCACGCACGCATACAGACGGCTCAACTCATGCCCTCCGTCCTGCTGGGAGGTGTGTGTGTGGGTGGGGGGGGCAGGGTGAACCCTTACCCTCAACCATATATATTCAGGCAACGTAAAAATTCAAATGCACTTAATGAACAAGGCTTCCCAAGGGGTACCCATTCTGTTCAGAGTGAGGGAAATCTAGATTTCCGATCTTCCCATCCTACAAACAGTATTTCTCTTCTAGCGGTCTTTTTTTAAACTTGTAGATTTTGCCATTTGTGCATTGTAGTAATGATGATTATTAGCTTTGTAGTACTTGTTGGAATTATGATTGCGCTTTTGCAACACAAATGTTTCGCAGTCGAGGGCGGAGCTTCGATGAACTGGAGCCGTTTCAAATCCCCAACAGATCCAAGATAGGACCAGCCCTTTTTGTCAGGCACCAGACATCCCATTTCTTCCCATCTGAGGCCTCCTTCGGCGTACAGAGTCACGGACGAGTCCGGTGGAGGCCCGGTCCAGTTGACCCGAGGGAGGGTCGCAGAGTGGTTCTGGAGCACGGACCAGGTGCTGCCCACCAGTGCCAGACTCCACTCACTGCATCACTGCTCCTCCTCCAGCTGAGACCCCCCACCCCCTGCAGTCCCACATGCCCCTGCCTCGGCCTAACGCAACAACAAATACATAAATACTGAGACAAGCACAGCGACCAATGAGATGAGGGCGCTTCGAATGCGGTCGCTTTCTCTGAGTGAGGGGCTGTCTCGTTATAACGAACCCGCTGCATCATTACTACACTGGCTCATTTCCCCACGGACTCTCGCTCTCCCTCTCCATCGCTCTCTCCCCCCCCCCCCCCTCCCTCTCCTCCTCCTCCTCCTCCTCCTCCTCCTCCTCCTCTCCCCCACCCCCCCTCCTCATCCACCCCTCCTCCTCTCCTCCTGTCCCCCACCCCCCCCCCCTCTCCTCCCTCCTCCTCTCCCCCACCCTCCCCTCCTCTCCTCCTCCTCCTCCTCTCCTCCTCCTCCCCCCCCCCCCTCCTCTCCTCCTCCTCCTCCTCCTCTCCTCTACCCCTACATCTCCCACCTGTCCCCCTCGCCTTCGGCCTGCAGCTGACGTGCGATCTGAGTAACAGACGCTGAAGTATCGCTGTGGAGTCGATGGGGAATTCCACTGTTCTCTCAGTGCGGGAAGAGAGAGAAATCGCATGCATCTACTGATCATAGACCTTACTGATCCACGCGCTGCATATACCCCCTACATATGAATATCAAACACACGCATTTCTGCTACAGATTCTGTATTGCATCAAAGAGCTGATATAAATTAATTACGGACATTTATATATATATATATATATATATATATATATGAGGCTCGTATGAGAGAGTCAGAGAGGAGGAAACCTCAGCAATCTGATTGTGAGTGTGGAGACGACGGGGATGGATTTGGGACTGCGAGCTTGCGGATTGACGAGGCCGTTATCGCTTCATCACCAAAGCTTTTATAGGAGCGCTACCCCCATTCCTCTCCACACTTAGCCGTCTGCACACTCTCGGCACGCCGACCGGAATCAGATCTGCCCCTTTCCGCCCTCCTTCACAGAACAAACAAACAATTACTGCTGCTTGGTCGGTTTCATTTGTGCCCTAAAAAGATTAGCATTGCTCAGTAAATACGCAGCGCGCACATACTATGTACATATTGTAGAGATGAGGCCCAACGGCAGAGTGACATCATTAGGACTGAGCTTGATAGCGGTACTGTGTGTGTGTGTGTGTGTGTGTGTGTCTGTGTGTGTGTGTGTGTGTGTGTGTGTGTGTGTGTGTGTGTGTGTGTGTGTGTGTGTCTGTGTGTGTGTCTGTCTGTGTGTGTGTCTGTGTGTGTGTCTGTGTGTGTGTGTGTGTGTCTGTGTGTGTGTGTGTCTGTGTGTCTGTGTGTCTATGTGTGTGTGTGTCTATGTGTGTGTGTGTCTATGTGCCTGTGTGTGTGTGTGTGTCTGTGTGCGTGTGTGTGTGTGTGTGTGTGTGTGTGTGTGTGTGTGTGTGTCTGTGTCTGTGTGTGTGTGTGTGTGTGTGTGTCTGTGTGTGTGTGTGTGTGTGTGTGTGTCTGTGTGTGTGTGTGTCTGTGTCTGTGTGTGTGTGTGTGTGTGTGTGTGTGTGTGTGTGTGTGGGGGGTCCATGGTTCAGCTCCTGGTTGATCCGCTCACCGTGCCCCCCCCCCCCACGTGCCACATTGATGCAAGGAGAGGGTGCACACACATGTGCATCTTGGGCGTGAGAACGTGTTCGGGGGGCAGAGAGGCTGGTCAGTACAGCGACCGCGTCCGTCAAACAGGACAATTCAACTGGGATTTGAGCTTTGAACTCTGTAGCTGCGCTGCCGGCTCACTGAAGGGGCCGGACTTTCAGCCAGCGTGGGTAATATCACTGAGCTGTGGCGTGGGACATCTCAGCTCCCAGCATGCTCTTCACCTCTGCCCTTCAGCTCCACCCCCCCCCCCGACGATACAAATCTTTTATTTCTCAATATCTTACCGCATTTAATCACAGGATTAATTACGAGCCGTGTAATGAGGATGGCAAAGAGCGCCATTAGAGGGAAAAATAGCTTAGATCCCTTTCGCTATTTGCTGTGCTATGCATACAATTCCTTCCTGTTAATGTGGTGCTGTTAAACAAAATGACTCACCCCAGCATAGTGTACGTTGATCAGAAGACGCATCTTTTCCAATCTAGTATGTACCTATGAAAACAGAATACAGTTTAAGTGCCTTGTTTTCAGTCTGGATTTTAATTAGAGTTTCTGCCGGCAACAACAAAGCATTAATTTGCTTACACCATCAGCACAATATCTTTATCGCAAAACGGTATGGCATATCTTATCCAATTAGCATAATTAATATTGCACAAATTAATATCCTCAAAAAAAAAGTTGAATGGGTTTAAAGACACTGACTATTCTACCAATTTAAAATCAACCAATTTCTATAAATTGGTAACCGTTTTAGCATAGAATCCTTTTCATTTTAATTTAGGTTCACGCAGGAGAGAATTGTAATTCTAAACTAGTGCAGCTTGAGATGAAAATGTATCGTGTTTCAGGCATGCACTATATAACACATTTACTTTCCTCTTCAGATATGCCTTTTTTTCATTCATATTAAAGGCACTTTTCCTTGGTAAAGAACTTACTGCCCTCCGGTGGTCATCATGAGAAATGGCAGAAGAGGGTGGGAGGGGGGCAAGTCGTCAATATAAATCCTATGATGTAATTGTTTTATTTTCTGTTGCAGTCATAATAAAATGGGATGAATTGCCCACAGGGAATACTACTCCTTCAAAGGAGGGGGCTTTTTTCCTCTACGAACTATAGAACACATGCTTGCGAGTTGCGGCCAACGTTGGACAATATTGTTTGGTGTGCTATAAATGTTGGAAGAGTGTTTTAAGCGGACAAAGTTGTAAAGAAAACAGCTAGCGTGCAGTTTGGTTTAGCCCTACAGTCTTAGCCCAGCGCTAAACGTTAAGCTTAATGAAACAATCAATGTTTTATAGCCTCGTACTGCGGCGTAATCGAAAACGATGCGCATTCTTTTAATTCCGCTAATGTCTGAAAAAATGTTTACGGCGCATCTCAGTCGGTGCCTGGTTCTATTCCGTTGTTAGTCAGAGCACGAGGAGACAACGTGGCGGTTGACCTTTACCAGCGTTGCCTATGTAAAACGGGGGCTCGGGCACAAAGAATCAATAAGGTGACGGGTGAGGAGCGCGGTCATAGGCCTGCGCGGTTTGGCTCACTCCACGCGGCGATGCCCAGTCCCCACCCGGGTTCGAGGAGAGGGCTCGCCCTTTCTCAGGGCCAACATACTGACTAACGCATGCACGCGCATTCATTAAAACCACCGCCAGCTGCTGCTCCCAGAATGTACAAAACTATTCAACACAACCAGCAGCCTTGACACGATATCACAAACCATGCCTCAGAGCAATTAAAACTTTCTTTTTTTTCTTTCTTGTAACTTCAAACAAAGAATACAGCAGTAAGGAGTGTTGGGACTGGGACTACCAGGGGAATTCATTCCTTTTCATCTTACGCATGCACGCTTCCTTTCTTTGTCGCGATTTAAAGTTGGAATAGGGGAGGTAAAGAGTACAAATGACAGCACGCCAGGTGCCACAGGCGACCAGTCATATCTTAACGCTGAGATAACGCCTCTTTTCCAAACAGGCGTTGGGAGGTGTGAAACGGCCACCGGTTTCACGGGCGAGCTCATTGGTGGAGTGCGGGCGCTGGTAGCGCGTGGAGGTGGGCGGCGTGCCGGCGACTAGGTGAGCACAACTGGCAGAAGCTCCAACGGGGGAGGGGAACAACAGACAATATCCCAGATGGGGGAGTAATGACAAGATAAAAATACAAATAAAAAAATGCAGCTATTAATCAAACTTCCTGCTTTTTCCCATTTAACCTCCAAGCTGAGACAGAGAGAGAAAGGGAGCACTGCCTGGGCAGTCACTGCTGCCCCCAGGTCTTTTTGGGAGTTTCTCCAAACTCTCTGATCTCTCCCTGGAACTCCCAGGGACTCCACAGTAACCCCCATACACACTCAGTGCCAGGAACCAACTGTTATCCAACAGCGGAGAGCCGCTTATCACATTCATACGGTCGCTGTGGAGTAGCACTGGGCACAAGGCTACACCTCCTCCGGCAAACTGACTGCCCCATCCCTCCGGGCGCCTGGCAGCCGCTCCTCATGGTCTCACCTCCTCTCTGTCCTGACCCCCCGGTGGTGGAACAACCTTCAGCAATCAGTCAGGACTGCGGAATCACTTCCAATCTTCCGCAAGAGACTCAAAACCCACCTTTTCAGACTCCAATACCACTGAATTATGTTCTAGCTCATTTTCATCACCACTGCCTACTTGTTCAACACTGTATCCCTGCTTACTCCTCATTTAACAAAACAAAAAAAAATGTTTACTAACCTTTTCCAGGTATGGTACGCAGATGCCTGCACTGATATCTATCGCTGTATTACTGCACTGACCTCTTGCGCGATCTATGATTGTTCCTACCATGTATTAACGCACATCTTGTAAGTCGCTCTGGATAAGAGCGTCTGCTAAATGCTTAAAATGTAAAACGATGTAAAATGCTACCTCTGAGGAGCGTTAGCTGCATTAGTATTGTGCCGGTGCGATGTAGACCACTTCAGTCATGGCCGGGATGAAGTCAGAACTTAACTCTGGCACTTACCACAGAGCCCAGAGCTCGTTCTGACGGATGGGTTTTCACCATTATTCTCTCCGAACCAGACCTGCTGCCATTGTCTTTTCACAACACGGGAAATAAAAAGAGAATTGGCAAGATTGTCATGTTTAGCAATCTCTAAATTAATTACACAAGCGTTCAATACTATCTGAAAATGTTTGTGTGGTGCATGAGGAGACGCACACAACGTTGTCAGTGAATGCAGCTACAACAGCGCTACTGCTATTCTCCAGAAGCTTACTTCTGTTTACCTTCCAATTGATTTGTGCTGGTAAATTATCTTGGATGTCATTTTTCCCCTCAATCCTTAGTAAACACTGTTAAATCAATATTAATGTCTGGCAATTGCACATTCCAAAAACAGGGTGTATAACTCCTAAATTCCAGTGGCTTTCAGAACAACAACATAGTTCTGGCTAACCGGAGCGGAGCCCAGACTTGTGCCTGAGGAACAGTGGCTGTTGTGTTCGATCTGCAGCATACACCGCTAATCTCCATGCCCTTGTCCAGAGTTCATTTTGAGCAAGCGGTCTGAAGTGGGTGGATTTTGTGTTGGATGCTGGCCCCCACCCCCTCCGTATTCCCCAGGACTTAGTGGCCAAAGGAAGGGGGGTCACCTAAAGGCCTGGAGAACTGTGATGAGTCACAGCCTCACCCACACCAAACGCAGCCGCTCCCCCTCAGCATCACCTTAAAAAGGTGCCCCTCCCGCGTGGTCTAGTGGTTTCAATGTCCGACGCTGGCCACGGCAACCGGGGTTCGATTCCCCGGCTGCGCCAGAGTTCGCTCTGGCTGGGAGTGCCACTGGGGGCGACAATTGGCTGTCCGCCCCAGGGAGGGGGGAGGGAAGCCGACAGGATGTTCGCTGCGTACAGGAGTGGCTCTGGGGTGCGGTCGTCGGCTTGGCGGGTGCCGTCTCGGAGGAGATGATACCTCGCCTTTGTCGCCGCCGGTCACAGGGCTACGGCAGCGAACTATGAGGGAGGGATTGACCTGAAAATAGCGTGCATAATTGGCTACCAAATTGGGAGGAAAAATGGGAGAAAAATCTGAAATAAATGTATTTAAAAATAAAAAATAAAAATATTTACATTTTAAAAAGATGCCCACGTGCACTGATGCACGCCACAGCCCAGATTAAATCCGGTTCAGGCCAGTACCGACTGTGGCCATGGGTCCTGTGGGGTGAGGCACAATCGGCTACAGAACTAAAGCGCTCAGCTGACTTTACATGCATCTAATCCAGGGTTCCTCAAAACTGATCCACAAATCCAAATCCGGTCCTGGTTTTCCTTTCTCTCAGGTAGTTAATTGAACAATTAGTGCAATTGATTGGCCAGAGTGTCTTCACACCTGACTCCCGGGTAAAGGGAGGGTGGAAAAACAGCAGTGCTCGGCCCATAAGCACCATGATTTGAGGAACCCTGGTCTAGTCCTTGCCTTCCCAAACTTATGGAGGATGTTGCGGTGATGGTGCAGGCCTCCTATTGTGATTGGCCATTCCAAATTGGGAGAAGAGATTGTGACAATTGTTTGTTTAAAAAAGAAAAAAAAGAAAGGTGCCCAGGGTGGTAATGTGAATAAATTACAACAGAGGCCTTGTTTGACTGGATATAACCTCTTATAAATCCACCTTGTAAGAGATATCGAGGTGGTTTGTGTTTGGCATGTCCAACTAAACGCTGTCCCTGGGATTCGTTTTCAAATTCTTTCACATGTTCTACAAAAGAAATGTAATAAATATTTCAAAATCTCACCATTATAAATCAAAAGCATGTGAAAGGATATTTTTGGGGAAAACCAGATTCTGAGAACAAGCCCCATTTTGGGAGTGAGTAAGTGTGTGTGTGTGTGTGTGTGTGTGTGTGTGTGTGTGTGTGTGTGTGAGAGAGAGAGTGAGTGAGTGAGTGAGTGAGTGAGAGAAAGTGAGACTGAGACAGAGTGTGAGTAAGAGTGAGTGAGTAGGTGTGTGAGTGTGAGTGAGAATATTGAGAGTCGGACAATAGAAAACAAAACATCAATGTGGATGGATTCCTTTGGGGCGAGCCTCAAAACAAGGCTTGAGAACAGGCACGGTAACACTTCACTGCATCTACAGCAGGTCCATAAAATAAACCGGTAAAAAAAAGCAACC
This sequence comes from Aldrovandia affinis, assembly GCA_029706075.1. NCBI lineage: Eukaryota > Metazoa > Chordata > Actinopteri > Notacanthiformes > Halosauridae > Aldrovandia > Aldrovandia affinis. Next base: position 1,608,853 of record JAINUG010000155.1, on the reverse strand, counting down.
CTACAGTTTATCTTACAAAGATATACACTTGCCGTTCCCACCTCCTCCTGTTGATGAAGAACAGCCTAGTCTGTGCAGAAGGTACTGAGGGTGAACCGAACCATGCTTCACTGCATCTATGAATCACAGGGGGGGGGGATGAAGTGGAGGAGAGCAGGGAGAGAGGGAGAGCAGGGAGGGAGGGAGGGAGGGAGGGACGCGCTCTGTTAATGCAGAGTTCTAGTGCTCACCCTCTGTTCCACTTGAGCTAACGAGCCAGCGTCAGACGGCGACAAGAGAATCACACAATCGGAGGGCCGACGTTGGCGCGGTCGCCGCATCGCAACCCGACGCGCTCGACAATCAATTACATCGGAGAACAGATTGCGCCGCCTCCTGTTCCTGCGGGGACCGCCGGTGACTGACAGCGACGCTCTCCCTTGCCATTGTTCCGTCTCTACATCGCCCTGAGCTACTGGAACGAGATTATTCGCATCTATAAAGCCAAGGTCTGTCTCCTTTGATGAGGAAATGGAGCATCGCCGTTGGCGGAGATAAAAAAATAAAATACATGTAAAATTAACTTAGGCCTGGTCTCATTTAAAAATCAGAAAATTCACGTCAGCAGAATTGAAAAAAGCCTTTCCAAAAAGGCCCATTTCGTATAAATCCCCTTCTTCATAAGTAATGCAAGCAGACCCTGGGTCACATCCCTGCTGAATGACAGTACAGGCGCGCACACACACACACGCATGCGCACGCGCACACAAGGCCCCACCCTGGGTCACATCCCTGCTGAATGGCAGTACAGGCGCGCGCACGCACACACGCACGCACGCACACACACACACACACACACACACACACACACGCCCCACCCTGGGTCACCTTTGCAATGCTGGGCACAATTTACTTTTTATTTCATTTCTTTATTTCTTTAAGTTGTCTTCAACAGAACGGTCGGCTGCTCCCGTTTGATGGATTCTCCCAACAGCACACAAAGCCCACAGCACCTCTCCCTCGTTAATCACCGAGCTAACGAGTTGTGCGTTTGAGCCGCTGATAACAAGCACAGCCCTCCAGATCTCCAGATCTCGTCCGTCCCCCCCTCCCTTTCTTTCAGGTGAAAAATGAAAAATCTTTCTGCTCGTTCTGTGGTGGCAGAGGTGCCCTTCAAATCGCTCGTGACCCCTCTGCGGTTTTGGGCAGTCCGACGTCCTGAATCTGACCTATAAAGATGAACGCTTTCTCTCCTAGCCTCAGCCACTGTGAACAGTACCGTATAAGATTCGATTCGATTCGATTCAATTCAATTCATCCATCCATCCATCCATCCATCCATCAGATGCATCACAGAGGAGCAGAAGATTAGTGCAGCTTGTTAATTGCACTAGGAACAAAAGAGCCCTTATGCATCTTTTTGTTTGCCAGGGGTGTTCTACAGCGTCATCAGCGTTGGAGTGGAGGGAGTGTTTCGTGTCTTTACTGACAGTTAAATCCTTCCAGTGTACGAGTGTCATCCAGTCAGTTTTGCTGACAGGCTACTATTTTCCCTGCCCTTCACAACCATTCCATTGTGAATTCTGAATTCAGATTCTCTGGGTCTGAACGAGGTCGGACCACTGGCCTAAAGTTTTCGCTCCCTTTGAAAAGACGACGGCCAGGAAATTGGGGCATGTGGCATCCAGCAGGGTGCTTTGAAGAGGGTCGAGATCCATGAGGGAGGGAAGGGAAGATCCTAATCCAAAAAACAACGGCCCCAAATTCAATGTCTGTCCATTAATACAGTGGTTCTCAAACTCGGTCCTGGGGACCCACTGTGTATGCTGGTTTTTGTTACAGCCAATCTCTTGATCAGTTAGGGCTGTTGAAAGCGTTTGCCATGTCAGTGAATTCTTCATTTCCCACAAATGGTTTGGTTCCAGGTGTGCACACTTTCAGCAGTTAGGACCCTGCTGGTTTCATCTGCCCATCTACATTTGAATCAATTGGGAAAAAATAGCCTCTTTCTAAAGAGATAATTTGTCATATCGCATATTACAGAAAATGAGAGCATTAGTTGATCTGACTGAATAAAGTCTTGGGATGTGAATATGGGAGATTTATTCTTCATGGCATGCGCAGCTATTTTTGACATTATTTACCCACTTAAGGCCGTATTATCTTTCAATATAAATATTTTTTCTATTTGAATATTAAAATTGACATTTTACATTTACATTTTAGGCATTTAGCAGACGCTCTTATCCAGAGCAACTTACACAGTTTACATTTCTTTACATACAATCCATTTATACAGCTGGATATTTTTACTGAAGCAATTCAGGTTAAGTACTTTGCTTAAGGGTACAACAGCAGTGCCTCCACCTGGGAATCGAACCAGCAACCTCTGAGTTACAAGTCCAGCTCCCTAACCATTATACTACACTGCCGGCCAACGATTACAATTCAGTTATGGTTGGAGCTAAAACCAGCACACACAGCAGGTCCCCAGGACTGAGTTTGAGAATCACTGGTCCAATACCTACTAATAAATCCACAAACATCTTACATTTGTACACCGGTCTCATACAGTGTGTTTCACAGAGGGCCAACGCGTGTGTGTGGCAGTTTCTTTAATGACCCCGGGATCGCTGAGGACCTGCGCTCTCCCAAACTGATTTTACAGTGACAGGCCTGCTAATATGTTTGGCCGTTCTCCAAAATGGGAGAAAAGTATTAAAACTTGTTTTAAAAAAAAAAGTTTTAAAAAATTGGCGTCTCATCTTCATGTCACAGAGAGAATTTAAATGATTACTTCAATTAAGTGGAAATCTATGTAATCGCAACAATGGGCACACTTTTTAAACTCAGTCCATTAACTGCATATCGCAGCAGACTTGAGGGCTACGCTCAATAAAGGGTAATGAACAAACTTGGGAGAATGTGCACTTCGAAAATGGCTGCAGAACAGCGGATCTTTACACTGTCGGTGTTGGAGGCAAAACTGAGAGTACATTTCAAACACAATTGACGCCGATGCTGAACTCTGATAGGAACTGGGTGCCATGGGCAGATGAGACCGAAATGGAGTTTTATGGCCATGCACACCAGCGCATTTGGCGTGGGAAGAAGGACGCTCATGTTGAGAAGAACCTAGATATACAGAGAAATATGATGGTGGATCTTAGATGTTATGGAGTTGTTTTGCATCTACTGGTCCTGGGGCTCTTGTTAAGTTCAATTAATTCCAGTAAGTACCAAGACATTTTGGCCAAAAAAAAACAAAAAAACCTTGTTCTCTCTGCCAGGAAACTGACACTTGGCCACAAATCAATCTTTCAGCAAGACATTGATCCCAACCATGCCTGAAAATCAACCAAGGAACAGTTAGCTGACCACAAAATTACTGTTTTGCAACAAGCCCTCTCAGTCTCCAGACTTGAACCCGACTGAAAATGTGTTGTTTGAATTGAAGGAGTGTCCACAAGCACAGACCAAAAGGATCTTGAGAGATTCTACGTGGAGGAACGGTCAAAGACACCCCCTCAATCAGTGTTTATTCCTGGCTATTCTCCGGTTGCCAAAAAGAAAAACACGTACAGTAGCGCTGTAACATTAATTTATGTGCCGTCAGCACAATGCTGTGAGGTATTATGCAACAAGGCGATTCCACACACACATTTATCTTTGGTGAGTTCATGTTGGAACTCTTTTGCTTTCCAGTGATTCATGTGTTGCCCGTATGGAGGTCTTTTGGTTTGATGTTAGTTTAGTGTTCTTTTGTTGTTGTAGTTTAATCACATCTCTTTATTGTACCTCCATTTTTGTTTGCTTAAGTCCCCAGCTTCCTTTTATTTTTATTTTTTTTATTTTTTATAAATTTGTTCAATTTTTCCCTTTCCCCCCCTCCTAATTTAGTAGCCAATTGTACCCTCTTTCTACTTTAACAACCCCCTCATGCACTACGAGTTTGCTCTGGGACCAGCAGTGACAAAGCCAATTAATCACCTCCTCCGAGACAGAACCCGCCAAGCCAGCTTACATTTACATTTACATTGTAGCCATTTAGCAGACGCTCTTATCCAGAGCGACTTACACAGTTAACATTTCTTTACATACAATCCATTTATACAGCTGGATATTTTACTGAAGCAATTCAGGTTAAGTACCTTTAGCTCAAGGGTACAACAGCAGTGCCTCCACCTGGGAATCGAAGCTGCAACCTTTGCGTTACAAGCCCAGCTCCTTAACCACATTGAGAACAGGGGCTGCAGGGGAGGTGGCTTCCCTCCCTCCCCCCACCCCTGGGACGGACAGCCAATCGAACCCCCGGCTGCAGTTGGGAAACCTGCACTCCAGGCGAGTGCCTTTACCGTTGCGCCACCTGGGGGCACACCTCCCAGCCCCTCCTCTCGGCTGCCCGCAAAGTGACCTCACATGGCCCTCTGATGCAAGCGTGCAAGGTTTCTTCCCTCTCGTCTACCAACGCAATCCCTGACATGACATAAAAATGACAAATGAGGCCTTTGTGTCTGAAAATAGCAACAATGCTGCTCCCCCTCCCCCTCCCCCTCACCTGGCTGAGATAGCGTACACGTACACAGCATTCTATAAGAAGCTCATTAAACAATGACTCATCGCATCTTAATTCAGATGTGGAGCACTAAAGGGCAAACTCCCAATTTGGCTTGCCCACTTGAATCACCCTCCGATATAATTAGCCAGCTTCCCCCTCCACCTCGGCCGATGTTTGATGAGCGCTGAGCTTCTCGAGAAGGGCGGGGGGCGGCCTGCAGCGGGTACTCAGACCGCTGAGATACACAAAGCGGTGCGCAATGGGGAGGCAGGTGAGGGGAGGTATCCCCCTCTGCAGTAAAAGGGCCTTGAGATTCACACAAGGTGCAATGTAAATACAATCCATCATACACTAACCTTCTGGAATCGGTAAATAAACGGTCCCCAATAGGCAGTCTGTGAGAAGGGTTGATTTATGGCTCTGGGGCACTATACATGTAATCAAATAGCTACTAGGCCACTTTAAAATAACTTAACATTGCCAACGGTGAAGTGTAAACAAAGTTTGTTAATCTGCACCTGACAGCTCTCCGTTACTTTCGGCCAACTAGAGCACTGTTCGGCTATACAAAATGTCCGCCGCAAACCGCTTCGTCTTCATAAGTGGCGGTACACTCATGAATATTTAACAGGAGGGTGGGCAATATGACACATGGTTTAAACTGGACGCACACATTTTGCACAGAGCAGAGTCAATCCTTCTTGAAATACTGTTATACAAGTCATTGTTAACGGTTTCTAGTGGGATATTGAACCATTCTTCAAGGAGAAAATCAAGGTTTTTGACTTCATCCTGGTGTTCAAACAGTCTTGAATCTGTTTATCGGTGTGTATGGGGGGGTGGGCACAAAGGCAAAACAGACGAGCAACTCTGAATTATTTGACTGCAATATCAATCTAGGGTGTGAGCAGGCCGTTTCATCAAGAACAGTCCGTCGAGAACTTCACAGAGAGGGATTGCAGGGCATAAACCCTTTATTACACTTAAACAATGCATGCTTGTGAGCAAAGTGGTACAAAGAACACAGGCAGTCATCTATTGAGCAGTGGAAAAAAAGATCAGACGAGTCATCCTTCACCCTGTTCTCAATAAGCGGACGAGTGCATGTGTGGTGCACACCAAAATAATCCTACAGGCTCGAGTGTTTCCCACGGTGAAGGGTACTGGCAGCTCTGTTATGGTGTGCAGTGCATTTTCCTGCCATGGTTTAGGTCCCCTCAAAAACTTAAGAGAATGGCCTCCCGCGTGGCCCAGTGGTTACAACGTCCGACGCTGGCCACGGAGACCGGGGTTCAATTCAATTTAAATTGGGAGAAAAAGGGATAAAAATAATGTTTTCATTAAAAAAAAAAAAAACTTAAGAGGATAAGGTAAACACCAAGAAATACAAAGTCTTTCTGAGTGATCGGTGAAGCATTTCTATCCTGATAGAAGTGGACTCCTCCAGAATGACAATGCCCCCATCCACAGGGCACGAGTGCTCACTGAATGGTTTGATGAGCATGAAAACAATGTCAACCACATGCCATGGCCATCTCAGTCACCAGATCTCAACCCAATTGAACACTTACGGGAGATTCTGGAGCGGCACCTGAGACAGCGTTTCCCACCACCATCAACAAAACACCAAATTATGGAATTTCTCATGGAAGAATGGTGTCGCATCCCTCCAGTAGAGTTCCAGACACTTGTAGAATCTATGCCAAGGTGCACTGAAGCTGTTCTGGTGGCTCAACGCCATATTAGGACACTTTATGTTTATGCCCGCCCTGCCTAGACATCGCCAACAACTCTCCAAGCACCAACAGGTCACCAACTGTCATCTAGTAATCGAGTTGATTATAAAATTTTGTTAGCCGAATTTAATTCCATTGGTCAGAGTGCAAGTAGTCGCCAATCTCCTCCAATAATGTTTGGAAGTTAATGGGGCTCACTTAATGACCTTGTCTGCTTTGTTGAGAATAACTCACCCATTTTTACTACTACTGCATGAACTTTTATCTTTTGAAAATATGGCCCAATATATGAATGAATATAAGCACTGTAGCGCATATTCATCGCGGAGAAATAAAAGTAAGCATTCTCCTTGCTCACTGTGCGCCACAATGATTAATAGTGGTCTTTATGCTTTTCTGATAAGGAGCGAGGCAAATCAAGGTTTACCCCACAGCGGAACGCAACGCGCTGCGCGGGTGCGATTTATCGGCCGACCGTCTGAAACTTTCGAGCAGAAAATAATCAGTCGCAAGTGGAGCTCAAAGCAGCCTCGTAAAACACAAGTATATAGATATCGGGGGGGGGAAGTATTCGTTAAATTAGAAATGCAATTTGCCACACTGCTTCCAATCTGGCTTATTGATCTTCATCCTACTGTTGCCAATTGTTTGGGCACAAATTCACATAAAGTACACCATGTTGGCTTCAGAAGGACAGGGTTTCATGGCATGCGCTGAAGTGTCCGCCCTCTAGTGGCGACAAGTAAAAAGGTTTTGCCACTGCTTTTGTCTGCAGCCAATTTTAAAAACATTTTCAGGGAAATCACCACTGTGTTCTGCAACTGCAAGCCGAGTCCGTTTTGTTCCAGGTTCGAGACTCGACCTTAGCTATATGTTATCAGCCGACTATGACTGGGAGTCCACAGTGGCAGGAACACAATTTGCCTCATCCCGTCATGGGGCAGGGCGGGTTCAAATCAGCCGGGGTTCATTTTACATTTTTACATTTTAAGCATTTAGCAGATGCTCTTATCCAGAGCGACTTACAAGATGTGCATTAATACATGGTAGGAACAATCATAGTTAGCGCACAAGATCAGTGCAGTAATACAGCGATAGACATCATTGCAGGCATCTGCGTACCATACCTGTAACACTGGGAAGGAAAAGGTTAGTGTAAATCTTTTTACTTTTTGGGGGGGTTTTGGAGTATAGTGTTGAACAGGTAAACAGTGGTGAAGACAATTTAGCTAGATGGACAGAATTCAGTGGTAGTGGAGTGTGAAGAGGTGGATTTTGAGTCTCTTACGGAAGATCGCAAGTGATTCCGCGGTCCTGACCGATTGCGGAAGGTCGTCCACCAGCGAGGGTTCAGGACAAGAAGAGGCGAGACCGCGAGGAGCGGCTGCCAGGCGCCCGGAGGGAAGGGACAGTCAGTTTACCAGAGGAGGCGGAGCGGAGGGGTCTGGGAGGGGTGTAGGGAGTGATGGTTACAGTGAGTTACTCCCAACAACATGCCAGGTGCCAGACAGGCTACCATTTGTTGCCTCTCCTCCGATTGGCACTAGCGCCCTCCTGTAGTTCTGTGTGGGTTCAGGTGGCATAGCGGTAACTCCAGGGGCACAACTAGCATGTCCAAATTTGAAAGAAAAGAAAAAAATTGAGAAAATAAATAAATAAAAAAAGCTCTAAAGCTCTATACATCCCCAAAGATCTTACATCATTGGCCCTGGCAGGAAATTTGAGACAGAACTTGGAACAGAACTTCCTTCAGCTCCGTGTTCCCCTGAAAGGAGTCCAGCTTACTGTCCTCTGGACACCAGCAACAGAGCGCAGGCCTGTTTACCACAAGCAAACTGACATTTTCTTTCCCTGATTCCTATTTGCATTTCCAACTGGAGGGAGGGAGGGGGGATATCTTTTATTTGTTCACAGATTACAGTAGACACACGGCAGAGCAAGCTTTTCTAATTAAATCTCACTTTCTATAATTGAATCTGGCCCCCCCGGCGCATCCTATTCTGTCTACAACTAATGAACAGAAAAGTGGGCCCTTGTATATTTACTTTAGCTGCGAGGAAACCGGTTGTTAAAAGGTCTCCTCCTTTGCAAATTCCTAACCTGAGCTCGAGGGCTCGTCTCCTTCAAAGATGGGAGTGCAGGGGGGGGGGGAGGGTGAACCGGCACAAGCTCGCCGATAAGCGTAAAGGGTGTCTCTAGAAATTAGGTGGACGACTTCTGTCTCGGAGGAGGTGGATCATTGCCGGCCTGAGAGTAGCTTGCCCCACTAAGTTGAGAGATGGGCCTTTAGGCAATTCGAACTTAAATAAGTTCGAAGCAAACACCAAAAGTGGGGAACCACCAATCAAGAGGGGAATCAAGAATCAAAATAAATAGATAATTGGTATAATTGGCCACTAAGTTGAGAGAAAATAAATAAATAAAATACATTTTAAAATAGTGCTCTGCGTACCATACCTGTAACACTTGGGAGCCAATTTAGAGATCAATTCCTTCCCCCCTGACCATTAATTTTACAAGAACTTAAATAAGTAGTATTTAGAAAAAGGCTTCCCTAAATATTATTTACAGAAGCAAACACCAAAAGTGGGAGAACCACCAATCAAGAGACAGCAGGAATCAAGAGATGCCGATCTCAACGTGACTACCCTTGGTTAGATAAAGGATAAATAAAAAAAGAAGAAAAGAGTTGGCTCCCAGTGCTGCTGCCTGTTCCTGAAGCTCCGAGTCGCGTGGGTGCAGATCAGGCTTGTGTGTGAAAACGCTCGGCCCAACTCCTCAGATCTGATGAGTGAAGAGCTGAAGGGTGTGATGTGACAGTGGCACTCTGTCAGAGACAGGGTCTCGGCTACATTGGTCTCCCAGGTAACAATGTCCCAATGCTTTTCAACAATTTCCATCAAAGTATTATTATTTCTGACTTTTTACCAGATTTTCTCCCAATTTGGTAGCCAGAATTGGTAGGTCAAATGTGCATTCCAGGACTACCCCCCACAATCTCCCTTTGGGCCAACTGTGCTATGCTATTGTTTTCTGCAGCTACTTCTCCACTTTTCCATTTTCCAGAAAACATGCAGCACATCTCTATAAAATGACAGGACTAAAGTTATTTGACCTAGTTGAGTAACTAATGTGTTTCCATTCACGGAGAACTTCTAGAGCACCCGAGAACGTCCATTTTGAATATAGGAGTTCACTGTTCACGTAACCTGTACAGATATTGGACAGTCTGGTACATTGAACACGGTACAAAAAGTAGCGGCATACACAATTATGCCTCAATGTCAAGTTCTTTATCACCACTGACGCAAAAAAAAAAAAAAAGGCAAACATTAAATTGAAACAAGTCACACTTTCCTTTAGTATTTAGAGTTTCCTTTGATTATTGAAATTAGACAAAGGGGCCGGTCTTAGCTCGGTGTGGCCAAATCAATAGCGCTTGAAATAAAGGGCCAGAACCAAATCAAAACAATCCGCAAAGGTGACCAAAGATAGCAGGCCATTGAAGATGCATTGTCTTCATCACGGTTGAGGACTATGCACTTGACCACAGTTGCCCCTAGTTGACAATGTCTTTCCATCAGACTAAGACTTCCATGCCAACATCACCTTAGCTGCTGTTCCTCAGCAAAGAATAGCTAGCTGAGCAGTCTGAAGCTCACTGAAGCTCCTGCCAAACTTGCCCCAACAGTCACCCTTTTTTTTAAAGTTATTGAGATTTTTTCTTCTAGCCATGGTAGACAAAATAATTGGGAATTAGGCTTGCCCAGAATTTTCAAGCATAGCATGGAGGAATGTTAAATTCATGTTTGTTTAATTAACTCAGGAACCACACCTGTGATACTGTGTATATTAAGTGTCTCCTTTATTTTGTATACATATATGTTTCATTCTATTTGAACAATACAGTTCCTGTGGTATACATGTTTTGGGTTTTACCATATTGTATATTTCAATCATTTTTGCATAATTCACTTTGATCCAGGCGCTCAAGATCTAAACAAACATTATTTTAAAATGAAGCCCATCATTTATGAAACCATGAGACAGAAAGAACTGAAGCGGCTCATCTTAAAGTAAAACGAAAAAACACACACTCTTCTATTCAGTTCCCCACCAGGGGCTTGGTTTTTGAACTGACAGTATTGACTTTTTAAAGGGATGCAATTTTCCCCTTCGAAAACACTGCTTAAGACATGATTGAACCAGAGTGATGAAGTGGTGTCCCTGCTCTGGAAATTGCCTTTCAAATTCCATGAAAGCACACACACACACGCACACGCACACGCACATAAAGAGACACGCGCACACACACACACACACACACGCACATAAAGAGACACGCGCACACACACACGCACACACACACGCACGCACACACACACGCGCACACGCACACGCACACACACACACACACACACACACACACGCGCACACACACACACACACAAAGAGACACACACACACACACACACACACAAGCATGCACACACACATGCACATGCACGCACACACACAAAGACACACGTGCACACACACACACACACGCGCGCACACACACGCAAGCACACATGCGCACGCACAAACACACACACACACACACAGCAGACAGTTTTCAAAATGCATTAAAGATGGATGACAGGACCATATGCTACAATTCATCAAAAGGTCAAAAACGAGCAGCAAAAAGAGAATGCAAAAAAGGTTATTTAAATTATTTAAATCATTTACATTTACACTGTAGGCAGGTAGCAGTCAACTCACATGCCACGCAAATGTGCCTTTTCACACCTCCGATAAGACAAAAATGACCGTCGGAGTCAAATCCAGATCAGGTTTCAGTTAAGAGCTCGGTCAAACACAATTATTTGTGCTCAGCTGGAGCAAACGTGAGCATGAACGTCCCCCCCAAGGCCAGGATTACTGACCCAAATCTGTGGATGTAAACCTGACTCGCTTCCATCTGAAAAGCAAACAACGGTACATCAATAGAGGAGCTGCCAAAATCTCTCAGCTGTGGACATTAGTTACCTGAGCCCGGGCCCCAGCATCAGAAGACTGGAGATTTACAACCGTCCAGGGAAATCAGGCTACTTACTCTGTTCAGGAAGAGTATTTGGGTGGGTTCTACACTCAAATATCCAAGGGTGCCATATTTCCTCAACCTTGTGTGTATATTCTGGTAGGTTCTATGCTCATATCTGTGGTATCATACTGTATTTCCTTTAATATGGAATGAATGTGGTAGTGCTGATATTACATTACATTACATTACAGGCATTTGGCAGACGCTCTTATCCAGAGCGACGTACAACAAAGTGTTAACCGTAGTCAAGAACAGTTTATTGAAAGCCACCCTAGCGGGAAGTACAGTTCCAGGTGCTAGGAGCAACCACATAGTTAAACTAGGACCCTGTAGGTAAATCTGTAGCCACAATTCAAAGGTAGAAATAAAACAATCAGTGCAGAAAATAATGCCTAAGCCTAATACAATACATAAACAAGTAGACATGTGTAATACTAAGCAGCTACAAAAACCGGACTACAGGGAGAGGTGCACCCTGAAGAGGTGAGTCTTCAGTCGTCGCTTGAAGGTGGCCAGGGTCTCAGCTGTTCTGACTTCCACAGGAAGTCTAATCTCATCTATATTATATTATAGTACAGTAGTGAATGCATACATTTTTCAGTGTATGTGGTCCCAATGGGAAACCAACCCTAAGCATTTGGCAGCGCCATGCTCTACCTACTGAGCCACACAGAACCACACTCTCCCTACTGAGCCACACAGAACCACGCTCTACCTACTGAGACACACAGAACCACGCTCTACACAGAACCTACAGAACTTCTTAGCAGGTTCTGCATAACTCATGCGCCACAACCCTACCCTGTGGGTGCTGACAGAATACAACTGCAACACAAACGGCAGAATGTCAAACAATTCTTCACAGTCACAGTCTGTCCACTTACCCATGGATAATTCCCCTCTGTTGAAAGGTAAACATACTTAGAATACGGATTATTCATTTCTATGAAGGGATGATCCTTAAATGATACGGAATACGCATTACCCAAGGACCCCATGAGGAAGAAGTGGAGAAGCACCAATTAAGATTAATATTCTGTTAGAAATAAGTGCATTTCTGCAATACAGTTCAACAAAACAGACCATTCTTTTGGTACATAGAAATCAGCATTCCAATTAGCGCAATGTTTTATGCAGGAAAAATGTTCCTCTTCTGTTGTGCTGGATATACAATTGTATTCCCCATGATTAATGAGCACCACCAAACTCTATGCATGTGTTGGCAAACATCATTAGTCGCGTCTTGTACTCCCGCAAAATTGTATTCCCAAAAACATAACGCAATCACGCTCCAAAGTCAGCTTATTATAGAATGTTTTCCGTCACCTCTATGAACGGCACTGATTCTATTGAAAATGATTATTTAATAAAGAAAATATTCACAAATATTGTGCTTTAAAACACCACATTGGTCTATAAATGTTTATAATAGGTAGGCCTACGTATTCACACTAAGAAGATCGTGTGAATACGTAGGCGACCTAATATGGTTGCATCAATCCCTTGGCTCAGTCTGTTTAATATGGTGTTATCACTCAAAAGTTATATTTCCTGAATAAGGCTGATAAATTAATCTGAGCCCCAAAAAACTCTTGGTTCAACCTTTTCAATGGAGAGCCATGTGATAAACAGCAACATCAATTTTCACCCGATTCTCTTGGAGCCTAATTCTGGCGCCATGATTTCCGCCACCTTGACTTTCGTTATATGTTAAGTACATACGTAGAGATAATGTCACGCCATAATCACTCTCACCGTACTTCCATTTTTTATCGGACCCGATTCACAACCACATCACATCAATGAGCCACACACTCACATTCTTGTAAACTAAAGTAAGCTGAACAGCGCCATCTGCCGAGAGAACACCGTCATGGGCTACAGTGACTGGTCTTGCTGTACAGCAGCAGACAGCGGAGGCCTTCACTATTCCACCCATACCCGATATTAAACATACAAGTCCTAACGACGTTAGCAAGGTTCCCACTCAAATAACATTTCCATTTTCCATGACAAATTTAAGGTTTTCAATGAGATTTTTTGGGTAAAAAATTCACTTTACTTTCATAACTTAACACGTTTTGTTGCCAGTACAAATACACATCTCATTGTGTGTGTGTGTGTGTGTGAGAGAGAGAGAGAGAGAGAGAGAGAACAGCCGAGGTAGGTGGCAACAAAATGGCAGGGGAACAGATATTTTATGCGTAACGTTATCGGAAAAAAAGAGAAAAAATATATAGAACGTTATAGTAACATAGGCTTTTTCATCAATTGAATTTCCATTACATAATAATTTTCAAGGAATCAACCCTTACAGTTAGGCCCACAGGTTTTTATTAAAACCCTGTGCAGCGCTCATACCATATATTTTTCTGAGATACAGTTCTTGTGGTTGCAAACACACGAGGCATTAATTGCCATATTTATTTAATCTCAGGTGTTGACAGCTTCCTTAATGACAAAGTGATATTCATGATTATGCGTCAAATGTCATATGATATTTTGACATGACAGGCAAGCTGAGTGTTAACCCCTACCACTCGTTGCCAGGGAATCAGAAACAAGGCCCCAATGATCATGCATCGATTACATGCCAAACCAGCTTCAATAATTCATTTGGTAGCAACATGTAATGGTAACAAAATAACAGGCAGAACTGGCACAAAAGACTTGAAATGAGGGGTCTGTCGATCATAATATTATGGCATCAATTAAAATTAGTCCATAAATTAGTGCTTTATAACTAATTTATGAGTCTACAGCTGGAGTCTAGCTAATTTATCCTCCCTCCATGTGAAATTAGTGGAAATGCATGATGGACCAATCCCATCAATTTAAAAACAACTTCTCAAACTGAAGGATCTGGCAACTGATTTAAGAAATTAGAACTCATTCAGGTGCTCAGTGGTGCAGCACAACACTGATCCACACAAAATGCATTTGAAGTACACCATGCAAAGCATAAACCACAAATGAGCCTAGTTTTAAAACAGGAATACAATTTCCATTGCACACTGAATCAGTTTCATGAAAACTTCCAGCAGCCTGCGACCAATAGCAGACCAAACTTATGTTGATCCTTTAAAAACATACATTGACTTGTGTTGCATTAAAATACTATTAAGATAATAATCATCCAGTAAAAGACAAGCATCTTTGTACCTTCGATAAATCAACAAACAAGATGCAACGTCACTTTGGTCTTCCATTTTAATGGTTTCCTGTTCTGCTAGTCCAGCGAAAATCTGCTCAGTCTCACCTGTTCATGACAACCTGTGTCATTTAATTCCCAGTGAGAGTAAGTTAACACAATAGATCAGGTGACAAGGGCCGCAAAAACGTGGAAGGAGATCATGTAAAATATTCACACCAGCCATTAGATGTGATTAATCACGGTTGGTAAATATTGCGGCTCAACTAATTATTGCACCGATTATTTATCACCTAGATAAAGCCGGGGTCAACTTCATTGACATGGCGGCAGTTATCGACGTTAGGATATGATAGGAGGACAACTCGTTGGCGTCTTGCGATACAAGTACCGAATGGAGTACTCCCAACATGCACAATTATTGACATGCCGAGGAAACCAGAACGTATCGGCTCCCAGGCCATGCCACCATTATCTTATTCAAGGACGACCTGGAGTCAGACATAGAACGGAGCAATGTCATCCCTGCAGCCAAACTACTTGCTACACAGTATTTCGTGGATGGTAAATTTTTTATGTAAAGTGGCAAATGAAGACGGTGTCTTCTAAATATCGCATATTCCAGGGCACTGACCTTCTCCCTGAAAGCAGTCCTTCGGGTCCCCCAATACAGCAAACACCAACATCGTTGAATTTGAAACGGACTCGCAGTCTTTTAGTTTTGCATAAACGCAACTGTACTGTTATAACCCGGCCAAATGACTGTTGGTCTTCTCTTCTCACTCAATATCATTCCTTTTCGTTAAAAATCGTTTTATGACCTATGTTAAATTGCGGGGGGTTTTCTTCGCACGCTGACAACGCCGTATTCAAACAACAAGTTGCAGCTGTTCTCATTTACATCATTAGTGTGAGTAACTTCCCGGCTACATTGAAAACATGAACATGAAGTTAAATCTGTTGCGACGCTCATTAGCATTAGCCTTTCTATTGACTATAGACTGTGGGTCAAAGAAGAGGTTAAAGAAGAGATTAAATAATATGGCTGCCACAAACCAAAGAATTTACCACAGTTTTGGCACTAATGTTTTATTGAAAAAATAATCATTTCATGATGAAATATCGCACTGGTGGGAATGATATTTGGCATGCGTGATACTTGGGCAACACTTCACAAAGTGTATTAATTCGCAGTTTGTACATTTCTAAAATAATAATGGCCACAAAAACAGTACATTGCAAGGTCATTTTTCTAAATTCCATCAGAAAAGCACTTTTATCCATAAGGAACCATTTTGGCTCTAAGAGCCATATGGCCAT
Organism: Aldrovandia affinis; assembly: GCA_029706075.1. NCBI lineage: Eukaryota > Metazoa > Chordata > Actinopteri > Notacanthiformes > Halosauridae > Aldrovandia > Aldrovandia affinis. The sequence continues at coordinate 1,593,023 of JAINUG010000155.1, read as the reverse complement.
AGTTGATGCACGGCCACCTGAAATCTTTGTAGTAGTTTATATATATATATATATATGCCATTAAGCAGATATTCCGGTAGGTTCTTTGCTCATATCAATGGCATACTGTACTTCCTTAAATAATGGTGCTTATATTTTTGAGTTCTTTGTGACATGTCCAGCGTACACACACACACACACACAATTTAGCAGAAGCTTTTATCCAAAGCAACTTACAGTAGTGAATGCATACATTTTTCAGTATATGTAGTCCCAGTTGGGCTCGAACCCACAACCTAAGCGTTGTCAGCGCCATGCTCTACCTACTGGGCCACACAGAACCACACATTCTCTACATTTGAATAAGTGTGGCACATTTATGGAGGCTAATGGAGTGTCTCACCATGCCAAGGACAAGAAGTGGTAAATGGTATAGAAGCAATATTAATATATATTTTTTAACATTGATCATTTACCTCATATCAGACAATGCATTCTGCAATGAATATCCAGAGTGTTATTGCAATATACTGCATTTAAACAATATTGCCCCGGGACAATTGTTTTCTTTGTATTAAGAAATTATCAGACTGTTGTGTAAAATACACAGCATTAGTCATATTCCCAAAAAAAAAGGGTTTATGGTATTTAATTATCAATGAAAATTCACAATCATTCATTCACTTTTGGTAGCAAGCATTTAAGGTCAAATATAATAGTGGAGGGGCTGGTGGATGGCCCAGCGGTCTAGTGCACCGCGCTTTGGAGCGGTGTGCGCTGCCCGTCAGAGACGCGGATCGAAACCCGCGTTTCTACCAGACCGGCCCTGGTCGTCAGCCCGATCGGAGGCGGCATTTGGCTGTCCGCCTCCAGGGGAGGGGGGAGGGAGAGCCGGCACGAGTCCGCCGAGGAGAAGGTTAATGGAGTCCGTGGAAGATCTCCGTCTGGAAAGAAGGCGGGGAAATAGGTCCAGGAATACGAATCTCGTTCCCGGAGGACGGGCGGCGGACTCGTGAGGGTGGGGAATTGAAAATAAAATAGAGGGTATAATTGGCTACTAAATTGGGAGAAAAACGGGGGAAAAATCTGAAATAATTTTTTTTTTTAATATATATATATATATATAATAGTGGAACAAACCCCATGTGTAGTCTGCAGGTTGCATATTCATATGAATTCATGATTAGTAATCTAACTAAATAGATGTATACGGTATTCTAATAGGTCTTAGGTGTGGTACAGTAACATGTAGCTGTGAAAACAGTCCTGTACAATACAAAATGCAATATATTTTTATTAGGTACAAACTATTTTTTTTTACATTCCGAACATTGGATGAGAGATTTAAATAAATACATCTTTGGAGGAAAAAATAGAACGCTAAAAATTCTAATAAAAGTGTCACATGCTCATATCCAAAACAGTAAATTCCCTCACCTAGTGTAAAAACAGTGGTATAGCTATGACATCTCACCAAAAATAAAGCTTAATGTATTCCTTGCTTGATTCATAAACTTCTGGATACAAATCTAAAAAGAACATTTACAAAGGAAGGTGGCTTTATTGTCTTCAATTTGGAACTAGATACAACTAAACACTGTCAATCAAAAGTATTGGCTAATGTACAAGACTGTCTGGTATAAAAACCATTCCTTGCTTTAATGCTCGATCGCCGATTAGGTCATTCTCTTTTGTTTGGTCACTGTTCAACAGTGATGATCACATGACAGTCAAGGAGAACTAAATGAAGCCCTAGTCTATGGAGTACGTACAAAAAAAAACCTTACACAATTAGAGAAAAATAAATGAGTTCACGTCTGCGACGTGATCATATCTATCTAGCCTCCTTTCTGAAACACCAAAGTACAAACATCTCTCTAACTCTAGCCATGCGCCACATTTAATGACTGACGATGGCGCATTGACTATTTCAACGTGCGGATTGCATTTGCAGTCACAACAACATCTGCAAGATGGTGGACGCTGGGGTGCGCTATTTAGACACTTCCAATGTTGACGGGAAATGATACACAATCTGTCTCAGAGGGGGACAGGGAAAACCGAACGCGAGTTTTAAAATAGTAACGTGTTTTCCTGAATAAAGAATGTTTGGCACACGTTGTATTTGGCATTGAGTGTGTGTTTTTTTTAGCCATTTATACAGTGCTAGAAACAATACAGTAGATGTCAGGCACATGGTAGAATAGTATCATTCAGGAACAATCACAGAAACCCCTCCCGATCATAATTAAAATTACATATAAAGTTCTGCTAACTTAAGATATCCCAGGGAAAATGGAAGACCCATATGCATCATTAGACTATCATCGCTGATTCCGTGACTCCTCGATTCCAAGATCTTTAGTAGTACATTAAAAAAAATAAAAAGAATGCATTTATGTAAATGTGTGCTTGTGTCAAGCAGGCCAAGTTCAGTCTCTGAACCGTAAGGTTACCCTGGCTCCCTGATGAAATGAGGGAGCCAGAATGGCAGCCAATGCTGCACCATAATGGCGCCGTCATGTGAATGACTGCTGAGCCAATGCTGCACCAGAATGGCACCGTCATGTGAATGACTGCTGAGCCAATGCTGCACCATAATGACGCCGTCATGTGAACGACTGCTGAGCCAATGCTGCACCATAATGGCGCCGTCATGAGAACGACTCGCCTCCTGAACTGCAGACTGCTTCCACGTAGGGGAGATTTGTCTCTAAACTGGGCAGAAAATCATTTCAATAGAACAGTTTTTGGGTTTTTTTTTAAGGCACTTCATCCTGCAACTGTAGCATTTGTGTCCTCTGAATGAACTAACACTAAATACTCAAACTTAAGTGGATGGCTTCGGTAAAAAAAAAAAACAAAAAACATCTTAGTAACAGGAGATACATTTCACAACGTGCAGATAAATATCGTGGGAGCGATATGTAGCAACGAGAGTGAGCACATTACTTCTTTCATTGGCCCACATAAGAACAATTCCGATGCCACATTTGGTACACGGGTAACTTGCCCCCATTCCCGTTTCCAAAACCCAGCACCACCCACCCCCCACCCACCCAACCCCTCCCCCTCCCCACCCATGTTGTCGTTCCTCCCAGCGACAGAGGAGAGCTGTAGTCCTGCCGCGACACACCGCTGCTCCTAACAGCCACATTTGCCCTTGTCCTGGTTCAGTTCCTCTGTCATCCTGTCGGCGGCGCTGTGTCCGTTGGTCCGCATTGTGCCGTCGGGGATCCAGGACTTGTCGACGCAGCGCTCCATCCTCCTCATGATCAGGTCCAGCAGCACCTCCACGGCCTCGCTCACGTTGTGTCCGCTGGCCGCGCTCGTCTCAAAGTACGGGATTCTGTTTAGGGGGGGGAAGATCACATCGACAAGCAGATCTTTTATTACTTAGTACCAATGTTTTACCCCGTTTTTTGGGCATGCCCAATCTGATTCTCAGCCCGTCCCAGCCCGTTCTGGAATGCCCCCACACCCCTACACCCTCTCTATCTCTCGCTGAGCTACAAGCAACTACCCAAATAAATAAAATGCTTGCAGGGTGTTGAAGGGTTCTGGCGGCTCTGTTATGGTGTGGGGTGCATTTTCCTGGCATGGTTTAGGTCCACTCAACCCCTTGGAGGGCAAGGTAAACGCCAATAAATACAAAGCCATTCTGAGCGATCACCTTCATCCTGTGGTGAAGCATTTCTATCCTGATGGGAGTGGTCTCCTCCAGGATGACAATGCCCCCATCCACAGGGCACGAGTGCTCACTGAATGGTTCAATGAGCATGAAAGTGATGTCAACCATATGCCATGGCCGTCTCAGTCACCAGATCTCAACCCAATTGAACACTTATGGGAGATTCTGGAGCAGCGCCCAAGACAGCGTTTTTCAACACCATCAACAAAACACAAAATTATGGAATTTCTCATGGAAGAAAGTTGCATCCCTCCAATAGAGTTCCAGACACCAGAATTTATGCCAAGGCACATTGAAGCTGTTTTTGTGGTGGCCCATGATGGCCTGCACATGGTCATTGCATTGGAGGAGCACATTTTGTGTGCAGCTGGCACAGCAGGAGCCAAGGGCTGGTCTGGTGCAGCCGGGTTTCAAACTGCGACCGTGATAGGCAGCTCACACTCATAAAGGACCAGACAATACGGGTGCGTTAGACCGCTACGCTATCAGAGGCCCCTATTTTGGTGCATTTTAAGTTCCAGACATCACCAAAGTGAAACACGCCGCACTTCACAGAGGGGCAGGAGTTTTATACTCCAAACTGAAATATGAGTCACACCTAACCAACCGTGACAACTCAATATGACTAGTGACCTTTTGCACAATGAATAATGCTGTTAATAAAAATACAAATGCATTTATGAATACACTCAGAGACAAAAACATATTCTTATTCTGAACTCTGTTATTATGTTCCACAGATGACAACTTATCTGATATAAAACTGCAATCACATAAACTCACCCTGGCTTACGCTCAGTATACAAGTTTGTTCTTTCATAACAAATGGATTTTTGCATTGACACTGTAATGCATTTTACTACAACACATTGCAATTTTCATGAATAATAAATAGCTGTCTTACAGGACGAACCATCTCATTGCATGCCAAAGCTTTTTTTGTCACGCATCAGCTATTCAAAACAGCACGAACCCAAAATCCTTCAGAAGACATTGTGAGAACCTTGCATTAGTGTTTAGCAACTCGTGATTGCAACCTTACATGTCCTGGTATTGCTTTCAGGCCTGAGAAATCTGTGGTTTATACTTGTCAAAGGTCTGTGACTAATGCCTAAGGGCAGGGCACCTTACACGGGAAGGCAAATGTTTGCTTTGAAAAGAAGGGGCTTGACCTGAACACTTCAGGTGACGTGGGGGGTTCTGGCCACATAGCTTTGGGCAAACAGTTCCTGCCTGTCCTCAACTCCTGCCCTCTAAACAAACATCTCCCAGAGGGCCGTGCGGCCGTGGAACGGACACCTACCCGAACTTCTCTGCCAGCTCCTGGGCTTCCTCCTCCTTCACTTCCCTTTGGGCGTCCAGGTCACGCTTGTTACCACAGAGCACAATGTCTGGGCTCTCGCAATACGCATGCAACTGCAACTGGCCTGCGGGCGAGAAGGAGATAAGTGACTTGCGTCTCAATCCGACACATTAAACGCATGGTAAAATTGCGACGTTTACTGTAAGGCACGTCTTGCACAGAACGAGTTCCCATTACATGCTTTTGAAACGTTTCCGTTGCAGATGGCGGCGAGATAGGGACTCACTCATCCAGTTTCTGACATTGAGGAAGCTCTGCTCGTTCGTGAGGTCGAAGAGGAGCAGGAAACCCATGGCATCTCGAAAGAAGGCCGTCGTGAGACTCCGAAACCTGAATACGTGGAGGAAGTGTTCCCGTTAACGCATTCCATCGTTGCCAATCCCTCCCCAAAAAAAACAAGTATGTTGAAAAACTATTTGTGCACTTAACGTCTCATTTCACGGACTCCTAGTGGTTGAGTCCAATCAGCTTTGCACTAAATACCTCTCTACAGCGTTACCGTCTACTCTGCTCTGATGTTTGTAGTTAACCATTAATCAGTTATTTTGCATTTGTCGTTGTTTTTCATCGTAATCTTGCAAAGTTTATTTGGACAAAATGTAAATGTAAATGCAAGCACATATCGGCTGATAAACTGAAGCTATAACCTGACATTCTGACCCTGGTGTCCCAGGGGTCACACAAAGGGTCACACAAAGGGTCACACAAGGACATCCACAAGGTCGTTTCCACTGCCCCTCACCTCTCCTGCCCCGCCGTGTCCCACAGCTGGACGTGTATCCTCTGGCCCCTCCCCGAAGTCCCTTCCGGCCCTTTGGACTTGTACATCTACGGGACAACATGCAGACAGGGCAAACGTTAGGAACGCAAGACCATTTTTCGAGCACAAGTTACCTAACACAGAGGTGTCGAGCAAAATGCAAAGGTCAGTATTCTCGCACCTTGGATTTTATATATATATATACACATGCTATTTAGCAGATGCTTTTATCCAAAGCAACTTACAGTAGTGAATGCATACATTTCTGCATACATTTCTGCATACATTTTTGCATGCATTGCATACATTTACATGTATACATTGAACCCACAGCCCAAGCGTTGTCAACACCATGCTCTACCTCACTCATGCTGAGCCACACAGAACCACAGAACCATCTTATGTGAAACCCAACTTTAGACGATGTGGAATAGGTCTTTATAGTGTTTGCATTGGGATTATTTTTTTTTAATCAGCATTTCCCTGGTAGCATGCATGTGACTGAACGTCATAAAGGATGCTTATATTTGATTAAGTGGTATATTGGTATTTGCTTTTAAGGCGTTTTGCTAAGCTTAATAGTGCCCAGGTCACATGGTACTGGGAGTTACTGGGACGCCACTCCGCACCTGGAACCTCTGAGACGGCCGTTAACATCTCACCAGACACACAATAAACCTGAACCGACGAACTGAGGCCTTTTTCAAATTCAACATCCTGTTCGATATAACCCGAATAAAACCTGACAGTTTTCAATTTCCCGCGAGACAGCCAAAATTATTTAGGAGCGTCATCAAGACATAATTTATAAATACAAAATTACACACGCCGCAATTTATATTTCTTAAATTTTTAATTTTGTTTTACATTTAGTAAAATCGATCCTTATCAATTGATTAAAACATGAGTGCATGACTGTGCTGAAGTTTGTCATCCACTTTCCGTGGTCGCTCCTGACCTAACACAACAGAAGGGGAGGTTTTTGTAATGAATGGTAATTTCACGGTCCGATGACCTCATTCCTGGACAAACTGCATATTTAATAATGATTACAGGTGGCAGAAGGAGCCATCGGAGAGAGATTGAATTCACGGTCTGCCGGCATGAGCGATGACATCACAGGAAGGAGGAGAGGATCACGGAGCTCGTAACTCGACATGCTGTGCATCCTGCTGTCTAAAGGCACAATATCTTACATTATGTGTGATATCTAACATATGATATTATTACATAACATCGTATGTTAAAAGGAACCTACCAGGGTTATTTGAGGGAGTTAAAAAAAACTGAGAATGTGTGGGGTTGGACGTGCCAGCGACTCATAAATCTGGTCTGTGAGGGGGGCAATGACTTTTTTGGCGTGTCCAGCTAAACACTAGGGGGTCCAGCTAGGGGGTTTATTTTATTTTGTACTTCCTGAGTTTAGAAAGCCTCAAATCAAATCAAACCTGGTCTAACACACTCGCATTGACTGGTGCTTTGCGAGTGTGAGCTGCCTATTGCGGTCATGGTTCGAAACCCGACTGTGCCCGTCCGGCCCTGGTCGGGAGCCCCGATCGGGGGCGGCATTTGGCACTCCGCCCCAGGGGGAGGGGCGGAGGGTGAGCCAGCACGAGCTCGCCAAGGGTGTATCCAGAAAGTAGGGGGGTGAGTTCCGTCTTGGAGGAGCCAGATCATCGCTGGCCTCGGAGAATTGGCTTGACCCGGAAGACGGGCGGTGAGTTTGTGGGGGAGGCCAAATATAAATAAATAGAGGGTATAATTGGCCACTAAATTGGGAGAAAAAACTGGAAAAATCTGAAACAGATTTTTTTTTAGAGAAAAGGGAAGCCCTGCAATGGTTTATTCCTATCGACCTGGCCGCTGCGCCCAATTTCACTAGTGACTTGGTGCATGGGGCCAGCAAGGCAAAAGCCCCATACAACAGCCACTGCCCCCAACCTCAGGCACCTCAAGGCCTGGCTTCTGACACAACATCACCAAGGGACTCCCTCTCTTTTCCCCTGTGTTGCATTTGCAAACGCTTGTGTCAAATTCCCTTTTGCGAACCTTTCGTTTTCCCCTGCAATTTACTCCCTGGATTGTGCCATGAGTACCTCATCTACCCTCCCAGGAGGACAATAACACATTTACCCCCACACGGGGAGGGTAAGACTTACACTCCAGCATGGGAACAAGTTCAATTAAGATTTTAAGGTGAGCTACTGATGAGGGTACCCAGGGTACATTTTAAAATCTTTAAAATGATTTAAATCTACATTTAAAATGTAAAATCTCCAGAATTGGATTTTTTTTTTACCATATACAAAATGTTACCATATACAAAATACATGACTTACCACTCTTTTCTCTCTGAAGTCTATTCCAACGGTTGTGATGAATTTGGCGTTGAACTTGCCATCCGTGTACTGGTACAGGAAGCTGGTCTTGCCCACTCCAGAGTCGCCAAGCGCCAGGAACTTGATGAGGTAGTCGTATTCCCCATCAGACATAGTGAGAACTTGTTTCTGAGCTGGGAAAACATGAGAAAAACCACCATGATGCTGGGACTCGTCATATAAAATACATTAAAGCAACCAACAGAGGCTAAAAAAGGACAAGAAATGCAATAATCTGAAATGTATACGTACAGCACAGGTTTTATAACAATATTTAATATATATATATATAATTATAATATTCTATACCATTTAGCAGACGCTTTTATCCAAAGCGACTTACAGTAGTGAATGCATCTTTTCAGTATACGTGGTCCCAATGGGAATCGAACCCACCAACTGAGCCACACAGAACCACATTTTATGGTTTTGTTCATTCTGCTACAGGCAAGAATCCATAGTTGTGACCTATGCTCTTCTGGACCTAGACTACCCCCTAACCCTAACCCTAACCCTACCCAACAGAATCCCCCCAAGATTTAACCTACTTTGGCCTATAGTGAAATTAATCTTCACACTGTAATCTTCTTCTGTATCTGTAAAGGACATTTCTACAAAACGTTTGTCACAATACGCTTTACAGCAGACCCCCGGCCTGAACGGCCCACAAAGGCAAGCCTAAGAGCAACAGTGGTGAGGACAAACTCCCTAATAAGGAGAAACCTCAGGAGGAACCAAACCCAAGAGGGGGAGCCCATCCTCCTCTGGCCAGCCCAGGGTCTGAGTTTGTAATGACCAACAGTGGGGCCTCCCGGGTGATCTAGTGGTTACAACATTTGATGCGACCAGGGTTCCATTCCACCGGCGGCTCTGGCCGGGAGTGCCACCAGGGGCAGCAATTGGCTGTCCGCCCCAGGGAGGGGGGAGGGAAGCCGATATGAGTTCACTGCGTACAGGAGTGGCTCTGGAGTACCGGAGTTACGGTCGACAGCTTGGCGAGTGCCGTCTCGGAGGAGACGATACTTTGCCCGTGTCACTGCCGGTCTCAGGGCTACGGCAGCGAACTCACAGTACGAGGGGGGGATTGAGATTAAAAATAGAGGGTGTAATTGGCTATTCAATTGGGAGAAAAATCAGACACAAAATTGTAGTAATGACCAACAGTGGCCATATGCAGACCAATTCAATTAGGGACTTGATTTATGAATGTAATGACTCATTTAATGACTGCGGCCATTATGGGAGTCGTGTCCCATGAGTGGCAGTGCGAGGGAACTGGGCGGGCACTGCCACTGCCAACGGGCCACAAGGTTCACATCCTGGGCCGCTGCACCCTTAAGCAAGGCACTTACAGTTACAAGGTACTAAACTGCTTGTGTAAAATACCCAGCTGTATAAATGGATAGTATATAAAACTTAAGCTGTGTTAGTAGTTCTTGATAAAGGATCATCGTAAACATATGAACAAACAACGACAGTGTGTTTGTAGGTCCCCTGATTTGAGTGCGGACACTTACAGAAAATGCCTGAAAAGGAACTATGTCATTTTGCACTGAATGAAAATGAGAGGCACATTCAACAACCTAAAACCCACTTTTAATCTTCTCCACTAAGGAACTTACATTCAACCCCTTAGTTGCCAGATAGTTCCTGCTTTCATAGGCAAACATTCTCCCTATTCTACTGCGCACAAGTTATTTAAATGGGAGTACACTCTCACAGAAAGACACAAAACGGCAAATGAAACTGGCAATAAACTGTCATGGCCGTGTATGTACTGGAAGTAACCCAAGTGATTACTAAGCCGGGAAACTTGTGACAAAGCAGCAGCAGCGTGCAGCCACGTGTCTGTCCGTATGTCCGTCCGTCTATCCGCCCGCCTCCGTTTGTGGGAGACATTACATTACATTACATTACATTTACAGGCATTTAGCAGACGCTCTTATCCAGAGCGACTAACACAGTTTACATTTCTTTACATACAATCCATTTATACAGCTGAATATTCTACTGAAGCAATTCAGGTTAAGTACCTTTAGCTCAAGGGTACAACGGCAGTGTCCCACTTGGGAATTGAACCTGCAACCTTAACGTTACAAGCCCAGTTCCCTAACCATTATACCACACTGTCTGCCTGTCACTGGGAGAGGAAGAGCCAGGAGATTCCAGGCCCCGGCCTAGTAAACAACATCTCTCAAACGTTAACGGAGGAAAAGGAGTGGGGAGCAACTCCCACGGAGACAGCACGGAATCCATCACATGACCGCGCTGTGCGGAGAAGCATTCAGATCGAGTCCTGCATTCCTTCCCTCTGCCCAGTGCTAATCCCAGTCTGGGCCTAAGAAGCTTAACGTCTGCAACAGAGTCCGTGATAAACACAGTGTGTGTGTGTGTGTGTGAGGGGTGTGTGTGTGTGTGTGTGCGTGTGTGTGTGTGCGTGTGACGGCTGTGTGTTTGTGTGTTCCTGTGTGTGTGCGTGACGGTGTGTGTGTGTGTGAGATGGGGTATGCGTGTGTGCGTGTGTGTGAGTGTGTGTGTTCGTGTGTGAGGGTGTGTGTGAGGGTGTGACGGTATGTGTGAGGGTGTGACGGTGTGTGTGAGGGTGTGGCGGTGTGTGTGACGGTGTGCGTGTGAGTGTGTTCCTGTGTGTGTGCGTGTGTGTGATGGGGGATGTGGGTGTGTGTGTGTGTGTGTGTGTTTGTTTGGGTGTGTGACAGTGTGTGTGTGTGTGTGTGTGTGAGGGTGGCTGCACCTCCACTCTGAGTTCTGCTCAGGAGCACCAGAGACAAGGAGCGAGAAACAGGCCGACGCTGTAAAAGCGCTTTGTCTGCGCTCGCATATCCAGCTCGGCCTGACATGTGCTCGCCTGCTGATACCACTCTGTTCATGTAGTGGAGCAGAGACAGGCCATTCTCTCTCAGAGGGCTGTGAGAGCACAAACACACACTCCAAGTGTACGTGGGTCATGTCCACGCAGTGGTTTCACCGCAAGAAATACTAAATACTAAAAATTAAGGCCAATGCCTGAACTCTCGCCTTCTTGCAGGGTCCCTGTGATGTGAACCTGCTTTCCTTGCTATTTGCCCGCCTCCTGGTTTTCTTTGGACAGGTCGAGGAGGCAGTGCCCGCCTTCTCCAACCAATCAGATTAATGGCAGCAAGTCGAGCGAAAGCAGAATGCATTCAGCACATGCTTATCACGTAAGCTTCTCGCTCAGTGCCCTGATCGGGTCCGCAACCAACGGGGGAATTCACAAGGATGAACTTCTAGATTTGAGGCTTAAGTCTAGAGGGGAAAGTGGATAACACAATTAAGAGCACAATCTCCTGTGTGGAATATTACCATCTTGCTTAGCTGTTGTGAACAGAAACAAATCTCTCTCCTGATGAGTTTTTATCAGTTTAGTTTTTTTCCCCCCCATACTTTCCAAAACCCTTGTCCAAACGCCACCTCGGTTTAGAAAATTATCTGGGGGCTGCAGATAGCGTAGCAGTCTAAGGCACCATATTTTGTCTGGTCTGATATGGTGTGAGCTGCCTGTCAGGGACGTGGTTCGAAACCAGTCTCTTGGCTGTCTGCCCCGGGGGGAGGGGTGGAGGGTGAGCTGACTCAGGTCTGCTGTGAAGCACGTAAGGGAGTCTCCAGAACGTGGGTGGGCAGATTTTGTCTCGAAGGAGGCGGTGTTCACTGCCCATGGAGAATTTGATTGCCTCGTAGAGACGAGTGGCGGACTCGTGTGGGGAGGGTAAATCTAAATAAATAGAGGGTGTAATTGGCTACTAAATTGGGAGAAAACCGGAAAAAACTGAAACAAATGTAAAAAAATAATAATAAGAAGAATAATTATCTCCCGCTTGGACCCAGTCCTGACTCAGCATCGCTCTTATCTCGTCTTTAGGGAGGAGGCTCCGACAGTAACAACGACACGGAGAACAGGATCAGCGGAGCGTGAAGCAATGCCCTGCAACGGTCGTCGCAGCCGGGCTGCACAATGCGTAACGCGCGGGGACAGATGAAGTAAGAAACGCGCCGCAGGGAACGCAGTGTCTGGTGGCTTAGGTCCAGCACACAGGCCTTTATCCGCTCAGAATCAACAGACACGCCCCCGGGGGGGCCATTCATTCAACAGCATCGCATGAGCGTGACGACTGTGTGGCTCAGTAGGTAGAGCATGGCGTTGGCAACGCTTAGGTTGTGGGTTCAATTCCCACTGGGACCACATATACTGAAAAATGTATACATTCACTACTGTAAGTCGCTTTGGATAAAAGCGTCTGCTAAATGGCATATATTATTATTATTAGGACGCGCGCGGGGGGGAAACGCAAGCTGCTCTCGCAAGCAAGCACATGTAAGGGCGGCATGTAGTGTAATGGTTAGGGAGCTGGACTCTGAGGTTGCTGGTTCAATTCCCAGGTGGGGGCACTGCTGTTGTACCCATTTTACATTACATTTACATTTTAAGCATTTAGCAGATGCTCTTATCCAGAGTGACTTACAAGATGTGCATTAATACATGGTAGGAACAATCATAGTTGGCGCACAAGATCAGTGCAGTAATACAGCGATAGACATCATTGCAGGCGTCTGCGTACCATACCTGAGCACACCGCTACTGTTACAGTATGGCTGGCAGTGTAGTGTAATGGTTAGGGAGATGGGCTTGCAACTCAGAGTTTGCAGGTTCAATTCCCAGGTGGGGCACTGCCGTTGTACCCTTGAGCTAAAGGTACTTAACCTGAATTGCTTCAGTAAAATATCCAGCTGTATAAATGGATTGTATGTAAAGAAATGTAAACTGTGTCAGTCGCTCTGGATAAGAGCGTCTGCTAAATGCCTAAAAATGTAAATGTCTCTTGGGCCATTCGTACTTCAGCTCTCTGATGGTCTCTTTACACCAGCATTCCCCAAATCACTTGTGGGCTGAGCACTGCTGTTTGTCCACCCTGCCTTTACCTGGGAGTCAGGTGTGAAGACACTCTGGCCAATCAATTGCATTAACTGTTCAATTAACCACCTGAGAGAAAGGAAAACCAGGACCGGAATTTGGATTCATGGGCCAGATTTGAGGAAGCTCTGCTTTATGCCCTCTCTCCAGTAGTACCATTGGGGTATAATATATAATAATATAACATATGCCATTTAGCAGATGCTTTTATCCAAAGCGACTTACAGTAGTGAATGCATACATTTTTCAGTTTGTGATCCCAGTAGGAATTTAACCCACAATCTAAGTGTTTTCAACGCCATGCTCTACCAACTGAGCCGCACAGAATCAGATATACTTGCTGTTTAATAAATTAAGTAATTGGTTGGAACCAGCATACACAACGGTCGTCCCGTGCGTGGCAAGTTGATCGCCCATCGTTTTAGGGTTTTTTCTGATCACAACCAACACTTGCCTTAGATACGAGATTTTTATAATCACAACGATATTGTTCAAGTCCATCCTCAGAGGCTGGAGCCCCGCAGCTCGTTTCTGAACGGCTCTGTTGTCGGTCCCTGTCATTTTGGGAGAGACATCTTTAGCGGTGGGTAGGTGCAGATGGGACTTCTTGAACGGTTTTCATTCAGGCTTACACAGTTCTGTGTGGCTCAGTAGGTAGAGCGTGGTTCTGTGTGGCTCAGTAGGTAGAGTGTGGTTCTGTGTGTCCAAGTAGGTAGAGCATGGTTCTGTGTGGCTCAGTAGGTAGAGCATGGTTCTGTGTGGCTCAGTAGGTAGAGCATGGTTCTGTGTGGCTCAGTAGGTAGAGCGTGGTTCTGTGTGTGGCTGTGGCAGTAGGTAGAGCGTGGTTCTGTGTGGCTCAGTAGGTAGAGCATGGTTCTGTGTGGCTCAGTAGGTAGAGCATGGTTCTGTGGGCTCAGTAGGTAGAGCGTGGTTCTGTGTGGCTCAGTAGGTAGAGCATGGTTCTGTCAGTAGGTAGAGCGTGGTTCTGTGTGGCTCAGGGTAGAGCGTGGTTCTGCGTGGCTCAGTAGGTAGAGCGTGGTTCTGTGTGGCTCAGTAGGTAGAGCGTGGTTCTGTGTGGCTCAGTAGGTAGAGCATGGTTCTGTGGCTCAGTAGGTAGAGCATGGTTCTGTGTGGCTCAGTAGGTAGAGAGTGGTTCTGTGGCTCAGTCGTGGTTCTGTGTGGCTCAGTAGGTAGAGCATGGTTCTGTGTGGCTCAGTAGGTAGAGCGTGGTTCTGCGTGGCTCAGTAGGTAGAGCGTGGTTCTGTGTGGCTCAGTAGGTAGAGCGTGGTTCTGTGTGGCTCAGTAGGTAGAGCGTGGTTCTGTGTGTCTCAGTAGGTAGAGCATGGTTCTGTGTGGCTCAGTAGGTAGAGCGTGGTTCTGTGTGGCTCAGTAGGTAGAGCGTGGTTCTGTGTGGCTCAGTAGGTAGAGCGTGGTTCTGTGTGTCTCAGTAGGTAGAGCGTGGTTCTGTGTCTCAGTAGGTCTAGCGTGGTTCTGTGTGGCTCAGTAGGTAGAGCGTGGTTCTGTGCGGCTCAGTAGGTAGAGCGTGGTTCTGTGCGGCTCAGTAGGTAGAGCGTGGTTCTGTGCGGCTCAGTAGGTAGAGCATGGTTCTGTGTGTCTCAGTAGGTAGAGCGTGGTTCTGTGTGTCTCAGTAGGTAGAGCATGGTTCTGTGTGTCTCAGTAGGTAGAGCATGGTTCTGTGTGGCTCAGTAGGTAGAGCGTGGTTCTGTGTGTCTCAGTAGGTAGAGCATGGCGTTGGCAACGCTAACGGTTCTGGGTTCAATTCCCACTGGGACCACATGTACTGAAAAATGTATGCATTCACTACTGTAAGTCGCTTTGGATAAAAGTGTCCACTAAATTATATTATACAGGTGGAGTCATCACACTGTCAAAGCATTCTGCACGCAAAACCAAATGTCAAAATATTCACTAATCCAGAGGGGAGATCATAATCATAATTCAGACGGAGGCAGGTTTCACCACGCTGTTTGGATGCAGTTCAGTCACAACAAAAATGTTACAGATTCAAAACCTATAAAATCAAGAAATTCTGCTAGACTGTTAAGCGAATAACAGCAGATGAAAAAATAAAACCTGCCCAAAAAATATTCGGTTTACAGGTCAATTGCACATCGGAATTATTTCATAAGGAGGCGAGATAAGGCTGCCACATGTACACACCAACCACACGCCACAGCACAGAGCAAAGGCCTGGAAGCACAATAATGCATAACACATGCACGTGTGTGTGTGTGTGTGTGTGTGTGTGTGTGTGTGTGTGTGTGTGTGTGTGTGTGTGTGTGTGTGGGCGTTCCTCGGGATTATCCCAGAAAACACACAACTTAATGCCTTGTGTGACCTGGTAGTTTCGGCCTACACTAAACCACCATCCTCCTCCCTTTCTAAATATTTAGTAACAGTCCTCCACCCTTTGCGCTGCCTGCAGAACTGGGAACCACTCCACACACCTGCCTGAAGAGAATCCGCTGAAATGCCACTGCCACAGGGATCCTGAGCCACACAATTCCTTTTTTTTTCTTCCTGATTTTACCCTGTTTTTCTCCCAATTTGGTAGCCAATTACTCCCGCTGGTCTTAGTTCAATCCCCTCCCTCGTAGTTTGCTGCCATAGCCCTGTGACCGGCAGTCACAATGGTGAAGTGCTGCCTCCTCCAAGATAGCATTCGTCGTGCTGTAGACTGTAATTCCGGCACCCCAGAACCACTCCTGTGTGTAGCAAACTGTCGGCTTCCCTCCCCCCTCCCTGGGGCAGACAGCCAATTGCCGCCCCGGTGGCGCTCCCGGCCAGAGCCGACGGGGAATCAAACCCCGGTCGCCGTGGCCAGTGTCGGATGTTAAAACCACTAGACCGAGTCACACAATTCTAATGAGACTCAATGACCACAGAATGATAATTGTAGCAAATCATTAGATAACACAAGACAGACTAAACCTGTGCCATTTGGCCCCTACAGTTTCCTCTCCTCACTGAAATACACAATTCATATATCATCACTGCCATAAAGCATACATTCAGCCAAAATGCATGTTTTTACAGCGATCGCCCGTTTAACATCATTCATCAGAAGAACCACATCTCGTGCATTAAACGCACTCCAATTACTTGGAACAGTTTCCCAAAGTGAACCCTACTAGCCCGGTTTATGCCTCTTCCTTTCCAAGCACAACTTTCAGTGGTTCCTCACGGGCAAGCTGACTTGACATGGATGACACAGCGACCACAACATGGTGGCCACAGCTTACCCCCTCCATGCGGGCGGACTCCCCAAGACTGACACTGGAGGGCACTGAGGGCACTTTATTCTTTTTATATATACTGTAGTTGTGTTTTATACTGTTGTGTTTTATGATAACATTTGTCTGTTGTCATCTTGTTGTGTGTGTCTCCTGTTGCTTTTATCTGTTTAAATGTATGTTTTATGTAACTTCTATTAACTCCTCCATGTGCACTGCGACCTTGGGTTTCTTGAAAGGTGCATTACAAATAAAAGTAATAATAATAAATAGTCAGTAATACATGAGGCAGCTGAGGAAATCTCAGCTGCTCATAGAAGGCTCTCTCTGTCACACACACACACACACACACACACACACACACACACACACACACACACACACACACACACACACACACACACACACACACACACACACACACACACACACACACACACACACACACACACACACACAGTCAATGTAACAGGCTGCGATGTGACAGCAAGTAGGGGGCAAGCAAAACACCCAATCAAATGCTCACTGATCTCATGTACTCCTAAACAAAACCTTTTAGTCACACAGTTGATAATCCGAGAACGGATTATCCTCTTAAACACATTCACCCCCCTTGTTTTGATCTGATACGAATGAGCGCAGTCATTCCAATAGCGCTGAAATTGTCGCCGTTTGGAAAACAGGTTTTTACGTGATATCACATCATATTGAGGGTTTTCGTCGCCAGAGTACTTTACTTCCTCTAATCCGTGAACGAAAAGCCAGAATCTCAAGGCGACTCATTGCTTTTAAAGTTCCAAGAAAATTAATTGGGAATTTTTTTTTTTTTTTAAATAGCCCTATATGAAAACAATGAGCTATTTGCAGCATACCTGAAAAACTTTCCTACTATTTAGCCATATCTCTGTTGATCTTGTTTGCCATTTTGCATTTATCAAAATGTCACACTCTTTTGTTTTATTTTGGCAACTGTCCTGCTGCAGATTGGATTGTGTTATTGTATTAGAGAAGTGACGGAACACAAAACCCCCAATGAGGATTTTTTTGGGTGAAGTCCATGTTGTCGGGGCTGTCTGGTGGTTGCCAGCGAAAGCACTATCCCTTTGTGCAGTTATACGCCCCATGGTCCAGAATCGAACCCTGAGCGGGTGCGGTTTCTGAGAACACGTGTGCTAGTCTGAGCTCACAGGACACTGCGGTGATGGGGCAGGCCTACAAGTGGGCACTTTTGCAATTATTGTGTCCCATGTTTCAAATATTCCTGTCCAGCAAAACAGTCCTGGAGTGAACCCAGAATGCACATTTCTCTATCCATCTCAGTTTTTTACAAAAGATAGTGCTATTGGTCTGCTTTTACAGACAGCAGGACAGACTGGAAGACACAGCTTCTGAACTAAAACGCTCTCAGAGAAATGGAACGAAACGAAAGCACTCAGCCTGGGTCAGGCTCCCGACTCTATTGGAGAAGGCAGATATGCAGGTGACACAAACTAAAAAAAAACACCGGAGCACACTGCTACTGTTACAGTACGGCTAGCAGTGTAGTGTAATGGTTAGGGAGCTGGGCTTGCAAGAGGTTGCAGGTTCAATTCCCAGGTGGGGCACTGCCGTTGTACCCTTGAGCTAAAGGTACTTAACCTGAATTGCTTCAGTAAAATATCCAGCTGTATAAATGGATTGCATGTAAAGAAATGTAAACTGTTTAAGTAGCTCTGGATAAGACCCGGCCTTTTGTGGTTCTGTGTGGCTCAGTTGGTAGAGCACGGCGTTGGCAACGCTTGGGTTGTGGGTTCAATTCCCACTGGGACCACGTGTTGAAAAATGTATGCATTCACTACTGTAAGTCGCTTTGGATAAAAGCGTTTGCTAAATGGCATATATTATATTATAATTTTTCCCCCATTGTAATATTATCTATATTAAAGAAATACAACACCGAATGCAAAAAAAGCATTCTGTATCTTGACTTCAATATGAAATAGAATCTAATGGGGGTTCTCCCATTTGTGGAACAGTTACTCGATCACATGGGCTACATGGAAACATTCAAAGTAAAACAGAATCACTTTCAAACAAAACCCTCGAGAGCCATTTTAAGTTCTTTATCCCTCTATAAATCGTGAGGAACCAGCAGAGATTAGCACTTTCATCTCTCTCCCTTAATTCCAGACACAAGGTTTTTCTTTTTTTTCTTTCCTGTTTCAAACATTGGCACAAGATCAAACAATGGATTAATAACCATTAGAAGCAAGAGGGGAACAAAATCACGCCTAAAAGATTTGCGGCAGCCTCACCCCACCCCACCCCGCTAATTCCCTCATCTCCTGGAGAAACTCAGACAAGCAAATCAGGACTTTTCAGTGGAAGGAATTGATTAACTGACAAACTCAACTTGCTGCTTACAATATTCCCACAGAGTAAGCATCAGCTGAACTTCATGTGATTTCCTAGTGGTCATGTGACCTCAGATATTTTGACTCATTAAGCACGCAGCTATGCCCTCCTGATGCCAGTCAATGCACGCGTTCTTTTGAGATAGCATCTTCCAGAAGACAGTGTTTGGCTGGGTCATGAGAGGGGAAGAAAAACCCCCACAGGAAAACAGTGTGTTTGGAGTCATTCTAAATGATTAGCTATGACTAGAATGCATCAAAACTTTTCCTAAAGAATAAAGTCAAGCTAACTGGTTTGGTTCATTTGAGACATGGCCCTGTGAATAGTCTATACCAGTCCCAACCATGGTCCTGGGGACCCCATGTTTATACTGGTTTTTCGTTACTGCCAGTCTCTTGATCAATTAAGGTTGTTGAAAACACCTGTGTAAATTCTACCATTGTTTTTTTTCTTTAAACTTATTTTAACACAATGCAGGTTTGGCTTGTTGCCAATTGCGCTGTCATTCAATTCTTCATTTTCCACAAAGGGTTTCAGTTTCACTTTCAAAAAGTAGGCTCCCACTGCTTTGTTGACACTGACATTGTCACCTGTCAGTCTACAATTGAATCAATTATGTAAATATGAAACCTCTTTTTAAAGGAATCATGTATCATACAGCGCATTACAGAAAATGAGAGGCATTAGTTGATCTGACTGATTAAAATTCCTGTGAATATGGAACATTTACTGTTCATGGCATGCATAGCTATTTCTGACATATGGCCTTAAGAGAATAAATCATGCTTTAATAGAAATTAAAAGTGTCTAATTAAGAACAATTAACAGCTAGTTACAATTCAGAGGTTGCAGTTATGGTTGGAACGAAAACCAGCACACACAGTGGGCCCCCATGTTGAGAACCACTGGTCTGTGCTCTGTGATGATCATTTAGAATTGGGGTTTCCAACAGTCCGTTTATAAAACTGTATACATTCAAAACACAAGCCAATAGTCACATCTGATTTTGAGTCAAATTCAGTGTTTGTCAGCGAGGAAACACAGCTCCTTCATTAGAGCCATGTGTGAACCTTCCCTTCTGTCAATCAACCTAGCAGAGCTGACCAGAGCAGAAGTGTAGAAAATGGACCGAATTCAATCCACATTTGTCCTTAGCTTTTACTCACAGTTAAATGCAAAAGTTTGGGGGTTTTTTTCTTCAGTTTGGCAAGTTCAGTAAACACCTCACCAAACTGTTTGTGAAGAAAAAAGTAGGCCTAACGCTTGCATTTATTTACAAGTCAAATTGAAGGGAAAACGTTGACTGAATCCAGGTGAATGTCTTTCCAACTTTTGTGCTATAGATGTTTAAAGAGAAAGAGTATGCGTGTGTCTGTGTCTGTGCATGTCATGCAGCTGTGCTCACATACTGTGCTTCATAAATCTACAGCAGTAGTCAGCATTAAACCGTCATCTATCTATGAGAAGCCTATGGGATGTTCAAAGGAACCAGACCACTGTGCATAAAAATTCCAAGCACTTTTTAATAATAATAGGTTATGTGTCATACAGTATATGTGTATGTGTCTACATATATATATATACACACACATCTATGTCAATTTGTCCATGTTATTCTATCAATTTGGTGGCCAATTGTACCCTCTATTTCTTCCATTCGCCCTCCCCCACGAGCCCACCGCTACGGGAACAGCCACGAGCCGCTTCCTTCGAGACGGAACTCGCCCATTAGTTTTGCCCACAGGGAAGCCTTCTGTGCTCGCACTGAGCTCGTGTCGGCTTCCCTCCCTCCCTCCCCCCTGCCCCTGGGGCGAACAGCCAGCTCAAGACATGATTTTAGAGCAGTATGAATCAGAATCACTCTCCACATTATTTCTGAATCCATGGTTAGACTAACGTTACTCAACAGAATAGAACTACATAGAACTAATGAATACAGCTGGCTAAGTTTTTGTTAATAGAAAACGGTGCAAAACATATTTAATTCCTTTCAATAATATTGTGCTTCCTCTGGGAAATTCCTCAGGAATATTAAGTATTGAAATAAATCTTCAGACCTCTGTAACATATCGCTTTGGCTCTCGTGGAACGGTATGGCTCACGAATATGGCCAACTTCTCTTCTTTGTTGCAGTAAAAACAGACATTAATTAGGAAATGAACACGATTAGCGATGCATCAGTTAAAAAGTCAAAGTAGAGGATGTATAAAGTCTAATGCTCAGGTAGCACACTTCTAATCGGAGAACAGTGTTAGCCTGTATTTTATTGATTTTGCTCATGGAAACGCAGAACGTCAGACGGCCGTGCGTAACCATGTCATCATCTCAGCAAATGTAATCTGGTAAACACCGGCATGTCATTTTAAAACCCTGGTAAAGAGGTATATGTACACAGCCGGGAGTTGGGAGAGCTTGAGTTGACAGACGACCAACCAGGTCATGACACCTGCGTGGGCTGAAGATCGTGGAACTCCGTGAGTCACACGACATCGTGCGACATCGACCAAAACCTCATAGTCTAGCGCTGCAAGTCAAATAAGGAGAGCTCACATTTTCCCTTTACCAGGAAATGACACTGGACAAATTAGTTCGTTCGCGTCGAGAATACACACTTGTTGCTTGCGATCTAACGATGCACTGCTCGAAACGTGAGTTCCAGCTAATGCGCGCATCTCGAAAGCGGACAGATTTTGACCTGGAGATCGTTGTCAGGCATCCCCCTTCTCAATTTAAGTAATCAAAATACATTCAGAAGAGTTTTAGAACCTCTTCTTGTTAAGGTGTTCGTGGTGCAAGCGTAACATTGGTCAACACAACCGAAACTGCCACAAACGCCACCAACAGGCTAATTCGCATCAGGCATTAGAAACGCAGGTTTCAGTAACGAGTGGCGATTTCGCAGGTAACGCATTTTGTTTCGTTCGTGGCACAAGTTTAGCGAGCTACGTAACAAAAGCCAGCACATCCAGGAAACAGAAATTAAGTGAACAGACTCACCACCAACTGTATATGGATAGTTGATCTTTCGGTTTTAAAGGGGTGGCTAGCGAGGTAGCGAGCTACTTGCTCCTTCACTTTTTTTGTACGGTTACTCTTTGCTAGTTACAATACTTCCAAATGAGTCCTTTATCCCCGGCAGCTACAGTTGTGCTCTTTTCGATGTAACATCACTTCCCGTTTTGAAACCTCAAACGAGTCCCTCCTTCTACACACCAAACCCAGGATGTGAATACCGTAGCAGCTTTAGAGAACTGACGCACCCCTTTGTTGTATGGTTGTAACTTTATACACAGGCGCTGTATAGTTTTTTTGTTGGACATGCATTCCTTTTAGGAGTACGCTGTAAAAAAGAGCAATTCCACAAAAGGTGTCAGCTTGCCTTTACACGTTGCACACAACAGTTTGCACTCAAACCACATTTGATTGTGTTTGGTAAATAAATAATTCATTCATTCATTCAGCGACTATATTGTGGTTGTCACGGCTGAAACGTGTCAGACATTTGTCACTTGTACATGTTTGTCATGCATTATTTACAATAACGTTAGGTAGGGTCACCCATAATTGAGTGGGTTGCAGTGTAAGTAAGGATTGGTGATAGTGCCACCCAGTGGAACTGAAATTAATTACACAAGTGCTCGTTAGTTAAAAGAGATCACTTTGGCAGACTAGATTCCATACAGTGCCCCTTTGAAGTCTACCCCTCGTCTCAAATTTCACCTTTTGTTGCTTTACAGCCTGAAATTAAAATATTCAATCAGACTTTATCCACCTCTATTTACACATTTTACCCTACAACTTCCGAGTGAAATTTTTTTCGAAATTTCTTATAAATGAAAACTAAAAAAACTAGAATAACTTGGATTGATAAGCCTACACCCCACTAAGTTAATGCTTTGTGGGGTTGGTAGAAGCACCCTTTGATTGAATTACAGCCATGAGTCTGTTTGGATACGTCTCTACCAGCTTTGCACACCTATATTGGGCAACGTTTGCCCTTACTTCCTTTCACAACTGTTCAAGCTCAGTCAAATTGATTGGGGACCGGACAGACTGCACTCTTGAATTCATTCCACAGTTTTCAACACGATTTATAGGCCATCAGGTGAACCCCTTTTTCGTTCAGTTTCGTTCCCACAACAGGGGCACTAAATAATTTTTGCTTCATAAAAAAGATCTATTATCAGTAAGTAAGGAACAAAAAGTTCTCCACGTGAAATCCTGCAGTATTTTTATAATTGGTGTTTTAAAAGTCGGACTATCACTAAAAGTGAGTAGTAATATTCTTAGTACGCGTAACAACGGGAGTGGTGAAGTTAGACCCGTTTGACCAATAGCGTGCCCGCTTCAGTTCACGTCACCGCTTCCAGGATCTAGATCCAGCCCTTCAGTTTCACAACAAACATGGCGGCGCCCTTATCTTCGAGTAGCGAAGACGATGCGTTCGAGCCAAACCCATGGCAAAAGCAGAAAAGAACGGCCTCAAAACGATGTAAAAACAGTTCAAAGCGATGTTATATGCATCTAATATCTGTCCAAAAAGAAGCTGTCCAGGATTTTACACAGACACGGTGGGACACCTACAGAACCGACCTCCAACGTTGGCTTCATCTGCAGGGAGAGGGTAAAGAAATAGCAGAGACGTTCAAACATTGTGTGGACATTAACTTTGACAATATCCCCGAAGACGCAGGGTTTCATGCAACATGCTACAGGCGTTTCATTGATAAAAAGCGTTTGGTCGCGGCCGAGAAACGAGTCACACAAACACCGGGGGAGCCAGGCGCAGCAGACACGGACAGTGTTAGCACCCTATCGACATCTGAGACTCCCCGAAAGAAACTCCGGTCCAGGACAGGTCTACCCGTAGCTTCTGCTGGCCATGTACTTCCAGTGTTGTGCATCATTTGCAAAAAAGTGGACAAGTACATCAATGTTGGAGGAAAACGGCAGAAGGATACGCTTTCACAAGCAACATCCTTGTCTGCAGGTAAGCAAAAATATACACACACACGGGAGGGGGGGGGGGGTCACGAGAGACTCACTGAAAGAATTGACCCTTTATAGAATTATGTCCCATCTGGCAACGATAAAAATTGTCAATTCGCTCTTTGCACATCAGCCATCTTTGGGGAATAATACAACTCCTGGCTTCCTGTGAGCTAAATTTACACAGCTGTAATGAGTTAAGTTCTCCTGATTAGTTCTAAGATTGGTCCTCACCTGATTATACCTCTATGCACCTGTGTCAATCTGCTTCACAGGAAGCCAGGAGTTGTATTATTCTCCAAAGATGGCTGATGTGCAAAGAGCGAATTGGACTTATTATGTATAATATTGACTTATCATTTCATGATTGTATGGGTATTTCATTAATCCAATAAATAGCCTACAGATTCTTTTTTTTACCCATATTACAAACTGGTAAAAAAATATATTTTCATGTATGACTGTTGTTCACAGAGCCCTACCTCCCCCCAAATACAACCACTACAAACACACACAGAACATTTACTTATACTTTTTGTTTAAAGGTCTGTTGCAGGAGGCAGCTGAGATCAAGGAAGACTTTAGCATTCTTTTGCATATTAAAGACAAAGACTGTGTGGCGCTGGAGGTGCGGTACCACAAGACCTGTTACAGAGATTACACCAGGTTCTTGTCGAAAACTGCCAGCAAAGCCGAAGAGTGAGTTATTATATTGCATTATCAGTTTGCTCACATTGCACATTTCAAAAGTAAAGCATTTACCAATTACATAGCATTGCTGTTGAGAAAAAACATCCTATGTCCAACACTGTTCCTTTTATATAAAAAAAATAAAATCAATTCAAATGCAATGCATACGTTGTGTTCACAGCGAAGATGAGTGCCTTATGTTTACTTAACTGCCAACAAAGGACTGAAATTAAATTGTTTTTGGGTTGATCTAAGATGACATTCTGTGACACATGTTTTAATAAAAATTGTATACCATATGTTCTAATGATTCAGAGCTTTAATGCATCTATTTTAATCTTGTCCATTTTTGGCATTATTCCAATTTAAGGGGACAGGGTAGACTTTTTAAGGATTTTCAGCCATTTTGGGCCAAAGTGTGCTGCTTTTTTTTCTTCCTTTCATCACATAGAGGGTTGAGACATTTATAAAGTATGAAACATCAGCTTTTAGCTAAATTTACTGTGTATTTGTCATTGTGCTGGGTGCCAATCACTTACATTGAAGCGTTTTCTTTAACAAATTTGATACATTTCATGATCTTAATTCACATATGAGTATACTAAGGCACTGATACTTACTCAGATGTTAGGTATATGTATTTATGACAGTTTGAGAGAGATTTTGTGTTGCCAAAATGAATATAACTAAATCACAAGTATCCAAGAGCATAACCAGTGCTGACGTAAGTGCAAGAACAAATCTATCTTATCTGAAGTTACATTACATAATCAATTTTTCACATAATTACATTTTGCGCAGGCAGTGAGCATTTGGGCAAAGATATCTCACATTCCGGGTCAAAAATATCGCATTTCGCATCGACATAATGAAATTTCACCAGAAACCACAAGATAAAATGTTAAATTAACGTCCTGGATACCTTTTATTTAGTACTGAACTTGCGATATATCATTTTGAAAGCACTAAACACACTTTCGGAAGACCTTTGGCAGGATTTCCTTCATCTTCGCTACTGCTTGTTAACGACGCGGAGGCAGACATCTTGGAAGCTAGTTCCAAAAAGCGGCCACCTTATTGGTCTAGCGGGATCACGTGACGGCCGCTTCACCACTTGTCAACAAACTTTTGATTACGCCCAGGACGGACTAGTACCGAATTTAAACACGGATTATAAAATAACTGCAGGATTCCACGAGGAGAACTTTTTTTTCTCGGTCAACACCAATAGATCTTTTTTATGAAGTAAAAAGTGTGTAGTCCGGTTTGATGGGAACGAGATTCGCTTTCTAGACACATTTTCGGCGTTCACCTGATGGCCTATTAGGTCAAGGCTCTGACTAGGCCGCTTAAGGACATTCACCTTTTTGCTTTTTTAGCCACTCCACTGTTGTCATGCTGAAAGGTGAACCTCCTTCCCAATTTCAACTTTCTTGTAGAGGGCAGCCAGTTTTCCTCAATAATTTTTCTGTATTTTGCTCCATACATTTCCCTTTCTATCCTGACAAGTGCCCCAGTCCTTGCTGACAACACCGCCATAACAGAATGCTTTCACCCAATTATTCGGGTGATGTGCTACATTGGGTTTTCACCAAACATTTTGCATTAAGGCCAAAGATTTCTATCTTGGTTTCATCTGACAACACTTTTTGCTACATGGCTTCAGAATGTTTTTTTGCATACCGCAAACAGGACTGAATGGGGACTTTTTTGAATAGTGGCTTCCTTCTTACCACCCTACCATACAGACCAGAATTGTGGAGTGTTCTCGATTGTTGATACATGCAAACATTGACCACTCTTTGCCATAAAGTCCTGTAGCTAATTTATAGTTGCCACTGGCCTCTCTGATCAGTCTTCTTCTTGCTCAGTCATCCAGCTTAGATGGACAGCCTGATCGAGGCAAGGTCCTGGTGGTGCCATGCACCTTCCACGTCTTAATTATGATCTTGACCTTGCTCCAAGTGATATGTAAGGCCTTTCTTTCTATACCCATTTCCTGACATGTGCCTTTCCACAACTTTATTTCTTTTGAAAGCTCCTTGTTGCTCATGGTGGATACTTTACTCTCAAATGAACTACCCAGCAGTGGAATCCTCTAGGAACAGCTGATTTTATTCTGAAGTAATCAGACTCACTAGAATTGAATACAGGTGGAGGCCAGTTAGCTTGGTGTGTGATCTGAAAGGTGATTGGTTACCCCTGAGCTAGTTTACAATTGGTAAAATAAGTGGGGTGTAGACTTATTAATCCAAGTTATTCTAGTTTATTTTTAATTCATGTTCAGAAATTAAGAATGATTTTTTTTCGCTTGGAAGTTGTAGGGTAAAATATGTAATAATTTCAGGCTACAAGGCAACAAAATGTTAACATTTTTATACGGGGTGCGGACTTTAAAGAGTCACTGTATATACATTACATTACAGGCATTTGGCAGACGCTCTTATCCAGAGCGACGTACAACAAAGTGCTATACGGTTTAATTATCTGGCGTGTACATAAATCATTCCAAACTCTTAATATTAAAACAAACTTGACTGTGGCAAACACTGAGTAGCCCAAGGCATTTTAATCAGTACTATAATAGTTGGTTAGTTAACAAAGTTGCACGATCAAGCTTACAAGGTACAGTATAACATTGCCTATCCGTTGAGAAAAGTTGGTTGACAACACACTTGCTAATTGTTCTTTACATTCGGTTCTGCTGTGGCCTCTGAACTTTCCAGACTCTGAGTCACATTTGCGTCTTCACTGCCGACGGTAGTGGGGCTGGTATTCTTGTTGAGCGGTTCGAACATGGGTTTGTACACATAAATTCCAGTGGCAACCCCAAGCACCGTTGCCAGGGCCATCTGATGAAAGGGAATTCTTCGACGAAACATGATCTTCTTTGGACTTTCCACTCACGTTGAAGCTCGGTCACTACTTACTTCTCCATTTGGCAGTGGTAGCTAATGCATGTTCGTTGGCTACAAAAAAAAAACATCTGAGTTAGGTCATTTTAGTTAAGCCGCTGGCATACACCGATTCAGCGCTAGATAGCCAAACGTTAGCTAGATCATTTCGAGCAAAGGAGTCAAGACTTATTTGAATAAAGGTCCTTAGTTAGCTAACTTTAATTAGCCAAGTTAAGTTTGCGTGAGGTAGTTTTTGTATTGAGATGTAGCTAGCGAACTGGTTAGCAACGTGTGAAACGTTGGGGAATATAACGACAGCAACCACCTAGCTTATATTTCTTAGACGCATCGCCCAGCACACTAACAAGCTTGCTTGCTATCCAGGTTATTCACCAGCATGGTTACATCTCATGGACTACGTTAACGTTAAGTCAGCTAGCTGCGCTATGACCGAGAAGAATAGGCGCTAATCATGTTATTATCCTGCTAGGCTGTATAAGCTGTATAACAGTTATCACACATTAATATTGTCACTCACCAAACTGTGATATTGACATCAAACGCATCGGTTCTAGAGACGTGGAAAGGTCACAGAGAAGCTAACATCTAGTAGCAGCTAGCAATAACATTGCGGATGGTTGAAGGCTAGCTACGGAGACCCGGAGTGGACATACTATGTTAATCCATACCGTATTTCGTAAAACAAGTTGCCGAGGTTGAAGATTCGTGTCGAAAGTAACTGTGTCACCACATGTATCCTCAAATAACATTGCAAATAAATGGTCTTACCATCGACAATCATTGACAGCTATATCAGTAATTAAAATACATGTGTATAAAACAAAATCGCACATTCATTCGCTTGCTTCAATAACTCTGACGTCATTTTCAAAACACGGAAGTAGAAATGGCAAGATACGCGTTCATGGACACAGCGAAGTTGCAGACATCTAGCTAACTAGATGCGGTTAGTTAGCTTGCTAGATACCGACGTGCTATTTGTACACTAATTTGTTGTTGTCGTGATGGAACGGATCAGAGCACGACTACAACTGGGTGGGAAATCGTCCTATTCTGAGCCAGTTAAACTCAGGAAAAGACGGTCAAAACTGTACAGCACAGACGACACGACCAGCCCATTTGAGAATGGTGAGATTTCAAAATGCATCTCGTGTGCATGTTGTTACTTGGAATTACTGGTCTGATGGATCTAGCATGCTGGCTATTATATCTGTACCCGTTTTGCACATGCAATTAATGTAATATGACGGCCACTAATCCCAGTAATTTTACAGAATATTAGCTACATTAAATAGTCTACGTTAGCTATACGAACTACTGTCTTGTAGCTACACGTTATCATGCAATCTTTATTCCGACTATTTGCGAATCTGTTACGGAAATTTACTGAAAACAGGCACTGCAATGAATTATCATCTCGATGGGATTATCGTGGAAATACTGATGCGATTAAATCATGCATATATGCACCAAACCGACAGGAAATGAAGATGTGGAAATGAGTTGTTTTGTTGTTTTCTAATTCCATAGGTTTCCTTGGAATCAATGTCCCTTTGTTCACAGTAGCATATCGGCTCGTTAATTGTTTCCTGGTTCAAACTAGCTTTGTCCCAGATGAGTACTGGCAGTCCCTTGAAGTTTCCCACAACATGGTTTTCCAATATCCTTTTAGCTTCAAGATGGAGATATCAGTTTTAAAAAAAGTTTGTAATGCTATTTTATTCCCTGCCCATCTGTGCATAGTTGGGGAAAAACAAGAAAAAATTGTTCATAAAAAAAGATGAAGATATCAGGGTTGTAAAGGATTGTGTTTAGCATTACTGAGGGAACTGAACAGTAATTTGACAAGACCTGATGTTTTAAAAGAATGTAGTTTTTTTGTTACTAAACATGTAAGTGGGATGGAAGTTTAGAGGTGAATGGTTTAAGCAATGTCTCCTTCTGTAGTAATCTTTATCATATTAGTGTGTTGATGTAACAAATCCTGGATTTTACAGTGAGCTGCCTTGTCTTCTGTTAAATCCTTAAAATTCCCCCACGTATGGCTACCTTACCTGGGAGTGGACGGAGGGCATTAGAGGCTTCGCCTATCCACTGTTCATCGCAATCATATATAAAACGCTTCACTTTCTAAACTGTGACATGGTTCAGCTTTTGGTAAGTGCGCAAATACCTGCAAATATTTTTCTAAACTTCTTAAGAAAAAAAAACAGTGTTAGCATCATTTTCTGTGCCCTCACTGTGCTTTCTTTTGGAAACCGCAGGTGTGGTTACCTCGTGTGGCACATGCCCTCCTCGCCGCACTGGCTGATATCAAACTTTATTCTCTCGTGCAAAGACTAGAGCATCCCGACGTCGCCAAATGGACGGTAAGCACCTAACTCATCTCGTATTTATATCATTTTGGCACGGCCTTCCCCATATATATATATATTTTTTAAATTTTGTTTCAGATTTTCTCCCGTTTTTCTCCCAATTTGGTAGCCAATTACACCCGTTATTTTCAAGTCAATCCCCTCCCCTCGTAATGTGAGTTCGCTGCCGTAGCCCTAGCCCTGTGACCGGTAGTAACGAGGGCGAAGTATCGTCTCCTCCGAGACGGCACCCGCCATGCCGTAGACCGCAACCCGGTACGACAGAACCACTCCTGTGTCCAATTTGGTAGACAATTACACCTGTTATTTTCTCGTAATGTGAGTGCGAAGTATCGTCTCCTCCCAGAGAACGCCCTGTCAGCTTCCCTCCCCTCTCCCTGGGGCGGACAGCCAATTGCCAACCCTGGCCAGCGTCTGCCGTTGAAACCACTGGACCACGTGGGAGGTCCCGCCTTCCCCACATTTTGAGCTCGTTCCTCCTCTAGATAGAGTTTCTGAGTGAACAGGACAGTTCTGGTTTAATGTTTTTCTTCCTCCTGTTTCTATGCTGCCCAGTACTTCTGTCAGCTTAGCTCCTGGTTCACGTGGTACTGCTGCACAAGGACCCTGACCAACACCATGGAGACCGTTCTCACAACAATGGCTCTTCACTACTACCCTCTGCCTGGTTCCAAGACACACAGCAGGTGGAACGCAGCCCTTAACTGCTTTGCGTTTAAGAAATGGAGCAGGAGTTTAATGAGTCAGCTTAAAACTTTTAAAAAAAACAGTGTTATTGTGGATAATTAGCTCACAAAAAGACCTAGCTCTGATTCATACTCAATGTTATTTTAGAATGGATATCGCCAATTCGTTAAAAACCCAAATGTATGTTTTTGTTCACCTTTTTTTTAAACGATGAAATGCGTTTTTAATTCTTGTCGAAAATACGCAATTTTTCCCAGCTCAAAGTACTTGACTCTGGTCGCCTTGGCGATCCTTGTTCGCCCGACAGCTCTCATTGTGTGGCTCCCTCTGTTGGGGTGGCATTTCTGGCAGGAAGATGACAAGCTGAAGCTTCTAACTCGCCACGCCCTCCCCATAGGGTAAGTGCTTTCATACGGAGAGAGACATCCTGTGGGTGAGCTGTCACTTTCCAAAACATGTGCATGGCTGAGATTCTTTCATTATATTATGTCTCATCTACTGGATCGTAAATTTTGTATTTTTCTTGGCAGGGCTCTAACTTTAGGAATCTCTACACTGGTAGACTGCGTACTGTATGGCAAGGTAAGCAATAAATATATATTTAAACATACTAAAATGGCTGACTCGTAAATTGTCCATATCTGTATCTGGCTTCACGTATTCTGTACAAGAGGGCACAATTTATATTACATGATTTGAGCAAGCCCAACAAGATGTCATTGCTGACTTCATTAATCACGTGGAGTACGTTTTTTGAGAATTGCAACTCCTTCTATGTGCCTTAATGTGTATTTAGAACAGTTATTTCATACATTTCCGTCAACTTAAAAATGCTTGCTTTTTATAAAGTCGAAAAACATTCATTATTATGAACACAAAGCTTGTTCCCATTTGGCAAGATGCACAAAAGTGGTAATGAGGTCTAAAGTTACATAAATTCACCATCATGTAAACGTAGCTATTTATCGATAAGTTGTATAAGGCGGTAAGCTTTCCTGCTGTAAGGAAATCCTGGCACATGCAGTAGCATGCTAAGACCAGGGTTGAGCAGACGTACCATAAAATACTGTTGAAACACTGCATAGAAACTCTTTAAGTTAATCAACAGCTTCTATTTTTTCCCCCTCTCAGTGGACCCTGGTTCAGCTGAACTTCCTCAAGTTTAACGTGCTGCACAATGTGGCAGAGTTTTACGGATCTCACCCATGGCACTGGTACCTCACCCAGGGCTTTGCGGTCGTTCTGGGCCCTCTCCTCCCGTTCTTTCTTCACGGATGCACTCTTACTCCACAAAGATACAGGATATTGCTCGTGACCATTGTCTGGACAGTTCTGGTTTACAGGTATGTGTGCAGGTGGATTTACCCTGCTCAAATTGGCTTTGATTGATGGGGAATGGATGTACAAGCAGTTTTAAGCCCTGCTTGAATTGGTATTGTGTAAACACCCCTGGCAGTTTCAATTTATTTTCTTGTCTCCCTTTCAGTGGAAGACAAATATTGTATTTGCTACATAAATGTACTTTGATTTATTTATTTTTCTTCCCCCCCATCCAGTTTGCTGGCGCATAAGGAGTTCAGATTCATTTACCCGGTGCTGCCGTTGTGCATGGTGTTTTGTGGTGAGTGCTCATTTCACTAAGAAGGGTCACTGATTTTAAAGAAAAAAAATAAATGTTAAGTGCAAGGCAAAACAAAAAATGTCTTCAATTTCGTAGTCTTAGGATTCACTTTGAACATTGCATAGCTTTAAAGAATGGAATGTGTCTAGTGCACCACGGTTTGGAGTGGTGTGCGCTGCCCGTCAGAGACCCGGATCGAAACCCGCATTTCTACCAGACCGGCCCTGGTCGTCAGCCCGATCGGAGGCGGCATTTGGCTGTCCGCCTCCGGGGGAAGGGGGGAGGGAGAACCGGCACGAGTCCATCGAGGAGAAGGTTAATGGAGTCCGTGGAAGATCTCCGTCTCGAAAGAAGGCAGGGAAATAGGTCCAGGAATGCGTATCTCGTTCCCGGAGGATGGGCGGCGGACTCGTGGGGGTGGGGAATTGAAAATAAAAATAGAAGGGTACAATTGGCTACCAAATTGGGAGAAAAACGGGGGAAAAATCAGAAATAAATTTGAAAAAAAGAATGGAATGTTCGTAACCCGACTGCGTCAGACCGGCCCTGGCCGGGAGCGGCGATTGGCTGTCCACCCCAGGGGGAGGGGGGGGGGGGAGGGAGAGCTGGCACGAGCTTGCCGAGGAGCGGAAGGACGCCCCTTAGAAAGTAGGTGGGCGAGTTCTGTCTTGGAGGAGGCGGAGATCTCTGCTCTCGGGGAATTAGCTTGCCCCGCAGTGACGGGTGGCGGGTTCATGGAGGAGGGCGAATGGAAAGAAATAGAGGGTATAATTGCATTGCATTACATTACATTACAGGCATTTGGCAGACGCTCTTATCCAGAGCGACTTACATCAAAGTGATTGGCCACCAAATTGGGAGAAAAACAGGGAAAAAAAATCTAAAACTAAAAAAAGGAAAGGGAAACAGCAAAAAAATAAAATAACAAACATACTAATGAAGTCTATATTGTAGTATGGCAAACTGAAATTCTTAATTCCTTTCAATGTTAAGTCTCATTAATTTCCAGTATGTACTTGATTGTCATTTATGTGTGTGTGTGTGTGTGTGTGTGTGTGTGTGTGTGTGTGTGTGTGTGTGTGTGTGTGTGTGTGTGTGTGTGATGTTGATTTCAGGCTTTTCTCTGGCAAGCCTGAAAGCGTGGAGGAGGCCCGCAGCGTGTGCCTTGCTGGTTTTGAACCTGATCCCAGCCCTGTACACGGGACTGGTCCACCAGCGAGGGACTCTAGACGTCATGGGCCATCTGCGCGGGCTGTGTGACATCGCCGGCGCCCAGCCAGAGGTCCTCTTCCTCATGCCCTGCCACTCCACGCCCTTCTACAGGTAGCCAGCAGCATCACGGTGCCCTGTTCCCTTCTGGCTACGCTTCTCCTGGGAACAGCCCGAAGTGAAAAGACCACTGTCCTGGGGCCTGGCGGATGGCGCGGCGGTCTAACGCACCATGCTTTTGAGTGGTGTGCGCTGCCCGTCAGGGACGCGGTCCGAAACCCGCGTCTCTACCAGACCGGCCCTGGTCGTCAGCCCCGATCGGAGGCGGCATTTGGCTGTCCGCCTCCGGGGAAGGGGGGAGGGAGAGCCGGCACGAGTTCGTCGAGGAGAAGGTTAAGGAGTCCCTGGAAGAATTCCGTCTCGAAAGAGGTGGGAACACTCGGCCAGGAATGTGTGTCTCGCTCACGGAGGATGGGCGACGGACTCGTGAGGGTGGGGAATTGAAGTAAAATAGAGGGTTTAATTGGCAACCAAATTGGGAGAAAAAAAGATATAAATAAATATTTTTTATAAAAAATAAAAAAATTAAAAAAAGACCAGTGTCCTCACAGATATACGGTCAAAACTTTGCACTCGAACATTGGTGTTATACGATTTAAAAAAAGAATTATTATTTACCAAAATGTCCTTTGCAATTGTTTGTCTGCAGCCACATCCACTGCCCCATCGGAATGCGGTTCCTACAGTGTCCGCCAGACCTGACCGGAAGCCAGAGTTACATGGACGAGGCGGAGTTGTTCTTTGCTGACCCACGAGGTTGGCTGGGGAGCGCTTATCCCGACTCGGCCTCTCTGCCTTCCCACCTCGTGCTCTTTGACACGCTTGAAAAGGTACGACCTCTCTTAATATACGCCATTAAGCAGACCCTCTCTTCCTCCGTGAGCCTTCAGGACACGGGACATCACACTTTCTTTTGTTTCAGATTTTATCCCAATTTAGTAGCCAATTACACCCTCTGTTTTTCATGTCAATCCTCCCCTCGTATTGTGAGTTCGCTGCCATCTGCCTGTGACCGGCAGTGACACGGGCAGGGTGTTGTCTCCTCCGAGACGGCACTCGCCAAGCTGTCGACTGTAACTCCGGTACACAGAGCCACTCCTATACCCAGCAAACTCATGTCGGCTTCCCTCCCCCCTCCCTGGGGTGGACAGCCAAACCCTGGTGGCACTCCCGGCCAGAGTCGACTCTGGCGCAGCCGGTGGAATCAAACCCCGGTTGCAGTGGCCAGCGTCGAACGTTGTAACCGCTAGACCACCTGGGAGGCCCCCTACACGATCACATTTTAGGAAGGGTATTTTGACAATTGTACGGAGAGAGATGCTAGATAAAAGTGTACCTTTCCTTTGCTTCCAGGAGATATCTCAGTTCTTGGAATCAAACGGATACATGAGAAGCACAGAGGTGTTCCACACTCATGTTCCTGAGGGGCGAGTTGGGAGAAGCATCTTTGTCTACGAAAGAAGTCTCTGAAAACTGGCGACAGGATATTACTGGGGTCAAACTTGGGAGGGAAAAAACTAAACCTCTACTCGATGGTTAAAAATGAACGTGTACTGTATAATAATTTGTTGAAATAAATAATTTTTTTACATTGTAGCCAATTGTCATAAAATCACACAGGAGTGCATGTATATTATTCTTTCCCACATTATATATTAAGAGTTTTCTTGGGTGTCAATGTCTGGGTGAACAATATTCATGATATGTTATAGAATCGCCATGAAGTTGAGACACAAGGAGAGAAAACAGCCAGAAATAGCTTGTCCGATTCTGAAATATAATGCAGACCACAAACGAGAGGCTCCATCTTTTTTTTATTAGAGAACTATTGTTGAGTTGCACTCTTCCAACACCACGACTGCAAAACAAGGAAAACTGTGTCTGCTCCAGGAAGACCAAATACAAGTGGAATGCAACGGGAAAAGTAAAGATAGCATGGACCCAAACATTTCATTTTGGAGGTAAATCATCACACCCTTCGCTCTGCAATTCCATAAACATGGGCTATAAACAGTCAACTGTAGTAACAAACACACCATTGGTACGCACAAAGCATTTGGTAGAATTAATCTCTCATGTCATGGTACAAGCACTACATGTGAGTTACACACTGAGTTCTTCATCAATTTCAGAACTGAAAATTAATGTCACCTCAAAACATTGCATCTCCCGTAACGAAAATGGAATTAGACTAATCTTTTGGTCCTTTGTGCATATTCTCTGGTACCAGGCTGCACACAAATAAAACAGGCCTAATAATGACACTACTCGGTCCATAAGTTTAACTTAAAATGTTTTCTGGCAGAATGCATTTACACAGTAAAAAACAACAACAACTGCTCAGTTCAATCATTCGCAGTAAAACATTACAATTGACTCGGGAGGTTTTAGCGAAACGCAAAACTTAACAAGTAGCAACTAATTTCAACAAAATAAAACTTTTTTTTCTCTCTCTCTCTCTTTTACACAGACATCGCGACCATTTCCCACAAGGCAAATGAAAATACATTTAATATTTTCATCAATAATTTACAGAGAACGATATTGCGTCATTTCGCATTTTCGTGTGCGTGACTGAATTAGGAAGATACCACGAGTGCCAAGCTGACCTAACGATGATCTATTGCACAACACGAAAGCAAGAAACCATTCAGTCAGCGTTAAGATTAGAATTTTTCAAACGCATTTTAAGACAAAACGTTGTGCAAAAACCACACAAAAAAAAACTCAAAAAAAATACATCCGTGATATGAACTGCGGCTAGAAAATCACTTCCAATTTAAGCCATCGTAAAAACAGACGAATTAGCTAAGGCTGTGTTAATATTTGGGATCAAAGGGCAGTGGACCCAGCTCGATTTTGACGTTGGCGATGTGCCCCCCAGTCGGGCGGTCCGACCCGCTCCACCTCTTCTCTCGCTGGGGGCGAGGGGGAGTCCGCTGGTGCCCTGGCTGGCTGCCCCCTTTACTTTTTGTGACGGGCCCTTGAAAAGGCCTACTGTAAATTTGCAAACAGAAATAATATGCATGTGCACATACATACTGAGCGTTTACCGTTTCAGATTCGCTGGGCTTTTCATATTTCGTGCAGAACATTCACTCATAGTGCGGAGCTTACTGACTTTCCGACCTGTTGACAAGAGGGCAGAAAAGCATAGCGTGCGATTTGTTTCACGGTGAGAAAGCACCAGATATTTAGTGTAGTATACAGTATGTACCACGGCAAACCTGCTGACAGAACAAACTAGTTCATACTGTATATATATCTTTTTAAATGTCTTATGAAAGTTTAATTTCCAAAGCACCTCCTAGCTCCTATTTTAATAGTGTTAATGTAATGTAATTATATTAAATTAATGTAATGTATATAATTTAGCAGACACTTTTATCCAAAGCGACTTACAGTAGTGAATGCATACATTTTTCAGTATATGTGGCCCCAATGGGAATCGAACCCACAACCTAAGCGTTGTCAGCGCCGTGCTCTACCTACTGAGCCACACAGAACCACACAGAGCGTTCATTCCATTGATGGAATTAGTGCCCAGCACTTGATCCGTGTTAAAGCAAGTCACTTGTGAATTATGACTTCCAGTTAAGGGTGCGAGCGACGCTATCAAACGCACTCCCAACTAATCATTTCAAGAACTAGCAGGGAAATCTTTAAAAAAATAAACTCACCTTGGCCCATAGCGCTTCGCGTAGGTATCTCCAAAGAAGTGTCTGTACACGTACTCGTCCAGATCCTCAAACACGTCATCGTCGTGCTGCTGGTACTCGTCCATGTCCTCCAGGTAGTCCTCCACGCCGCTGACAAAGTCCGTGAACAGCATCTGGTCGTGGATGAAGACGCCGTTGTGGAAGAAGCTGTTGATGAAGCTCTCCAGCTCCCTCCAGTGGTGGAAGTGGTGTACTTCTTGCTGCAGGTAGCGGTGGATCAACTGGTTGAACTCCTCCACGCGGATGGGGTCCAGGGCCTTGTTGAAGAGGCTCATGGATTCCTGGTAGGCGCAGTCAAACACACTGGAGCATCCCTTGGGGGCCCCTCTGTGCTTGCCCTGCTCCGGCTCCTCGTGGACTGTGGCCCCTGGCTTACGCGCGTTACGGTCGGCCTGAAAACTCTCGGCGGTGGACTTACGCGGGCTGTGATGAAGGGGCTTTTGGGCCTTGTGCTGCCAGGCCTGGCCGTCCGAGTCCACGTCCCTCTGCTCCTGTTCCTGTTCCTGTTCCTTCGGGTGCTGGTGACGTTCGGCCTCAGCAGCCTTGGCCTCCTTCCTCTCCTCAGCCTCTTTCCCCTCCTGGGCCGTCGGCTCTCGAGGCCTCCTGGCCGAGTCCTTAAAGTGCCGCAGGGTGGACTTGACTGAGTCGGAGAACTTCCGGAGGTTCTCCTTCACGGCCTCCTTGGCCTTCTTGATCTGCTCCTTGTGGTGGTGCACAAACTCCTTGGTGGAGTTCTTCACGGCGTCGAAGGTCTCCGCCACCTTGCCGATCACGCTGCCGCCGCCGCCACCGCCGCCGCCGTCCTGGCGGGGGGCTTGGCGTCGCGGGGGGGGGCCCTCTGCTGGCCTTCCCCCTTCGCCCGCTCCTCCTTGGTCTCCACGTAGAGCCTCTCCCACAGGTCCGAGCGCTGCTGCTCGAAGTTCAGCTTCTTCTCCAGCTCCGCGAGCCGCGCCTGCAGCTCCTCCGTCTCGGGGTCCGCCTCGTACGCCTCGCCCGCCGCCCCGCCGCCGCGGCTCAGCCGGCCCAGCTCCTCCTTCAGCCCGTCCGTCACGCGGCGCTCCCGGTCCAGCTCCCGGCGCAGCGTCTGGGCCTCGGCCATCAGCGTCTCCTTCTGCCGCAGGAAGCTCCGGACACGCTGCTTCTCCTCCTCCAGGTGGTCCTTCAGCCTCCGGTTCTCGGACAGGATGGAGTCCGGCCCGGAGCCCCCGCCGTGGCCGCTGTGGCCGTGGTCGTCGCCCGCGGTCTCCCCCCTCTCCCCCCGCCGCTCCTCCAGGCTCCGGATCTGCCCCCGCAGGCTGAGCAGCTCGTCCTGCAGCGTGGAGAGAGACTCCTCCTCGCGCTCCAGCGAGCCCCTCAGCTGCTCGTTCTCCGTGGCCAGGCGGCCCTGCCGGGACTCCACCGCGCTCGTCTGCTCCCTGCTCTCGGTCAGCCGCAAGGTGAGGTCGTCCTTCTGCACCTGGGTTTACAGGTAAAGAGAGGGAACGTGTTGCTGCAGCGTTATCTCTCGCTGATCTTTTTTATTTTCTCCTAACCATTACCAAATACATTACATTACATTACAGGCATTTAGCAGATGCTCTTATCCAGAGCGAGTTTCACATTTCTTTACATACAATCCATTTATACAGCTGGATATTTTACTGAAGCAATTCAGGTTAAGTACTTTTAGCTCAAGGGTACAATGGCAGTGTCCCCACCTGGCAATCGAACCTGCAACCTTTGCGTTACAAACCCAGTTCCTTAACCATTATGCTAACACTGTCGCCCTTACTTACCGTGAAATTGTTTCCTGCATGTGCCATTGTTCATAACTTATTATTTTGAAAGCACAATCGGTCAAAAACATAAACACACACAGTCCACGAATGGTGAATTTTGCTACAGTGTTTAAATGTGTTTAGATCAGTCTTTGACACTTTAAAAGACTCAAGTAGTGTGAAAATGTAACTCTCTCATTAGAATTAGTCAGAGTTTTACCTGAAGCTCGGCCTGTTTGAGCCTGAGGTGCTCATTCTCTTTAGTTATTTTATCCGTAATGGCGACGAGGGAGAGCACCGTACGACGCTCGTCCTCTAGGTCCTGTCTCAGATGCTGAACCACTTCCTAGACGTGTGGAAACAGCGTCACTAACAGGAGATATTTCAAAACCCTCAGCTTTCCAAGCGACAGCAGAGAATGGGAAGGCCTTTTCGAGGTCACGGCAAGGTCAGATCAGGAAGTGCAGTGTCCTCTTGAGAAGAGGCAGTTGAGGAATGGGAGAGTCATTATTTCTTGTTAGTTCTATTGTTGCCTTTAGGCTTGCTTTTGGGGGGTCTAGGCCTGGGTTCCCCCTCTGTGAGTCAGTATTTCTATTGTTCTATGGCAATTATTATTTTATTTTTTTGTATTTAAAAAAAAAAAAATTGTTTCAGATTTTTATCCCATTTTCTCCCAATTTGGTAGCCAATTAGGCCCGCTATTTAAGTCAATCCCCCCCCTAGTAATGTGAGTTCGCTGCCGTAGTCCTGCAACCGGTAGCGACACGCGACCTGACGCCTCTTCCAAGACGGCACTCGCCCAAGTATCAACCGTAACCCGGTATACTGCAGGGCCACTCTTATGCGCAGCGAACTCATGTCGGCTTCCTTCCCCCCTCCCTGGGGCGGACAACCAATCGCCGCTCCCGGCCAGAGCCGACTCTGGCGAGACGGGGAAATGAACCCCGGATATTTTTCCCATTTTGTTACCCTGTTTCTAATCAACTATCCCTTCCCTTGTACTACGAGCTCACCGCTGCAACCCTGAGACCGGCAGTGACAAAGGTGCCAAACCCCCCCCCTCCGAGACGGAAGCTGTCGACCCTAACTCCGATACACAGAGAGACACTTTGTGTGCGGCAAGCTCCTGCCGGCTTCCCTCCCCCCTCCCTCTGGGGCAGACAGCCAATCGTCACCCCCTGGTCAGAACCAGGCTGGCGCAGCTGGGGGTCGAACCCCGGCCGCAGTGGGCAACTTGCACTCCGGGCGAGTGCCTTTACCGTTACGCCATCCGTGG
The DNA here is from genome assembly GCA_029706075.1 of Aldrovandia affinis. NCBI lineage: Eukaryota > Metazoa > Chordata > Actinopteri > Notacanthiformes > Halosauridae > Aldrovandia > Aldrovandia affinis. The sequence continues at coordinate 1,552,955 of JAINUG010000155.1, read as the reverse complement.
ACCCCCTATGGCAATTATGGATTTTTGTTGTTCACTTTCAGAAGTGTCTTCCAAACATTCATTTTGTTACTAAAATAGATTTTTTATCTATTTAACTATCGAACTATGATTGTTCCTACCATGTATTAATGCACATCTTGTAAGTCGCTCTAGATAAGAGCGTCTGCTAAATGCTTAAAATGTAAAATGTTTTATATTCATCCCATTTTAATAATTTGAGATTATATCCAAATTTACAATGCACCAATGCATTCCGGTGTTGGTCAAGAATAGTTATGGTATCCCAGTGCAATTTTGTTCCGTTTTTCCTCGATTGAGAAGGAGAAGATGACAAATGGCTGGAAGCAGATTGTAGCTCACCAGATGGTGAAAAAAAGAAGAAGAATATAGGAAGCACAAATGATCTGAAACAAAGTTCACCAAAGGGGACATGCCAAGCCGCAAAGCAGTGGAAAGGAGCTGAAAGAGGAAGACTTTGAATTAATCAGCTGTCCATCGCACTTTCACTGCTAACTGCGTTCCTTTAGCTGCAGGAAAGGACACGGATGAACCTGAACCGACACACACACAAAAGACACTACAGCCGTGAGCACATTTAACAGAGCAAAACAAATCTACCCAAATTTAACTGGAGTTTTGCGTGCTCCACAGAAATGCATCTAGAACCCCCCCCCCCCGATCTGAGCTCTGTTCCAAACCAGCTCCTAACCTTGCTCTCCGCAACAAGATCTTGTTCCCTCTGACAGTGGTGCAGGTCGTCTCTCAAATCGCTCAGCTCACTTACACAGATTCTGTCCTCCAATTTCTGCCTCCCTTTCACCTGAACTGTACCTGCAAAAAAATTAAAAAAAATAACAGTAGGAATGTCAGCAAGCCACATCTTGCGCTTTGTTATTAAGTTTTAAAGATGGCTGGTAAGTAGGGGTGTAATGGTACAGGTAGTTGTACTGAACTGTTCGATACAGGACTTTGGGTTCGGTATGCGCTGTGAACCAAAGGAATGCAATCTTGCTTTAACCACTAATGCACGTGCAGAACTTTTTTTGTGTGCGGTTGCAGCAATATTGGCAGACATTTTATTTAATTTAAGAAAGAAAGATGTGCCTCAGTACTTTGTTCAGTAAATTATGGTAAATTAGCCACTGTTTACCAAGTTCATAATAAATGAAAAGCAATTTAATGTTTTTTTCTTTTTTCGCTGTACCAAAAACATACCGAACCGTGACTTCAAAACCGAGGTATGTACCGAACCATGATTTTTGTATACCGTTACACCCCTACTGGTAACGTCTAGAAATGCTTGCAGACGACAAAATGGGGTGCACATGAGATGCACGTGTCACAAAAAAGCTAACTGAAATGTTGTCATGGGATACAGGTCTGTCATGTTTCACTGATGTCCTCACATCTGACCCACGTTATAACTGACAGTCAAAAGGCTTTAGCATGGGCCTCCTGCGTGGTCCAGTGGTTACAACGTTCGACCGGGTCGATCCCATCGGCCAGGCCAGAGTCGGCCTTGGCCGGGAGTGCCACTCGGGGGCGGCGATTGGCTGTCCGCCCCAGGGAGGGGGGAGGGAAGCCGACAGGATACTCGCTGCGCACAGGAGTGGCTCTGTAGTACCGGGTTACGGTCGATGGCCTGGCGGGTGCCGTCTCGGAGGAGACGATACTTCACCTTCGTCACTACCGTAATCACAGGACTACGGCAGCGAGCTCACAATACGAGGGGGGATTGATTTGAAAATAGCGGGTGTAATACTGGCTACTAAATTTGGATAAAATTAGAAACCAAATAAAATAAAATAATCATTAGCGTGTTCATGCCGTGAGAGCAAACACAGCAACACCACGGAGGGCCCCTGAGGGCCCAGGGCCCCCGAGGGCCTCACCATCCAAAGCCTCCGCCACAGAAGCCTGCTGGAATTCAGATCGGATGCAAAAATCACACGTCAGCATGCAAGGTCTTATCCTGCTGCAGCTCTTTACGTAATGTCACAGACGTTTGACGACAGGCCTGAGACGCTCACACAGATTACCCAGCTCGCACTCTGCTCCTCTGGTGAGCAGAGGGACACTGGGAATAAGGGTCACTGCCATTCTCTAGTTTATCTGGGCAGTGTGGTGCAATGGTTAGGGAGCTGGGCTTGTAACTCAGAGGTTGCAGGTTCAATTCCCAGGTGGAGCACTCTGCTGTTGTACCCTTGAGCTAAAGGTACTTTACCTGAATTGCTTCAGTAAAATATCCAGCTGTATAAATGGATTGTATGTAAAGAAATGTAAACTGTGTAAGTCGCTCTGGATAAGAGCGTCTGCTAAATGCCTAAAATGTGTAAAATGTAAATGTATCTCCGCGGGGAAATTCACGCAGAGGTGTTGCATTTCATGAAAAAATAATAAAAGTAGGACTTTCCCTTCCCTGTCACCATGGGGTTAAAAATAGCTGTCAAATGATTCGTTACGGGTGATGTAATGTGCTAAAAACAAAAAACAAAAAACAAAAAACAAAAATGGGTGCTTGCCATGCCTTGCATTCACTCTCACTTTTGACAACAAAACACTCTGTGGTGATACGTTCATCGGACTTATCCATCCTCGCCTGAGTTTGAGCGGCACCCTCGCATTCACTACTTCATACCTTCCAATTTACCTGGAAAGCAAAATCAATACGACCTTCTAGAACGCCACAGACTGAAACACAACAGAGCAGCAAGCAATCTGAGCCCTCCTCCGCTCCCCTCCCCTCCCTCTGTTCTCTCAGAGAGAGGAGATAAATTTACATTTCACGGCGAGCGGAAGGAGCCAGTCTTCCGTCGAACAGTTACATTGGCTTGCTCTAATTTGAGCACTAGGAAAAATACGAGCCCCCTCCATTAACTTTTTATAGAGGCGAAGGCCACTTCAGTTGATCACCCTTAAAAATGCAAAAGTCCTCCGTTGGCTCACCTCACTAAAACACTTTAGTAAAAATACATTTTTTGTGCCATAAAGATACTTTAATCCAAATAAAATAAAAGTCAGATACTTTCTCAAGCAATAAAATTGCAATAACCTGCTACCTGACCACAACCTGCTGTCCTAAGTGATATAAATTAAAGTGTCAGGGTTTCCTTAACTGCACAACTTTTTGTTTGTACTTTTCAACAATCAAAACACTGTTTTCAGTGAAAATGGCATCGTTAACATAACATTTTTTATTTTTTTTTTTTTTTTTTTTTTATATATAAGTTCAAATTGCCCAATATCCCTCATTCTAATGACACACACCAGACGAGACCCAAATGTCCTCAGAATGTGAAAATAGACCAACAGTACAGCACTTGAATTAAGAACTCTCCAAGGACACTCCAAGGACACTCACCGTAGAAGTGACCGAAGCCCATGCTGATGGCGACGACCAGGGCCAGCAGGATGCACTTGTTGAGGGTGCCGTTGATGTGGCCCTGGGGAGGGGCTCCACAGGCGTCCTGGGGCTCTGGCTCCCTCTCGCTCCGCCCCGCCCACTGCACCTCCTCGATCTCGGGGGCGGGGGCAGGGGTGGGGGTGGTGACCGTGATCCTCCTCACCCTTCGCCTCTTCAGGGTCTGGCTGGGCTGCTCCCCCGCCTCATCCTCACTGCTGCTGGTGCTGCTGCTGTCTCCAGCAGGGGGCTCCACTGGGAACACTGTTGCACAGCACAGACACCGATCCACATTTTTACATAAACATTTTTAACCCTGTTTTTCTCCCAATTTGGTAGCCAATTACTCCCGCTGTGCTTAGTTCAATCCCCTCCCTCGTAGTTCGCTGCCGTAGTCCTGTGACCGGCAGTGACAATGGCGAAGCGCTGCCTCCTCCGAGACAGCACTCGTCGTGCTGTCGACTGTAATTCCGGCACCCCAGAACCACTCCTGTGCGCAGCAAACTGTGTCAGCTTCCCTCCCCCCTCCCTGGGGCGGACAGCCAATTGCCGCCCCGGTGGCACTCCCGGCCAGAGCGGACTCTGGCGCGACGGGGAATTGAACCCCAGTTGTCGTGGCCAGCGTCGGACGTTGAAACCACTAGACCATGCGGGAGACTACATTTACATTTTAAGCATTTAGCAGACACTCTTATCCAGAGCGACTTACAAGATGGTGCATTAATACGTGGTAAGAACAATCATTGTTCGCGCAAGAGATCAGTGCAGTAATACAACGATAGACATTGTTAGGCATAGGCAGCTGTGTACCATACCTGTAACACTGGGAAGGAAAAAGTTAGTTAATTTTTATTGATTATTATTATGATTTTTTTTTTTTGGAGTCTCTTGCGGAAGATCGCAGGTGATTCTGCGGTCCTGACCGAGTGCGGAAGAGAAGAGGTGAGACCGTGAGGAACGGCTGCCGGGCGCCCGGAGGGAAGGGACAGTCAGTTTGCCAGAGGAGGCGGAGCGGAGGGGTCTGGCTGGGGTGTAGGGTGTGATGAGTGTCCGGAGGTAAGGGGGAGCAGTTCCTCTAGCCGATCCACAGTTCACTAAGATGTGTCAACTGACCCTGACAGGGCTAGAACTGAACATACTGTGGTGCTGTACACGGTCAGTACTCACTGTTACAATGAGTTCCCTCAAAGAGTCAGAAGCTAATGCTTTCAGACAAACCTGACTGACTATTGAATCATCCGTGTGCATGGTGATCCCCCCCAATACATCCATACAGTTCTGCGGCTAGTTATCGCCAAACAAACAACAATAACGTTTCTCGCGTTACATGATTTCCTTCCTGTCTACGAAGTGTTACCTTGATTTGACATACCAATATAATAAATGCTTGGGGTAACCCTGGACAACCAGCTGTGCTTCTCGAGCCATATTGCAGCGATCACTCGGATCTGCCGATTCTCCCTCCACAACATCCGGAGGATCCGACCGTTCCTCACCCAAGAGGCCACTCAACTCCTGGTCCAGGCCCTGGTGATCTCACGTCTGGACTACTGCAATTCCTTGCTGGCAGGCCTTCCGGCCTGTGCCATCAAGCCACTGCAACTAGTCCAGAATGCTGCCGCACGTCTGGTGTTCAACCAGCCGAAGTTCACCCACGAAATATCATTCCCCCAGCCCTCAGCAGTACTACAGTAAAAGACAACAATCACAAATAGGCTCAAATATAAAAACATAAAACAGTTTGCATAAAAACAACAATGGAGCAGCAGCTGCCCAGTGGCAGCACAGTATATTAAATTACGCAAAATTACACATATTAAATTACACAGTATATTAAAATGTAGTGAAATGTAGTGTAAAGTGCAGGTTCAGTTCAGTAGCAGCAGTGTCTTAAAATGAGTAGTGCAGTCACATCCGGTGCAGTCGGGCAGGTAGTGTGTGTGTAAGGGTGGGGGGGGCATGTCAGAGGGAGAGGGCACAGTCTGTTCACCATTCTGACTGCCTGTGGAAGGAAGCTGTTCAGCATCCTTTGGGATCGGGTACGGAGGCTCCTGTACCTTTTCCCCGATGGCAGGAGGGAAAACAGTCCATGGAAAGGGTGGTGAGGGTCCCTTATGATGCTGGTGGCCCTGCGAGTGCGTTCAAGCGGCCAGAGGTACTGCTCCCCCTTACCTCCAGTCACTCATCACTCCCTACACCCCTCCCAGACCCCTCCGCTCCGCCTCCTCTGGTAAACTGACTGTCCCTTCCCTCCGGGCGCCTGGCAGCCGCTCCTCGCAGTCTCGCCTCTTCTCTGTCCTGATCCCTCGCTGGTGGAACTACCTTCCGCAATCGGTCAGGACCGCGGAATCACTTGCGATCTTCCGCAAGAGACTCAAAACCCACCTCTTCAGACTCCACTACCACTGAACTCTGTCCATCTAGCTAAATGGTCTTCACCGCTGTTTACTTGTTCAACACTACACTCCTAAAAAAAACACACTGACCTTTTCCTTCCCGGTGTTTCAGGTATGGTACGTAGATGCCTGCAATGATGTCTATTGCTGTATTCCTGCACTGATCTTGTGCGCCAACTATGATTGTTCCTACCATGTATTAATGCACATCTTGTAAGTCGCTCTGGATAAGAGCGTCTGCTAAATGCTTAAAATGTAAATGCTTAAAATGTAAATGCATTTGAGTGTTATATCTCTCCATCCAGAGAAAAAGTATATTCGAACAGAATATACTGCTGATGTAAAAGTGATGTTTTCTATAATGATATTTCACATATCCAGTGGTGGATGAAGTACACAAACCCTTTACTTGAGTAGAAGTATAGATACCCTCATAAAATATTACTCCAGTAAAAGTAAAAAGTCCTACATTTAACCCCATTCCCCTTTGAAATGTAGGGGAGTGAAAGTAAAAATGGAAATACTTAAGTAAGCACAGATACTTGAAAAATGTACTTAAGTACAGTAATAAATCAAAAGTAAAGTAAATGTACTTTGTTGTGTGTCCACACTGCACATATCTAATTATGGCTGTTTGATTGCTACTGGCAGCATACTCTTAGCAACTCCTCCTCCAATGACGGCAGAAGATGTAGTTGGCGGCTGTGGGAGGGAACAAGAAGTGGACGGCAGTGTGGTGTAATGGTTAGGGAACTGGGCTTGTAACTCAGAGGTTGCCGGTTCGATTCCCAGGTGGGGGCACTGCCGTTGTACCCTTAAGCAAGATACTTAACCTGAATTGCTTCAGTAAAAATATCCAGCTGTATAAATGGATTGTATGTAAAGAAATGTCAATTGTGTAAGTCAATCTGGATAAGAGCGTCTGCTAAATGCTAAAATGTAAAAATGTAAATGTAGTTCCACAGCGTGCAGAGTCCACCCACCTCCAGCCCCGGTAACCAGGATAATCTTGATACGACAGAAACCTATATTGTCTGTTCTGTATTCTGTGTAATTTATAATGGTCTCTATGAAAGATGCATGCTTCAAGATGGAAATTCCCCCAGGTTCTACAATGAAAGACCGCATGCTATTTTTTTAGCAGGCCATGTGTCAGCATTCGTTCTTAAAAAAGAAATATAATAAACTCCAATAAAATCTCAGGTGGGGCACATGGCAAGCAAACCCTTGCCAAAACAGGAACCGCGTCCATTTGCAAACATACAAATTACTCAAAGCAAGGTCCTATGTGCATGCAAAATACGAACTACAATTTAAATAGGACATAAATAAAGTACTGTAGAAGAATTTGACACCTCATGCAAACGACGTTCTGCCCATGACCACAGCTATCTTACGGCCAATCTAACCAGAGAGACGGCATGACTTTGCCCACCATCCTCTGATAACGGATTGCAAAAGCTGATGAGGAAATCCTCTGGTATTGCACCAAGAAACTCTTGAGATATCAAAAAAACAAGATGGCATCGGTATCGGTATCAGGTTTGGTATTAGTCAACAGAAGGGTTTAAGCAGTGAATCAAAGCCTTGGATGTGGAGGGTTAACTTCTGCTGGGGGGCCCCCGGGTGGTCTAGCGGTTTCAATGTTCAACGCTGGCCACTGAGACCGGGGTTCGATTCCACCGGCCGCGCCAGTATTGGCTATGGCCAGGAGTGCCACTAGGGGGCGGCAATTGGCTGTCCGCCCCAGGGAGGGGGGAGGGAAGCCGATATGAGTTCGCTGCGTATAAGAGTGGCTCTGTGTACCAGAGTTACAGTTGATGGCTTGGCGAGTGCCGGCTCGGAGGAGGCGGTACATCGCCTTTGTTACTGCTGGTCTCGGGACTATGGCAGCGAACTCACAATACGAGAGGGGGATTGACATGAAAAAGAGAGGGTGTAATTGGCTACTAGATTGGGAGAAAAATGGGAAAAAATTCTGAAACAAAATCTTTAAACAAAAAAACAAAGGTGGTGCTGGTACATAGTGTGATGGTATACTGGAATCCCGTCCTGTCACTCGGTGATATTTAAACTGCTGAACCCCAGCAGTCCCAAGTCTGCATCCATCTTTCAGCCCACTGAATTGGTCACATGCAGCACACCATGTGGTTTCTTTAATCATAGCTTGGGTCGGGTGAACAATGAATCCAAGGAATGCTTTGTGTGGCAGTGTAGCATAATGGTTAGGGGAACTGGGCTTGTAGTGCAAAGGTTGTAGGTTTGATACCCAGGTGGGGGCACTGCTGTTGTACCCTTGAGCAAGGTAATTAACCTGAATTGCTTCAGTTAATATCCAGCTGTATAAATGGATTGTATGTAAAGAAATGTAAACTATGTAAGTTAAGTTAAGTTAAGCTCTGGATAAGACCATCTGCTAAGTGCCTGTAATGTAATACTTTGTCCTGGTTTAAAGCTCAAACTAAGCTGGAAGTGTTGCTTTATACATTATGCACGACAAACAAAATTAGGTCAATTAGAAATGGGGGGAGAGAAGAATCCACACACAGGGAACCAATTTTGCAAGGTCGACACAACAATTCCTGCTCCGCCAGCCAAACGACACACACCATGCTGAAACACAAACGCTACGGCCACGTGCAAACTTCTACTCCTTGAGTCCCATAAAAACACACAGGCTTGTTTACTTCATGGCTACACAGTCAGTCCCCTCAGCAGCTTATCAGAGATTCTGCAAGCCGTGGGCAATGTTGAGCAAGACGGGCAATACACCACTTTAGACTCACTCCAGTGCCGAACACCTGGGAATCAGTGGCTGGCCGACAGATGCCCTTTTAGACGATTGCTCAAGTCCCCGTGAAACTTTCCGGAAGCTTCCAAAGGCTCATCATCACACCTGCTCGACGGTCAACTGGAAAACCCATTTGGGTCCTTTACTTCTGCCTCGTTGCTTTCCCCCGTTTTTAAAAACACAAACAAAGCATCAAATATTTGTCAGCACCTCTGGAGCTGCGTGTGTTTTTTTTTTTTTTTTTACAACGCTAGCATCGTCCCAAGAAGAGCAATTGCATGTTGCGCAGTGGCGGGTCCAGACCACTTTAACAGGGGTGGCCCAAGAGTGGCACAGAGTGGTAATAATATAATATAATATATGCCATTTATCAGATGCTTTTATCCAAAGCGACTTAGAGTAATGAATGCATACATCTTTCAGTACATATGGTCCCAGTAATACATTTGAAAAGGTGTGATTGACAACCCAATAACCTATCAAGAGCCAGATGAAGTAGAGTGGCACCCAGGGTGGCCAACCAAATTTCTGTAGGGGCGGGTGCCCCCCCAAGCCCCCCCAAGCCCCTCCCTGGACACGCCCCTAGCGTTGCGGTGATGACGTCGCTGTATTCTTTCCCTTTCTCAAGAGATGCGGTAACGGACACACGATGGGGTGTGAACATGAACGATGGGTACTGAAACCACTGTAACTCCGGCACCCCAGAACCACTCCTATACGCAGTGACCTGTGCGTGTTGGCTTCCCTCCCCCTTCCCTGGGGCGGACAGCCAATTGCGGCCCCCTAGTGGCACTCCCGGCCAGCGCCGACTCTAAGGTTAGTCATTTTTAAACTATTGAACACTAAAAGCGTGGGCAGGTGTGTGGAGACTCACGGGTCTTCTCGGGAGTGCTGAAGGTGTACTGGCTGCTGGAGGACGTGCCCAGGTAGAGCTCCTCGCTGCCCAGCGACTCCTCGTCCTCCGGGGCAGGCTGCCCCCCCCAGGGCTCCAGCTCCGGCCCCCGCGACGGCTCCAGGGTCACGATGTCGGAGTGATCGCTCGAGGAGCCCAGCGTCACGTGCTCCTCCACGCCCGCCGCCTCGCCAGCCTGGGGGACGGACGGTGACACCTTTCTTTATATACACATTTATTTAGGATTTTTCTCCCAATTTCTCCAAATTTAGTAGCCAATTACACCCTCTATTTATTTCGATTTACCCTCCCTACACGGGTTCGCCGCTCGTCTCTACGAGGCAAGCTAATTCTCCGAGGGCAGCGAACACCGCTTCCTTCGCGACGGAATTCGCCCCCACCCCCGTTCTGGAGACTCCCTTACGTGCTTCACGGCGGACCCGAGCCGGCTCTCCCTCCCCCCTCGCCCTGGGGCGGACAGCCAAACGCCCCCGCCCCCGATCGGGGCTGACGACCAGGGCCGGTCTGGTAGAGACGAGTTTTGAACCCTGACAGACAGCGCACACCGTATCAGACCAGCCAAGATACGGTGCGTTACACACGGTGACACGTTTTTGCGCAACAGAACACAGTCCCTTGTGACGTCACGCCGACTGGCCTTTCCTCGCTCACAGCATTGATGCGTGCAGATGTACAATTAACTCTCAACAAGGACAAAGGACATGCATTCACCTTTCCGTGAGGTTTTGGTTTTTTTACCTCAGAAACAGCCAGCGACTCTTCGACTGTCTCCTCTTTTAGCGTAGCGTCAAGAGATGACTCGGCCTTCTCTTCATTGCAACCAGCTGGAGAAAAAAAAAAAACATTTGGGGGAATATTATCAGTGTTTACAAATATCTCCGTTTTAATAACATTATTAGGTCAAACAAGAGTGTGTACATTATTCTATACACTGCTCAAGTCTGATCAAAATTGTAAACTTTATTTTCATTGCACAGAACATCCTTTTGCACGCACTTCCAAGATGCAGTTATCAGTAGGTTATTTAATGCACTTTCGATTCACACAGACAGTTAAATGTTACAAATAACTTTCGTGCCAATTCCTAACGTTAGCATTTTTGACCACCGTCCAAAACACACAGATGTATACCTCACACACACACACACACACACACACACACACACACACACACACACACACACACACACACACACACACACACACACACACACACACACACACACACACACACACACACACACACACACACACACACACACACACAACATAGGTAGGTCTTTCTTACTCTAAAAGTGAAAGGTCCCTAGAAAACAAGGGCGCATTGTGAGCACGTACCGCAGGGGGCCATTGGCTTGTTCTGCATCACCTCCTCCTCTTCCCCCTCCTCCTCCTCCCCCTCCTGCTCCTCCTCCAGCCCAGGGGGGCCCTGGGGAAGGTCTGCCCCGCCGTCCGCCCCATTCTCCGACCCCAGGGTCTCGATGTCTGAGCCCTTACAATCAGCGCACACAGACAGCCCCTTAAACTGCGCTCAGTGAGACAGCTCTCCACTCCACTCCTCGCCCCTGTGACTTCTCACATTTTACACTTTTACATCTTAGGCATTTAGCAGACGCTCTTATCCAGAGCGACTTACAAGGTGTATTAATTAGCTTAAATGTATAGTATTCAATAGCGACTATACATTAAGTAACTGTCATCACCACCACACCAAAAAACAAAACACAAACTTTTCTTCCCCTTGTGTTACAGGCACAATGTGCAGCTGCCAACAATGATGTCTATTGTCTAGCTGCCACGGCACTGATCTCTTGCACTAACCATGATTGATCTTACCATGTATAAATGCACTTTTTGTAAGTCGCTCTGGATAGGAGCGTCTGCTAAATGCCTAAAATGTAATGTAAATGTAATGTTCCAACCGTCGGGTTAACCCAGGGGTGGGCAATCTTACCCTGTGTGGGCCGGTGTGGGTGCAGGCTTTTGTTCCAGCCGAGCAGTAGCTCACCTGATTTGACTAATCAGCTAATCAAAGTCTTCAATCAGGGCTTTGATTAGTGGAATCAGGTGTGTCACTGTTCAGTTGGAACAAAAGCCTGCACCCACACCGGCCCACACAGGGTAAGATTGCCCACCCCTGGGTTAACCACACTGTTCCTCCACACCACTGTACATTGTACACCCCTGCACACAACATTCATAAGCACGCCAAGGAAGGGCAGTGCATGGTGAAACGTACACTAAACGACATGTATTTCTTGTAAAGAAAAATAAATGTATTTCTAAAAAGACATCCTGACTTTGGGAAGGGAACCGCATACCCTTCTCTCTGAAGCTCTGACACCTCCAACTTATGCAGAGCGTAAAATAGGGCGATTCATGTGTGATTCATGACTTCTCGAGAGGGTAAACGTAGTCAGCTGCCTGCCACACAGCCCCCAGAGCTGGTTACATCACACTGGCTTGGTGATCCTGTTCTAAAACATGTATTCCGTGTTCTAATTATAAGCGGCAGCTGGTCAAACAATGCTTGACGCATTAATGCATTTCACACGTTGGCATACTGTCTAAACAAACCCCAAACGCATGGAAACCCAGTTCATTAAAGATAGTGTACACTGGGACTGTAGGGAAAACACTGGGCAAAACATCTCATGGACAGACAGTTTCATGTTGCTGCAATTCACTGAAGATTAGATAATGCAGTTCAAGGGGTGCAAGGGAGGAAAACAAGAAGGGGGAGAAAAAAAAAAAAAAAACTAATACTGTATATTCAAATGGCGCCACTGCTTCCAAAATAGAAGATGACATTGCATTCATGTTTTGAATCTAAATAGCCGCTGAGCGAAATCACTACCGACTGAAAATGCATTGTGTTAAATTGCTGCCTGGGTATTTAATACTTCAGAGTATCTCAGATGTATAATCAGATTCCATAGTTAATTATATTATATTTCAGCACATGAATTATTCACTGAAATATCACTAATGTATATATAGGCAATTATACTACACTCTTACTGGACAAAACAGCACTGTGGGGAGATTGTGTCTCGATGAGGGAATTATATTTATTCTTAGCTGTATTAGTGTATTTGTTTATTGAGGTACTGCCCACATGCATTGCTTAATTTGACTGGTTCCTTATGTAGAGAGCAGCTTAGTACATTCCCTTGGAGCTTAATTAAGAAAATCTCCATTAGCGTACTTTGCGGGCTCACCTCAGATGCTCCAGGACTGCATGATTAAAATCATAGAAACATCAGGTCTAAACTGTCTAAGTCAGGCACTGTCGGGTCTGACAAATGAAAATGGTGCTCAATACCAGTTCAACTCAACTATTTTTTTTTCAAAAATATTTTGTCCCATTTTCTCCCAATTCAGTAGCCAATTAGACCCGCTATTTTTAATGTCAATCCCCCCCTAGTAATGTGAGTTCACTGCCGTAGTCCTGCGACCGGTAGTGACGAAGGCGAAACATCGTCTCCTCCGAGACGGCACTCACCAGGCTGTCGACCGTAACCCGGTACTACAGGGCCACTCTTATGCGCAGCGAACGTCCTGTTGGCTTCCCTCCCCCCTCCGCGGGGCAGACAGCCAATCGCCGCCCCCTGGTGGCACTCCCGGCCAGAGCCGACTCTGGCAGGACGGGGAATCGAACCCCGGTCTCCGTGGCCAGTGTCAAACGTTGTAACCACTGGACCACGCGGGAGGCCACAGTTCAACTCAACTCAATCACTCTCTAACAACGCAACATAAGCAATGTATAAGCAACCTTTATGAAGACAATTATCTTCATGTGGACAACAGCATAATTATACTCATGAAGTGAAATATTTAACATAACCGACATCTTTATTTGACTTCTGTATCATTCTGTTGCAAGTAACAGGGGAGGAGAAAGTTGTAGTTCAATCTACGTAAAGATATACAGTGCACACGAAGGCTAACCACCTTGACTTTGCAGAAGTCCCAATTACAACATGTGTGACAACATGCTTTTGCTCTTGGTTCTTGTGGTGTATAATCTCTAGAGCGTGCATCATCCTAAAATAAGTGTAGAAAGTGTTCTGCGAAGGGTGTTCTAGACTGGTTGGAAAATAAGCTCTTATAATGGGCCGTGAAAGCAAGCCGGTCTAGAATTGGCTATGAAGAGACGCAACGCAACGCAAAGACTTACCTCATTGCTTATGAGAGTCCATCCACAAGAAGACTCCGTGTCGCTCGAGCTCTCCGACATGTTTCCACCAGCTGTCGGCACACAACGCATGCCATGTTGTCATGGTGCTCAACCTGACTGCAAAGCTGCTGAAAAGGCCTAGGCGAGACCAATGTGTGTACGCAACAGTACTTTTTCTAATGTGTCTGTGCATGCATTTAGTTTGCTTCGTTTTTTTTCTTTTTTCTTTGTTTTTTCCCCCGTTTTTTGAATTGACCCTTCGCTAAACCACGCCCCCCTTAGATACTGTTGCTAAGTCCGTCAAGCTTTCGGAGCCAGCATGGCGCTAACTGCACTCCCTGGAGAAATATTGTCCAATTTTTGGAAAATAGAAAAAGTGATTTCAGATAGAAGCAGACAGAAGGGTCTACAATATGCATTTGAAGGTTATATTCAAGATATCACACTGACTCGGCAACAAAATGACGTTAAAAAAAATTCAATGGAGCTCCGCCATAAACTGTCGGACCTCTGTCGGAGTCTGTCAAATGCGGCGCTGTGATTGGCCAGTCTGCGTTTCGGGGCGTGGTTTAGCGAAGGGTCAATTTAGTGGCCAATTATAACCTCTATTTCCCTCGATTCACCCTCCCCCACGAGCTGGCCGCCCGCCTCCACGGGACGAACTAATACTCCGAGGCGATGATCTGCCTCCTCCGAGACGGAACTCGCCCACCAGTCTTTCCAGGGTCGCCCTTCCGCTCCTCGGCGAGCTCGTGCCGGCTCTCCCTCCCCCTTCCCTGTGGTGCGAACAGCCAATCGCTGCCCCTGATCGGGGCTCCTGACCAGGCCCGTTTCGAACCGTGGCTGCAGTGGGCAACTTGCATTCCGGGCGAAAGCTTTGACCGTTACACCACTCGAGGCCTTTTTTTTTGGTACATGCTTTTCTTTTTCTGTAGTTTATTGGGGATAGGTGTTGGAAATTAGCATTTGGCTGCAAAGGCTTAATGCAACGCAGCTGATGCTTGTTATGTCTTTCAACATCACAATGCTTTTCCCCATGCCCCTGACAAATAAACAAAATTAATTAATTTAATTTAATCAATAAAAGTGCTAACTGTTTTGACACTGATACATCGTTCAATAAGCTCCACATTCGAACGCTTGTCAGTTTGGGCGGGTGGAATGTCACGCTGACAAAAACTTCACGGCTGCCATGTTTTTTGTTTTCTGCTAAGATGACCTAACACATAAGCGCTAACGTGGCTGCACGTCTGTGGCGTGGTGTATGCCATCCTGCAGTTGCAAAATGCGAATGATGCAATGGAAAGTTTTTAAAAAAACTAAGAATGACTTGCAATCATGTTGCCATCTTAAACAAGACGAGGGAATAAACAAAACAGAGCGGGTATTAGGGTACTCCCCCCTAATTTAAATACAGTAACTTTAGTGTAGCCTCGGTTGTAGGATATGGCACATACATAATACAACAGACGAAGCAATGTGTGATCGTTCTAAAAAAATACCACTAGTACTAGTACACCAGACGTAAGTCAGCTGACCATGTAGGCGAAATTGACAAGACATTTGTGATGTCGTTACCCAATGTATACTGTCAAAGCGCCTTAGCCCAGCCTCCCTCCTATTCGCTATTTCTGTTGATACTGTACACAGTAGCATATCCACAAACGCAACAGCGACATCCCATCGAGCAAAGCTCGAATTAATCGTACTACAATGCAGGTTCACGACACTGCAAGAATGATCAAAAAAACGACTGACACAGCGAAATCTCATAGCTAAGAAGAAGAACAACAGAAACGCACATAGCGAGTACGCAATGGCAGAGAGACCCCCTTGGGGCTGTTCTATGATGTAATCATATGCCTTCGCTTGAAATTGCAACATATTCCACCAGTCTCAGTCCCACCCAATGTCTGCGCGTGGGTATAAACTGCGCAAACCTGCACTGCGTTTCAATGTTGCGCCTAATGGTCCTCCGGGCTAAGCGAAAACTCTGTTCACATACTATTTTGTGTTATTTATCTATTCGTTTATTTGTAAGGGACAAGCACAGAGAGCATCGACAGCCGCAGAAGCAGTGGCCAATGCACTGTACATTTGTATATAGCCGAAGCTAATTTCCAACACCAAATACATATATATATAGGAAATTAAGTCCACACCGCCATTAATTTGTAGCTAAATAGCAAGGTAATTGGCTAATAATTATACCACCTCAATTGACACAATTTAATACATTCGGTAGCGGTGTTGTCAACTCTCCGGGGACGTTGCACGCTCACGTGAGCTCACAGCGCGAGCTTATCTCCAGGGCAGCTGGTTACAATGCTAGTTAGCTAGTAGTTTACAAGCTAGCTACATGCTATCTGTCTAGCTGTCGTAACGTACACCTAATTGGTAGGCAGATAAATGCAGCTAGCGACAATACAGACATCTAACTAGCTAGGTAGCGACATAATATGTGACGTACTGTGCAAAAGTTTACCTTGTATTTTTTTCTTATCCCGTGCAAAATGTGACGAAGACCTGGTTGCTAATCTTGCAGGAGAGACCCTCTCAGCTGACTTGCCCTTGTAGGAGCTAGCTGTCGCAACGGCGAGCCTCACAACTTCACGCGCAACAACAACACAGACCTTTCTCAGTACGCAAGTAAACCAAGCAGCGCCTGACGTGACGGATGGGAATAGTAGTTTTTTTCGCTCCTTTACCGTTTGTTGTTCCACCTACGCAGAAAGCCAATGGCTCCGCGAACTACATATCCCGTTACCCAATCGCGTTCCACGCTCCGCAGATCGAACGCAATGTTTTTCCGGACCATGTGATTTTCCGCGCCGTCCAATGAGAGGTGAGTTCCCAGGGTTACGTAATCAAAACAAGTACGTAACTCCGACGTAGTTGTCGCCGCCAGCGCCAAAAGGCACTAGGCACATTTTATGCTGCTTTTCACATTTACATTTACATTTTAAGCATTTAGCAGACGCTTTTATCCAGAGCGACTTATAAGATGTCCATTAATACATGGTATGATCAATCACGATCAATCACTTTGAGCTAACTTTAGCTACAATTTATTTGTTGCAAGTTAGATTTTAAACTCTGTATATCACTAAGTATACTGCAATCGACCAGACGTCTATATACAAGAAAACCTTCCGTTTAATACATGACCCTTTCTTCAAATCTACCCACTTGTATCGTACGACCTTGCTTAAACACTGTTTCTTATACAGGTAGCTAGCATATTTGGCATTGCATTTCCACGCATTCTTATTTAGTTTTATATTATTTGTTATTAAATCCTTACATGAAAAATAAAAAAATGTCTACTCAATGACATTAATGCTTAATGGATGTGCCCAGATTTGTCACTCACGTCCAATTTTCCACATGCACTAGAAACAGAGAATGAACACATATATAAAGTGTTATACAGTATGTATATATATTTATATATAACTGACCCTGTGCATATATAGTAAATATTAAGAGTGAATCTTTATGTCAGCAAAGACAATAGGATGTTTTGAGAATTAACATCTATAATTGGGCCCATTGAATGATCAACTGAATGATAATGATAAATAAATGATAAGTAATGGTCGGGTCGGGACTGCTTGGTAAGATTTATTTCAAGATAAATAAATGCTAACGTCACCCTTAAATCGTCCATCGAAATGGAGACAGGACTGTGCGGATTGTCTCTTCGCAATGCAATGCTTGACAGGGAATGCTGGATGAAGCTCATCAAGTCATCACAGATGTGAATGAATTAATGAATGAAATAAATAAATAAAGAAAGAGCTGTCACTTACCAGACAGACTATAAGAAATATTGTTACATTGTGAATCTGGACAGTCGCAGGACTAAGACCTCCTCCCCCAGCAGAGGGCAGTATAATGCAGGGCATGGAGGCATACACACAATATTCAAAACAATAGTTTGTTCCCTTTCCAGTGTCTCGCGCTATCCTTTTTACATTACAGGCGAGGGGGTCTATTTCAAAAGCGCATCAGCTCAACTGTGTTCTCACAACGGACACACTTGTGCAACGCAGCTCCATTATACTGAACAGTTGATTCGTGGGGGGAAAAAGTATATTATCTGCTGATAAAGGTGGGATGAATGAATTGTGGCCAGGTGCTTCTCCATCAGGGAAGTGCTGGGTGAGGGCAAAGATGAAGGCCAATAAGCTTAAAAGCTGCCCTGGAACAGGTTGAGCTGCACCGGGTTGCGTTGGAGAATTTATTTTCATTACATTACATTACATTACATTACAGGCATTTGGCAGACGCTCTTATCCAGAGCGACGTACAACAAAGTGTTAACCGTAGTCAAGAACAGTTTAGCTGAAAGCCACCCTAGTGGGAAGTACAGTTCCTGGGTGCTAGGAGCAACCACATAGTTAGCTAGGACCCTGTAGGTAAATCTGTAGCCACAATTCAAAGGTAGCAATAAAGCAATCAATGCAGAAAATAATGCCTAAGCCTAATACAATACATAAACAAGTAGACATGTGTAAAACTAAGCAACTATGTCATTAAGTTAATAAAAAACCGGACTACGGGGAGAGGTGCACCCTGAAGAGGTGAGTCTTCAGTCGTCGCTTGAAGGTGGCCAGGGTCTCAGCTGTTCTGACTGCCACAGGAAGGTCATTCCACCATCGTGGAGCCAGAACCGACAGGAGACGTGACCGGGAAGCGCAGGTGCGGAGGGGGGGAGGTGCTAGGCGTCCTGAGGTAGCAGAACGGCGTGGTCTGGCAGGTGTGTAGGGTTTGAAGATCTTGAGGAGGTATGTTGGGGCTGATCCCTTGACTGCCTGGTATGCTAGGACCAATGTCTCTAATTTGATGCGAGATCAAAGGTACTGATCTTTTTTAAGGCACTGATCATCAGTAGGCTATTGTCACTTATACGTACAGTATTATCACTTAGAGATACACTCAAAAAACAGCAATTTAAAGTTCTGCCATTACAACATGTACACATGCATGTGTGACAATTTACAACTGCACATTTTCAGGTCAACCCCCTATTATATTTATATCATATAATTACACACATATATATATACATATATATAAATGCAATTATTTATCCCTTTTACTTTTCCTGCCCAATTTGGAATGATCAGTTGTATTTTGCAGGCCAGTCCCGTCACTGCAAGATCCTCCTTGCGGATAGGGGGGGTGCAGACTGGCATGCGTCTCCCAAAGTGTGTGCGGCCAGCCACCGCTCCATTTTCACTCTGCAGTCCGCCACGACACCAGAGAACTACACGTCCTGCACAGCTCCAGCGGGCAGACTGCAGGCACCCAGTCGACCAGAGGAGTCGCTCTTACACAATGAAGTCGGGTAAACCCTTCTGACTGAAGCCCTTCCTCCCTAGGTGGCACCAAGGCCAACCATCTCCCAGCTACAGTCAGGATTCAATTTCAGATTGTGACGTGCATCACCACACCAAACACGAATGCATTGGTGGGACTTGTCACCCTGGAGGCCAAACTTCCTATTCTGCGTTCCGACTCAGGCTGGAGAAAGTGGGCAGACACAGTAAGTGTAACAGTTCATGAACATCCTGTTCTCAAAACAGAAACCACAGAACAAGAAGCACTTTAACTTCAAGCCGGTCAAATTGAAGCTTGTGGTTTCATTCGACACAGAGAGGTCGTTACGAGTCGGCCACGATGACTAAGCGTGGGAACATTCGGAGATGGAAAAACACATTTAGGAGATTTTTAAAAGGCAACGGTCATTTGTTGAGCAGTCCACCGTGCACCTTGCACAATGTCCCAGCTTGTCTGCTTTCACTTGCCCCCGTGTACAGAACATAATGAGGTCTGAAATGGAAATAGAAGCAGGCGAGGGTGAGCCAAGTATCATTTACGCTGGGTTATTGTTAGTGTTGCAAAAACAGCATAAAACTCAAGCTCAGCCTCATCTGATTCTGGCACTTGCGTTCTCAGCGACCGCTGGCATCCACTAATCCAGCAGAAGGGGCTACTTTTTCACTTGCAAAAGGAAAAAATCTTTTAGACAGTTAATAATAATAATAAGTTATAAACAGCGCAGATGTCAATACATTTTTTTACATTTTAGGCATTTAGCAGACACTCTTATCCAGAGCGACTTACACAGTTGACATTTCTTTACATACAACTGATTTATACAGCTGGATATTTTTACTGAAGCAATTCAGGTTAAGTATCTTGGTTAAGGGTACAACGGCAGTGCCCCCACCTGGGAATCGAACCAGCAACCTCTCAGTTACAAGCCCAGCTCCCTAACCATTACACTACACTGCCCCACACTATATATTGTATATAGCATAGAGATTTGTAGTACACAGATGGCACTGTTTATTAATCTCCAAATTCACAATTTCTGCAAGTGAGCGAGCGTACTCTGTTTGGGGAAATGGCAACGATTGGCTCTTTATGTAACCGGACTGCTATAGTGCTTACTGTGTGACTAAATAATTCAGAAGCACTGTTTCCATCATAATAAATTCCCCTCATTATTCATTCATATATAATCATTTCCATTTTTGGAAAAGCGACACCTCTTTAATTATCTAGAGTTAACTTAGCCCCGTTTCATTCCTTCCTTCCTCTGAGTGTAAGCAGTCACCTGTAGTGAAACAATGTGCCAGTCGTCAAGTTTACCTGAAACTTTTCCCAACTTTGATGGTAACCCCATAATTAGTCCATGAAAAAAGCCCAGTCCTAAAATTTCAGAAGGGTCCACAGTACATTGTTAAATCATCTTTTTTTGACTATGTTTAAAATAAATGGCTGTCTTCTTCTATGGTTTACAAAAAAAGAAAGCACTGCACCTAGTAGGTTGCCACATTGTTTGTTTGTTGAACGTACAGTACCAGTCAAAAGTTTGAGTACACCTTCCATCTGGACTACAGCTAAGCGGGCACTCCTTCATTCTTGAGCAAGATAACGGCCCGAAACACACCTTGAAGTTGTGCAAGAACTATCTGGTGAAGGAGGAACGTGAAGGACAACTCAAACTAAAGACCTGGCCTGCCCAGTGTCCAGACCTCAATCCCATAGAACTTGGATGAACTGGACAGAACAGTCAAAGCAAAGCAACCCACAAGTGCCTCTGGGAATTGCTGCAGGAGAGCTGGGAAGACATATCGGGTGATTTCCTGCCGAAACATATTAACCGAATGGCCCGTGTTTGTGAGGCTGTTATCACAGCAAAGGGTGGCTATTTTGAGGAATCCAAGATTCAATTTTCAATTAAATTTGATTGAACATTGCTTTAATGTTCCTTTTGTTTATCGTTACATGTTTTTTTGTAATTTTCAAGTATTTAAAGAAACTTATATGGTGTAAAACATTGTCAATTATGAGATAAACCTAGTTTCCAGCAGGTGTACTGGACTGGTTTTTGGACTGGTACTGTACTGTCAGAAAGTCCTTCGGAAATTTTAGGACTGCGCTTTTTACATGAACTAATTACAGAGGAAATTATTTTGAATAATCATTTACTGGAA
This sequence comes from Aldrovandia affinis, assembly GCA_029706075.1. Taxonomy (NCBI): domain Eukaryota; kingdom Metazoa; phylum Chordata; class Actinopteri; order Notacanthiformes; family Halosauridae; genus Aldrovandia; species Aldrovandia affinis. Next base: position 1,531,764 of record JAINUG010000155.1, on the reverse strand, counting down.
ACAATTCCTAATATGTCAATGAAGACACAAAGGGAAAATATTTAAATGTTTTATTTAACACAACACTTTATGCAGTATAGAGCGCAGTTTTGAAAACTTTGCGCTACATCTGAAGTTTTGACACTTAAGTGATCAGACTTGTTTTTACACTGTGCTTCATTTGTACCAGGTCTTGGCAGGGATCAAGCAACTCACTATTTGGCAATCAGAGCCCAAAACTCATCTTTTCTTATTTTTGTTTAGTAGTTTTTTTTCTCCCAATTTAATGGCCAATTATACCCTCTATTTATTTTGATTCACCCTCCCCCACGAACTCGCTGCCCGTCTGTATGGGGCAAGCTATTCTCCGAGGCCAACGATGATCCACCTCCTCCGAGACGGAACTCGCCCACCTACTTTCTGGAGACACCCTTCGCGCCTCTCGACAAGTTTGTGCCGGCTCACCCTCCCCCTTCCCCCTGAGGCAGACAGCCAATCGCCACCCCCCCAATCGGGGCTACTGACGCAGTTGGGTTTCAAACCGCAACCGCAATAGGCAGCTCACACTCGCAAAGCACCAGTCAATGCAAGTGCGTTAGACCGCTACGCTATCCGAGGCCCCCAAAACTCATCTTAATGCTTAACTTTGCATTATCTTTATATATATATATAATTAATCAGATTCATGATTGTTATCATACATGATTGTATTTATCAACATCAATGGCCTAATCTTTAACAAAGCTAGTGGTAATAAGAAATGTGCATAAGTATTACCCTTGGTCTTCACCTTGTTCAGCCAAAATTATTTATAATAAAATCTCAGAACCCAAGCCTCCTTTGTTAGAAATTAAGCACTGTTTGTACCTCTGAGGTAAAAAACAAAACAAAACAAAGAAAACAAAAAGCTGTCTGCAAGCAAAATATGAAACTGCAACACTTTGTGTAGAACAGAGTAATGAAGCTTTAAAATGCTGTAAATACACACGGGATGTACATTCAATACCTGTAATGACATTATTCTCACATGACAGTCAATATTTCACTTGAAACATTTCTTAAGCAACACATTGTACCAGTCATTCAACAGCATCGCAGCGGGCAACGGCACAAATGATTACTGCACGCACGTGTAGAACGAGTAACGAGGCTAGTCACACCTTTGACTCAAGAGCTACACGTTACAGTTACACTGAACTATCAAGCACATGTAAGGCATCCGGTGTCAACAGTCATCTAGAGTTTTAAAAAATGTACAGAAAATTGCAAAAATAAACAAAGATTTTTTCGTTTTTTAGAAATAACGTGGAAAAGCAGAGTCGTCTCATTCAGAATCATGCTTAACCATACTTATTGGCAATATACATTTCAACAATACTTGGGATAATCGCATCTGTGTATTGCTTTTTGTCAAGCACAATTAAAACAGTTTCAAGAAAACACTCTTCTTTTAATTACAGGGAATATGGGGTGGGGTGGGGAGGGGAGGGGAATATATTAAATCAATGATAATTCTGCACACATCCAACAGTCAGCTACACAACAAGTCAAATCTAATAAATTAACAGTCATTATCGTATTAAAACATATAAATATATAAAAAGCCAGTCTCCCCCCTCTGCTGACCACGGTGCCAAGGTGACTATTAATATGGCAGTGTTGTAAAAGGAGGCCAGTTTTAGAGGTCTTTGTTCCAATGGGGCTTTTTATAGCCACAATACAGATAGAAATCTGCAAAGGCAACACGATCTTGTCAAATTTCACTGCCAGTTGAGTTTAATCCAAACAGAGCGCTCATCAATTCGCAAGGTCAAACTGTAACATACTAAAGACGCACGTCGGCATTCTGCATTAAAACTCTAAATTGACTTTGCGAGGGGAAATAGTGGAGGGAAATCTGATCACATTTAATATTTAAATTAAGCACGCTTACCGTATCCGTTCATTTTTTTTTTAAAAACATTGTTTGCAACTTCCCCCAAATGTAAAACAATTTAAAATGTCTACTATAAGTGCTAAGCTTTGCATTGTGCATTAGCAGTGCATATATTTCACAGGAATTAAAGGCAAAAAGATGATGCAATTTAAAAAATAATAATAATAATAATAATAATACTACCTAGCGACGCATTATCTTGCCTCATCTCCACACTGGGAGCCCCAAAACGGGCACAGCTCCCCACGCATCAACGTTGTGAAACCAGCTGTCAGTTCCAATAGGACTCAAACCATTTCCCTGTGACATGTTCTCCATATCGCTGTGTCCTCCTTTGGATCAATCGCTAACCCGCTGCGTGTCATCCGATTCTATGACACCACTTCGCATTACAATTAATAATTACATTATTTCATATATATTCATACATTTTTTACATATGCTGCATCATTTCACGTAACAGAAAAACATTGTTCATACACCTTTCTGCACGCCCCGGACGTAACCGGCGGACTAGCGCGTGGCAAGCTAGCTAAGCTCACAGCTATCAGCAGGACAGGTGTCCTTGCACTTTTTTAACTTTCGGCGACAGGTTTTCCCATATTGAATTCGCTTTGTTGAGAGGACTTGAATTTAAAAAAAAGAATCTGACATATAGCTTTTAAAACCTTGCGTTAAGGTCCGCCCCCCACCACCTCATTCCAGGACTCTGAATGGGTTGGAATAGCCTTTGCGGTCAAGAGCAGCTGCTTCCTGCTGATCCCCTATTTCTGATTAATACAGGATGAGCCTCTCGTAGAGTCACCCCAGTGCAGAACACTTTGATATTCTTAAAAAATATTCCAATAACTGGAGACAGGAGGCCCTCTCCAGCCGCACATTTACGATTCATAGTTTTGCATATTAGCGCCAGGCACTACTTCCCGTTCCTGCATCGCCAACTCATGACCTCTCACATTCATTTTATTATATTACTCTCGTTTTATTGCATAATTACATAAATATACATACCGATCTATCCGTTTATTGCATTTTTACATTGTTTTTATTCTGAAGATATGGTTGTTTTTTGTGTCAGACTTCCCTGTTCTGGGGACATCTAGAACGTGAAGGAGGCCCACGAACACCGAGGCTCTCCTGTATTTGAGGATGAAATCCTGGAAAAGCGTTGGACGTGCCAAGCACAAACCACGTACTTGTGCTTTACAATGCCGACGTAACGATGGTGATAACAGCGTTCGTAACAGCCTGTGATTAGTGACTAGCTTTAATGTAACCCCTAAAGGCCACCGTGAAGAAATGGTACAGTTAGCTGCACCACAGAACAATTTCCCCATTTCCTTGTTGCAGAAGTACAAGGTCGTATACTCATATTAAAGTATTGCAACGGCGAGCACACGGAAACTGCCAGTCAGACTGAACCTTATTAAAAACTTGGCATTCTTAAAACCTTAAGAAAACAAAATGGCAAGAGCGTGGCTGAGAATAGCTGTCTAGGCAAGGACTAAGGCATTTCCTTCAATATCCCTCCAGTAAATGAGTCTTCGGGGGTATCAATAAAAGGTTTTCCTCAAAATGATCAAAAAGACATTCTACGTGAGCCTTGTGCTTGTGGGTTGTCTTAATATTCACCTCGTTCTTCAACCTGTGCTGATGGAAAAATAAATCATAATTTCCACATACGTGTAAACCAGAATGTGTTAAAAAAATAACAAAATAAAAGTGCACACAAGTCAAGCGTTTAGGGGGACAACCGTGACAAACGGAGAAAGTGCGTGCACAGTAGAGCCAGGAATACAGTACTCAAAAAACTAAAATACTACAATATATAAGCTCCCTATATCATGAAACCATCTGAAGTCACTTAAATGTCTTAACTTATATCCCCACTCCACCCCACCCCACCCCATTTCGTACTAGACCACATTTAGTATTGACACATACATCAGACTGAATCAAACTGACTTGATACATGAGACAAACATCTCAATATCACTGTGCTGTACTGTGCTGGAAAGGCCTTGCCAGTATTGCTCATTTTCATCTGAGATAAAAATTGTATATTGTAGATATAGGTACTCTAGCATCAAAACTTCAGAAAACTTAAATATTTTACTTATTGTCGTGCTATACATATATATATAGCATGAGGTGCCCGAGAGAGGCAGTTGGGAAGAACAGAAAATATTTTTTTTTTGTTTTTTTAAAAAGGCCACTGGAAAGCAGCTTCAAATCCAAACTGTAACGGAACAGGAGAACTCGGGCGGTTTGAGCGCGTCAGCGGTCAGGACAATCGTTACGCCGCCAGGGCTGCTGTGACAGGAGGACACATGGCACAATCTCACTCCAGAGAACCACCAGGAGAACATCTACAGCAGGGGTCCCCAACCCTGGTCCTGGAGGGCTACAGGGTCTGCTGGTTTTTGTTTTCACCTTAAAATCAACAGCCAGTTCAGACCCAGGAAGCCAGGTGAGGTGAGCTAACTGTGTGATCAACCTCTTTAATTGATCACTTAAGCGCTGAATGACAACAAAAACCAGCAGACCCTGTAGCCCTCCAGGACCAGGGTTGGCCACCCCTGATCTACAGCATACCGCAAAGCACTTCCAAAACAACATCAGTGACTAGCAAAATCAAAATATCAAAAAGAGAGACGGAAGGATATGTTCCAAAACATATATATATACATATATATACATACGTATATATATATATAAGCTAAAAGGAGGAGGAAATCTGAAACCGATCAAATCATACGATTTTTTTTTTTTTTTTTTTTGCCCACGGTCACCGGGAAATGCACCTATCCTTCGCGGTTGACCGCCGGCTGTGCCGCGAGCTCCCTGGTTCTGGTGAGCGGCGCGCCCTTCTCCTCCATGCAGGTGTCACAGCCCCACACGGCCGACGCCTCCGCCGTCAGGAGGTTGTACGCGGTCTCCGTCATCCCCGTGCAAATCCGGTGGAACCACTTCTGGCACGACGCCTCGCACAGGATGGCCTCCTGGTCGTCGTTCACCTCGCTCAGACATATCCCGCACGGGTACATGGGCTCCATGGAGGAGGAGTGGTGGCCCGGCCGGTTGGGGTGTGGCGCGCCCTTATTGCTGCCCACGCCTCCTCCTCCTCCTCCTCCTGCTCCTCCTGCTGCTCCGCTGCTGCTGCTCCGCCTGCGTCTCCTCCGGCCCTCGAGGGCGGACAGCTCCATGGAGGCGCAGGGCTGCGGAGAGCCCTTCAGCGAGTCCTCGCCGGGGTGGATGATGCCGTTGAGCTTGTCCAGGGCGTTAGCGTGGCCGCCGTCCTGGCCCATGATGGGAGCGCCTCGGCTTTTCTGCTTGGCGTTTTCCAGGCCGAGGGCGTCCTGACACGCCGCCGCCTCCTCCGCCTGTTTCTGGGGCGATGACGACACGTTCTGGCGCACGCTTTTAACCCCCGACAGCTCGCCCAGCAGGCCTTGCTTGGACATGGTGACGAGGTGATTCTGTTGCTGCATAAAGCCGGGGCTGAGGTCCATACAGGGCCGCGGTGGGGGCGGCGCGTTCCCCTCCGGCCCAAAACCCGGGCCCATGTCCGGGGGCGAGCTCTGGCTCATGTTGTGCGGCCCCATCTGGACGAACCCGTCTCCCGGCCCAGGCCTGAAGGGCTGATTGGGCGGGAGGGCCATGCTGCTGTTGTTGAACACCGGCTGGTTGCCGTAGCAAGGGTTGTCGTGGTGCCCGTAGGCGAAGCCGGGAGGCCGGCAGAAGCCCACGCCCATCTGGCTCTGGGGGAAAGGGTGGAGCTGGCTCCGCCCCGTCTGGTAAGGGCCCCCCCCCGTAGGGAGAGGGCATCCGGGGGCGCCCGCCGTGAGGCACCATCCTCTGGGGGCCATAGCCGCCGAGGCCGGGGTAGTGCGAGGGGCCTGTGTAATAGGGGTTCCCGGAGGGCAGGGGTTTGAGCGACGGCGCGTTGTAGCTGTCGTCGAACGGGTTGGCGGCCACCAGGTGCTCTGCGCCCGGGTTCGGCGGCGGGGCAAATTCCGAGAGAGGAGGAAACGAGGAGGGCTGTAAAAAAGAAAGAAGAGAGCACAAGTTCCAACGGCTATAAAACGAACGCAGGCCGGCATCTGGACGGTGGCGACAACGGCCATATTGTTATCAGAACTGTATTCATATTAACCAGGATAAAAGTGTCAACTGTCGACTGAGAAAGCTATACACACACACACATTCAAACATGAGCACACGCGCACACACACACACACACACACACACATTCAAACATGAGCACACACACACACACACACACACACATTGAAACATGTATGAGCACACACACTCACACTCACACTCACACACACACACACTCACAATATAATAATTAAACCGTAAAAGCACAATACCGGTTTTTCAGGTTTCTCAAGACTTCCAATGACACTAACTGAATATTGAATATGGGAATAAAAGCATACAATACAGCAACGTGCCCTACATGGCTGTGTGTTCGCCAGAGTCACGGTGGAATAAGGCGTCACATCAGGGTGAGCTCAAATGAAGCTACCTGCGGGTTTGACTTGCGCTTTTTCTTATCGGGGCTCGCCAGTAGCACACCTGGCCCTCCTAAACCATCAAGACTCCCGTCTCCACCTGCAAAATCACACCCCAACGCATGTTAGAAACCCACCTCCTTACTGCTTTAAAAGAACTGCATTGCATTAAAAAAATCTTTAAAAAAATAATATGTTTTTACAATGTTGACTAACTTCAGCACCCATTAAAACAACGACACAATGTTGTGGTCTTATTTACTCGGGTGTTTCTTAGAAATATCTACATTTGTTTATTGAGCAACGTTATTAAAACACAACGACCTTCGGTTGAATAACTATGACTCCGTTTGTCTGGCGTCTATCACGCCGACTTCCGACATCACACTTAAAATGTGCATGTTCATGACCTAGCCAAGGTTGTCCCACCCACGCATACTTCTGAATAATCTCAAAAAAGGGAAAACACAGACCTGGTTCCATTCCATTTTTAACACATGCACCCATTGTCTCAGGCTTGTGACAACGAGAAATTACGAAAGTTGTAGCCTACTGTCAAAACACTGTTCGCACTGTGTATTATTAGCCGTCTACACTGTGGAACAAACATAAAATGAACTCCTCGAACATAAACCGTCCCTGTCAAAAGACTGGCAACGGCTGTGTGTACCTGGCCAGGCGCAACCTGTGGTTTACCAAACCTCAAATGCACTTTCGGGAAACACAGGGCTTGCTTTTCGACAGCCGAGCCGATTAAAAAAACGCGTCGGCTCACTTTAAAAGTTCATCGCAGTTTCGTTATTACGCGCTTAACATTCCGACATACGGAACAACAGCGCCGGGGGATCGTTTCGTAACGTCGCTAAAAATGCGCTCGTTATTTCCCCAAAAAGTCTGCGTCTCGAGCGCCGCTGTCTATTTCGAGTTTCGAATAAATTCTTCAAAGGCCTTGAGGTAGGCCGACGAGCTCCTCACGGCCGTAATTACGCCCGAGACTTGTGTGCAACGTATCATGCCCCCGCAGACAGCAGCGCTAGCTAACATGCAACGCGAAAAACACAGCGAAAACGCTCCTTTACCTCTGGTCCTTTTAAGAGAGAGGGTGTCTTTCTCCTGTTCCGCGGACATTACAGAGCCCCTTACATGACTAAAGCGATTTAAAAGAAGGGGGAAACAGCGTTGTTATTATTCTAAATGGCAGCTAAAGGTGACCGCACTCCTCTCGTCTTCTCCCCGTCGTACTAGCAATCAGAGCTATCTCCGTGTGCGTGTGTGTGTGTGTGTGTGCCGTGCACAGGAAAGCGGCAAAGGGGGTTTCGCAAAGTTTGGGAGGAGCGGACGGATTCAACTTAGTTATACGCGGTCGCCCACGGCGAGAATTGCGAATAGCCGCGGCGATTGAGAATGATTTGTGTCGCTGGCGCGTCGGCGACGCGTTTGAGTTGTGTGTATTTTTTTCCGTTTCGCGAAACGGAACGTAAACGCCGGAGCTCAGAAACCCCTCCGCATATTCGCGTGTGACTGTGTCTTGCGCCCTCTCCGTTTGATGTGGTGCCGTTTCCAGGACGGGCGATAAAAAGCTGCTGATGCAACGTTGTGACCGAGAGACCTTTTTAATTAGTCCACCTTTCTCCCTGAACATTGGTCTCCTTGTTCAATTAGATTTTTTAAATATGGTGTCAGTTACGGTTATAGTGTTGCGTGGCTGATTTACAGCGCGTTTGGTCTGTATCACTGTCTAATACCATGCGTTGAAGCCCATTAGACGGCTTGCTTAGCTCTAAGGGATTGCTTGCTGTCAATACGATAATACACCAAGTGATAAACTTACTGTAACGTGTTCCTGGGCTACTTTTAAAACAGGCGCAATTCCTACGCAGGTTTACGGACCAATATTTTCCCCTGCATATCAGAGTAACGTTTAGCTAGCCTACTTTTTTTAAATTTTATTTTTAACATGCGACCGTCAATAGAAGCATTTGTCATTTAGACTGGATAAATAACTAGCACTTTTGTTTTATTTTGTGATGTTGTAAATATAACTACAGTTATTGGAGAATAATATATGGGCGATACTTTACAACCTTACTTTAGTAGAATGTTGTGTATTTTTAATTTCCCGGAGTATTCTGAAACCTGCCTTATTTGAAGTGCTCGTGCTAAATAATAAAATACCTCGACTGAAATTTGGTGAATGAAAGTCTCCATATTGTTGTGTATGTGCCCTCAGGCATAGGGAATTGCATTGACAATAAATAAATAAAAATTCGTATGAGTAATATTTTAACGATTACACCTGCCAGTCAACGTACATCACTACAATACGCGAAATTGAAGTGTGTTTTTAAATGTGTAATGCATAATATCTCGATTTCTATTGGGGAAAATAGGCCTACTAGCTCAATGGAGTAAACAAGTGGAAGTGTGTTCCGTCATTTGGATCTTGACAATGGAACTTAACGTGTCTTTGACCCTTTCGCCCTCTCTATTCCCAACGTCACCCACCCGCTACCTAGCTATATACAGTATATATTCAGGGATGTGATTTTTCCTGATTAATCAGGAAATGGTGATTTTCTGATGCTAACTGTCTCTGGCTATTTGGCTTTATTTGCTGAACATTCTCTCCTGCTATCAGCTGTCAAAGAGTGCAACATTTCTTAATGTGTATGCTTATGTAATACACACGTCCAGAAGATATCTATGGTCTGAACATTTCCTGATTAACCAGGAAAAAAATCACATCCCTGATATATATACGACTCCCAAATTATTCACACGCTTGACAGAGACGAACAAAAATAGCTGTATAAAATAAATAATACAGGTAATGAGCTATATTGTATGCTAAAAAATATATGATTTTATACTAATACAATTGTTCTAAGTTAAAAAGTTGTTTTTTTCTTCAAAAAAGATACATATGTGTCATAATTATTCACACCCCTAATAATTATTTTAAATAAAATCCAGCAAAAATATATCTGCATTCACATGTCATCTTCTATAGTATTTTATTAGATTGGTGAACACCTTGCAGACCATTCCTCCATTCAGAATCTGTCAATATCCTTCAGGTCCTTTGGTCTGCACTTGTGGACTGCCTTTTTAAATTCGGACCACACATTTGTGATCGGGTTAAACTCTGGAGACTTAAGATGGCCATTGCAAAACAGTCATTTTGTGATCAGTTAACCATGTCTTGGTTGATGTTGAGGTATGCCTGGGATCATCGTCTTGCTGAAAGAGCCATTTGCGGCCAAGAACCATGGACCTCAGCAACTGACCCCAGGAACAGTAGATGCAAAGGGTCAGCCATAGTACGGCGCCCCCGGAGAAGTTTAGGGGTTCAGTGCCTTGCTGAAGGGCACTTCGGCAGTGCCCCAGGAAGTGAACTAGCCTCCCTCCGGTTTCCAGTTCATTGTTGCCTTCCTGGGATTCGAACCAGCAACCCTCCGCTTGCTAGTCCCGTGTCGCTGACCACTGAGGCACTGCCCCCCATAACATCAAAGATTCTCCAACATATCTCACCGTAGGTATAGGTTCTTTCCAACAAAAAGCCCAAAAGCTCCATTTTGGTCTCATCTGACCACCATAACATCCGGTTCCAATCTGTGTTCAACATTTGGAACTGCGATTGGAACCGGGTGTTATGGTCAGATGGGACCAAAACGGAGCGTTTGGGCCTCGCACGGCAGTGGTGGGGTTTTGCGTCAGAAGAAGGACATTCATGTTGGAAAGATGTTAGTGGATCTTTGATGTTATGGGGGTTGCTAAACAAAATTGTTTTCCCTTCACAATTGCATTAGTATAACAGAACAGCTCATTCCTTGTATTGTTTATTTGTACAGCATTTTTTGCTCATCATTATCACAAGTGTGAATAATTTTGTATGTAGTGTGTATATATATATATACTTATGTATACATACTTACATACTGTATGGTATACACTTTCCGTATGTCAGTTACAAAGTAGTATTTTCCTTTATTCGTGAGAAGTAAATCGAAATCACAATTTGCACTCGAATCAATCACAGAACAGACCTTCATACACCCTGAAGAGGGGCGTTGGTTATTGCAGCGATTAACGCTTTAAATATACCCTGAAGTCCAGCTCTGACGTGAGGCGAGAGAGCCTGTGCTGAATATTGAAGGGGGAGGAACAAGGGCCATATTGATTGAGATGAATCGACAGAGGAACCTCGCTCTGAGCACTGAGGCAAAGTGAAAAAACGGAAAGGGCGAAAACTGCGGGGAAGAGTGTGGCGTATGTGTCTGGGAACGGTTATCAGGCCCTAAACGTCAAAACCAGAACCGAGCAAGCGCTGGTACCGTGACAGGCTTCTTTCAGAGAAATTCACTGGAGGCCTGCAGACGAGACCTACAGCACGCTGAACGCTCAGAGAGCAGCCCAGGGCACACTATGGCTTCTTGGTGTAGATTTCTTCAATCAGCTGTGGTATGTGTGGGAACAAAAATCATTACACTCCACGCATCTCCATAGCAGTTAACGCTCAAGCTGGGAAGGTCTGTGTTTTGATAGATCTATATTGAAAAGGAGAGGACAGGGAAAATCTTTTTTTTCCGCATTGCATAGTTAATTTTAAAAGCTGGTGGGAGAATGCTGGTTTATGGTTCATCATACTCTTGCGGTTGTAAATAGTTGCAAGCGCTTCTGAGAGTACCAACCGATGACTCTCGAATTATCATTAAATCTCATGTGGGTGGTTAATTTGGAAACTTACAAATGTACAACTTACAAATAAACCTTGCACTAACAAAACCCTAAATGGTCTTGGTAATTGTGGCCATTTAAGTTACAACTCACATATATAATGCCTCGATGTGTTAGGATTGCAGGGCATGTTCTTTTATCTTAATACAATTGCTCAGAGAAAAATATTTTTCCCCCAAAATCATGTGTTATTCACAGCCCTGTTTTCAGTACTTTGTGCACCCTCCTTGCAAAGATAACACGACTGAGTCACCTTCTATGGTGTTTTATGGGGTTGGTGAACATATTGGGTGGGGAGGGGGGTATTCCACTATACAGAATCTTTCAATATCCTTCGGTCCCTGCTTTTGGGATGTTCAAATCTGGAGAGTGAGATGGGCATTGCAAAACAGTAATTCTGTCGTGTTTCTTTTGAGAGCCTTTGCCCATGGTGATGGATGACAAAAGGATTTTACGTGCATTTTGTGTTTATACGCCAGTGAAAAGGGAAGCCGAGGAAGGCCGCAATAGTTCCCCAAGCTTGAGATGAACTTTACAAAGTAGCACGTTAATGCGGATTTATTTTTGTTGGATTTTATTATTTATGGAATAATTATTAGGGGTGTTAATAACTGGATATCTTTTTGGGGGGGAAAATATTACTTGCTAAACAAAATCCTTTTCTCTGAGCAATTGTATTAGTATAAAATAATATAATTTCCCAATTATTCTGAGCATACAATATATTGCTCATTACCTGTATTGTTTATTTTAAACAGTCTTCTTTGCTAATCTTTACCAAGGGTGTGAATAATTTTGGAGGGCACTTTTTGGTATGTCTCACAAACTTGACCAAAATTGGTGTTCATTTATAAAACGTAAATATTCTATGACACAATGACGAGAGTTCATATACTCTGGACTGAATGACAGCCATGGTGAAAATGAATGCCTTTGTATGCCTTGCGCTAAACGTTGACATATTTGTACCACTTGATTTATTTCTCGCCATGGTTTCCCCCGTGCTGCAGCATGTCACATCATGTGACATCATGTTACTGCTCTCAGGGTGAAAAGATTTACATCCCGTTTAGAACTATTGCCCAACAGTTAGCATTTTTGGTTAGCATGCTTGTATCAAACTATATTACTCCTGATGTAAGCCCAAACTGCTATTGTTGCTGGAGCAGCATTGTTATGACCATTCTGCAACTCTGAGTAGTTCCGATTGGGCTTTTGAATGCAAGTGCAACACCTGACAAATTAAAACTACATCAAAGTGCACTCAAGTACTTTGAATCTTGAAACGTTGAACATACAATTATTCAGACAAATTATTAGGAGTTTTAAATCATTTTTGGCTTTTAATTAGACTAGTATAGCATTTTTGGCATCAACATTGTTGCAGCACAGACAAAGAACTTGCCTGAGCACACCTGGAAGAAATAAGCTGAAGGTAAATGTGTTTTCTTACAAAAAGAAAAGTAACAAGCAGAAAACATCGAGATAAAGCATAACAAGCAAAATGAGAATAATTACACAAGAGGTACATTCAACATTCGAATCTGGTGCCGGCCTTGCCACCAGTGACGGATAAAGTAGGCGTGGACTCCCCTGAGTTAAACTTATTATAAGTCCACAGCACCACCCACCACTGCTGTAAGAGCACGGCACACCCTTTACAGAAAGTGTGGCTGTCGAAGTCCGGAGGATTCAGAGCACCATCGAGGGTGTCCCTTTCACCAAGAGCCCTCGACATTGTCCCTTATGTTTTCATCACACGTTCACAAATGAACAAAATTTAAATCTTACAACAAAGAGAGATTCAGAAATGGATTCAGAAACCGTTTGCGACAGTAGACGCACGCCACTCTTTCCATAACACTGGCCAACCCTCCCCTGGGCGTTAATGTGCCAACGGTCTGGGTCCAACGTTTGACATGAAAAGCCAGAATGAGAACCTTAAGTGTGTGTTGTGAGCACACTACTACACACGTGCAACATCAGCTCCAGTTGAAATGGGGAAATGTGTATTTGTGTTTCGGGACACCTCCCCGTACACTCGATGGTCTCTACCCTTCTAAGAGATGGCCGAAAAATTATCATGACTTAAAACTGGAAGGTTCTTTGGATGGCTCATATGAGGGAAATTGCATTTCACTGGAGGAATTCTATTGAATGGCATTCAATTATGGCATTCTATTGTCATAAATTTAAGTCAATATGCCATTTAAAAAGTAATGCAGTCATGTAATGTAAAAGAAAATGTTTGGTAAACCCATTCCAGCTTTTCCATTGTTGCCATAGTAATTGTTACCAGTAATTGTTGGTACTATGATAATGCGGATCTTGCGCATTACACTTCCACATAAAAAACAAGAAAAAAACAAATTAAATCCATGTACAATATGAACTGGCCAGTTTAACACAGCTTTCCAGAGTGCTCATCTACAACATTTCAAAAGATATATTCACATTTGTATCAAACATTAACACAATTTAGGCATCTCTATGTAAAACCAAAATTCAGTCAGAACTTTTTTTTTTCTCCCCCCAACACTGGGGTTGTACATTTGAAATTAATAAACATGTCAGTAAAAATGCATTCTCCTCCAGAGAGAAAGGGTCTGTTTAGAAGAAGCGCCCTTTCTTTATTTGCTTAAATATCTTCTGAATAACATCTTTTTAAAAGCACTAACAGTGAACCACATTCATCTTTGGGCTGTGGTCTCGGAGACGACCACCACATTTTCTTTTTAGTATTTACACAAATGGGGGAAAAATGCATTTAAAAGACTGAAAAAATTAGGGGAGACCACACGCAGACGTGGGACTACGCCAATCTCAAGCCAACATGCGACGGTGACGTAAAAAATCTTTGGTTTATATTGTTTGCTTGTCAAAAGAAAGTAAAAGTGATTGTGTCGCTTTTCTGGGTTATCGTTAAGGCAATTGGAATCCTTTGAAAGCACTGTTAAAACACAGGATGAGAGATTATATATATACATATATATATACAAAAATTCTTCATATAGTTTTCTCCTAGAATTGTAAAGTCATCCAGTTGTAAAACAGCTCTTCAAAGGAAACCAATTACTGGAGTATTTAGTTTATGAGCACGAACCGTATTATTTCTCTATTCACGCCGCTCGTGAAGCGCTCAAACATGTGAGGAGAGCGTTCTCGTAGATCACACACACACACACCTCGGCTCGTTTGGTCACGTGACAGGGGCACACACACGCGTGTGCAAGGCATCTTGATCTTTGGTCTGTGGCGTGAGGAAAACCTCATCGTGTGAACTCTTCCCAGGACCAGCTAAAATATAATACCAAAATGAAACGAGGAAGCAAACAACTCTTTGGACAGTAGCTTCAGTCGCCGTCGCATGTCAGCTGGACATCCATAAACCGAGACGTGACGCTAGTTTGAAGGACAAGTGCTACGAAATCTTCTACTATAGAATAAATGCATCAACTATTCAGAGAAACGAACAAAGAAAAAAAAGAAAAAACTGACACGTATGTGTACTCAATCGTATAAGCACAGATCAGCTGACAAAAATATATATCTTTGGAGGTAAAAGGTTTTTTTTGGTGTATATTCCATTCTCCACTTTCATTTAATTGGTTGTACTTTTTTTTGGTTTCCGACAGTCATTCTACACATTTCTCACATCCCTATGTGCTAAAGGGCTCTCGCTCAGAACAATTACACTTTGGTATGGCACCTTAACTTTCCTTCCCATGATATCGGAGGGACCCTCTCCACATTAAGGCCATTTCGAATAAAGCTTTTAAGGTTTGTCGTACAGAACACGTCGGTACAAACAGTTTTTTTGGTTAGTCTCTTACTCTATCGAACAAAAAATGGAAGAAAATGACACGCAGACGAGAACCTGTCCGTTAAAACAAACACAAAAGTCGAACTGAGGAGACGTTTCAACGCAGAGGGAAAAGGGCTTGAACTCTCCTGGTTCAACTCACATCGGCAACACAGGGTCGCCTTGCCTTCACTGGCAAGAAATTATAGAGGAAAAAAACCATTCATAAACTAAAACTACCTCCTACAATAAACGGTTCTGCTCTATGAAGATACCCTGTCAGTTAACCATGTAACAATACACAATACATGGCTTAAAAAAAAAAAAAAAAAAAAGTACTAAACCTTGTTCCCTGAGTTTAGGAAAATAATAACACTACATTATGACATTTAAGAGGAGGTAGTATAAAACAGAGACGGTAAGGGCAACAGCACATCAATAAATATTACAGTAAGTGAAAACAAAAACTAAAGAAATCCTTGCCTTTCATATCTTACCCTTTAACTGAACAGAAATGCATGAATGTGACATCTAAATGAACAATACAGCATCGGGCACTGAAGATATTCATATTATGCAAAAAAAAGGGCCGTTCTCTCATTTAAAGTGATGTGGCATGACTCAAACCTTCCTGTGGCATAAAGAAGCAGCCTGGTTAGTCAGTCAGAGTGTGCCGTGCAGTCGCACGAGGCAAAGTTGCTCTCAAGGAAGAATAATCACTAAATTACTGCATACTGTTCTACATATGGATTATTCCAGATGGTCATAAAACAGATTTCCTACGCTTGCTGTTTTTGGCTCCTTTACAGTGGAGTGCACACAAGGTGAACAGCCATATGCGCTCTTTCTGTCTTTGGCAAAATGCACATCAAAACCCGTACAATGAGCAAGGTGTCTGCCTGGTATTGGTAGTCATCTGAGGTAGTTCCAAAAAACAAAATCGACTTTTGTCACCGACTCTGGTCCCGTCCTCCCCGAGTAACAGCGTGAAAACGGCAAGCCCGTTTTCGAATAGCCCGCCCGACCCTCACCGCGGGTCACAGCGCAATGTGACCTTAATGTGCTGGAGCCTACCTGAAGCACATTGCGCGAAACAAAATGCCCAGCTAAAAAGATACTATTTTTAGTACCAATTATAGAACCTGCTTTTTAAAAAACAACAAACAAAAAAAAGTAGTGTCGTGCCCTTAAAATCGCTTTCTTCAAAATAAGTCAGAAATACGGAAACAAAAAGAAAAACAAATCTTATTTAGCAAACACAAGTTATTGCTATCAGGAAGTATCAACTGTTACATCAATTGAAGAGTTCCATCACATCACATCCCTCAGGTTATCAAATATATAGCTGGAGTTTCCTACGAGGTAAACTGAGGTAGATAATCAGCAGAGGGGAGAACGTACACCCCTTGCTCCAGTGATATACTCTCTTAAATAAAAGTCAGAAATGGAAACGTCCAAGTTCACATTTTTGACATCTTTTTTTTGAAACATTCATGGTGGGTGAGATTTTTTTTCATTAACACACAGACAGACAGACAGACAGAGACAATTCCAAAAGAAAAAAGAAAAAAAAAAAGAGAAAAAGAAACGAGGAAAAAAACCGGAACACATTCATGGTGAAAAGAGACCCTGAAAGCTTTCAGGCAGACGCCTTGATCTTCCAGAAATCTCTTTTCAGTTTTTTTGGCTTCCTGCTCATTGTCCATTAGAACAGGTTAACGGAGGGGGAAGGGGAGGGGGGAGGGGAGGGGGCGGAGGGCGAGGGGGAGAGGGGTCCTGGGCCACTCACACTTCGAGAGAGGAAGTTCTTCCCTGAGAAGGGGCTGGGCCTTGCCAATGGCACCTGGCCGTCTCCGCGACGTCTCCCATCTCCACGATGAGGTGTGGCCACGTCCCGTCTTCCTCCGAGCCCCCGCTCTCCTCTGACCCCCTGCTCTCCTCCGAGCCCCCGCTCTCCTCCGACCCCCCACTCTCCTGCGACCCCCCGCTCTCCTCCGAGCCCCCGCTGTTCTCCTGCTCCCGGAGCGACGGGGGCCGCGTGTTGCGGCCGGAGGACAGGTTGTTCATCTCGGTCTCGTCGTGGGAGTATCGCCCGGAGTCGGCCGTCTCGTAGCTGCCCTCGCTGGAGCCCTCCGTGTCCCCGAACGGGGCCGGCCGGTGCGGCGACTCCTCCTCGTGCCTCAGCTCCGTCATCCCCGGCTCATAGGGGCATGCGCCCTGGCCCCTCCTCTGAGCCTGCACATTAGGGGGAGAGAAACGAGGGAAGGGATCACTTCTACTTCTTATAAATTCGACTTCTTATAAATTAGTTTCAGATTTTTTTTCTCCAGCTTTTCTCCCAATTTAGTGGCCAATTACACGCTCTATTTATTTTGATTTACCCTCCCCACACAGGTCTACCGCTCGTCTCTACGAGGCAAGCTAATTCTCTGTGGGCAGCGAACTCCGCTTCCTTCGAGACGGAATTCACCCCCACCCACGTTCTGGAGACTCCCTTACGTGCTTCACGGCTCACCCCCTTCCCCCTGGGGCAGACAGCCAAATGCCGCCCCCGATCGGGGCTGACGACCAGGACCAATCTGGTAGAGACGGGTTTCGAACCGTGTCCCTGACAGGCAGCGCACACCGTATCGGACCAGCCAAGATACAATGCGTTAGACCGCTACGCTACCCGCCGCCCCCATTAGAGGTTCTACTTCAACAAGACATTTCGCCCGGGTGACTCCCCAATGTGTGTGCTAAACGCGAGAGAAGCATGTAATCCAGCGCAGGGCTGGGGCTTTTGGATAAACATGTATGAACTGTGTGAGAATTGAGCCCCCCGCAACTCTCGCTTAAATGAGGAACGTAAAAATGCCGGGGGATCATCAGTGTGTGGGAGTCACTTCGCTCTCTTACGACAGAAGACCGCGCTGATCCGCTCGCCCTTACCTTGGCTTCCTCGGGGTTCAGTGTCTCTCTCTTACTGAAGAACAGCCATTTCCTCTTCCTCTGGCCAGGGGGGCACACTGGGCCTGAGCTGTTGATGATCAAACTCGTCCCGCCCTGAAACACAACACGTCTTGCTGTGACCCCCTTGCGCATATATATATATTTTTGGACGTAAACATCTCCTGACAACTCTCCATACGAAATCCTTGTTACCTCACTGATCAACGTAATTTCACGCCACGGGGCAAATTCAGACCTAGAGGGGCAGAGTCCAGTGGAGTCACTTATCTATCCACGGCTAACTGGTTTACACCACGAGCACCAAATCACCATAACCACTCCCATTAAAGAAGTAGGAGTTGTGGCTGCTGCCGCATAGCAAAAAAACCACCAGCTGTGGGCCTTGGGTGCGAGGGACACCCGTCCATGACCTACACGCCTGTCCTGAGGAATTCAGAATGGGCGTACGGCGGCCTAAGGCCACTTTGCATACCATGGAGCTCTCGTCAAACTCCACTACCACCGATTCTATATGTTAATTAACTGCCATCACCACTGTTTAGGTACATAATTAAAAATGTTTAAACATTGTTTTTTAAACGTTTGACTTTTCTTTCCCCATGTTATATGTATGATGTGCAGTTGCCAACAATGATGTCTGTTGTACTAACTCTTCCACTAACCATGATTAATCTCACCATGTATAAATGCCCTCTGGATAAGAGCTGTTTGCTAAACGCTGTAAACGTCCAGATCCAACCACCTGAGGGGTCCCTGCAGAGCCACGCCTCTCCTCACCTTAGAATCCACAAAGTGGCCCCTCATCATCGGGATCAGAGCCTCCACGTTCTCCTCCTGGGTCTCGCTGGCCGGGGGGGGTGAGGCGGCGTGCGGGTCAGCCCCCTCCCCGTCCCTGAGCTTAGTGGCCAACGACTTCCTGTTGAGAGGGGCGCACAGAAAAACAATCAACAACACGATACCGGGCGAGCGGGGCGGGGGGGGGGCTACGCTGAACGGTACCTGCAGGTGTACGCAGGTGGTTGCCCAAAACAAAGGAAACACAAACATGAAGTGTCTTAATAGGGCGTCGGATCACCACGTGCCGCTAGAACAGCGTCCATGCAGCTTGGCATAGGTTGTTCATCTCGACCGCCTTTTAAGGGGTCAGGGAATAATTTTCCAGTCTCCCACATTGGTTCCAATGGTTTTCCGTTTTTTTGATTCCCTCTGGAAAATGCCAATTGTGAAGCGCTGTGTGACAACCTGTTTGTAAATGGCGCTATACAAAAATAAAGGTTGATTGATTGATTGTTGTCTGGAACTCTATTGGAGGGATGCAGCACCATTCCTCCACAGGAAATTCCAACCCTTCATTTACTCAAGTGTTTCCTTTATTTTGGCAGCAACCTGTATATGCTTTCCAGGCGATGCCCTTGGAGTCCCATGCTGGGTACTGTACTAGGAACCCAGGACTTATTTATTTTATGATGAAGCAGGCAGACAGTGTGAGAGCGCTAGCAGGGACAGGCTAGCTGGCTTTGCTTCTATACCCCAGGTGTGAGAGCGCTAGCATAGACAGGCTACCTGGCTTTGTTGCTATACCCCAGGTGTGAGAGCGCTAGCATAGACAGGCTACCTGGCTTTGCTTCTATACCCCAGGTGTGAGAGCGCTAGCATAGACAGGCTAGCTGGCTACAGCAGGTGTGAGAGCGCTAGCATAGACAGGCTAGCTGGCTACAGCAGGTGTGAGAGCGCTAGCAGGGACAGGCTACCAGGCTACTGCAGGTGTGAGAGCGCTAGCAGGGACAGGCTACCAGGCTACTGCAGGTGTGAGAGCGCTAGCATAGACAGGCTACCAGGCTACTGCAGGTGTGAGAGCGCTAGCATAGACAGGCTAGCTGGCTACAGCAGGTGTGAGAGCGCTAGCAGGGACAGGCTAGCTGGCTACAGCAGGTGTGAGAGCGCTAGCAGGGACAGGCTAGCTGGCTACAGCAGGTGTGAGAGCGCTAGCAGGGACAGGCTACCTGGCTTTGCCTCTGTACAGCAGGATCAGGACGCAGATGACGATGCAGGCCAGCGCGATGCACACTCCCACGATGATGCCCGTCATCGACGTCTCGTCCAGCTGGTAGAACCCGTCTGGGAACCCTGCGAGAGACGAAGCGTCAGATGTTCAGAGACGAGTCGCCCCGCCGTCGCCCCGTGGGGCACTTCCTGCTCAGCCCCGCGAGCTGCGGCGACAACCGCGTTTGAAAATCACAGCGCTCCCCCAACCGTGTGAATAATTTAGCGGGAAGACTAGGGCCGGAGGTCCGGATATCGACGTTTCGAGCGAGCAAAGAATGGCATCCGACCGAGGGAACAACCTTCGGGAGAGGAAGATTCAGATGATGAGGTTGTGGCGGGTAGACGGGGTGGCCATTATCCACAAACGCTGCCTTTCCACAGATTAAAATTATATTGATCGAACATTTTTGTCCAAAAAAGAGTTATTGACACTGGAATGCTCTTTGTTGTGTCCTTTTGCTATACAATAGATAGTAGCACCTAAAACGACTTAAACTCTTACATCCACGTTAAAACTAAAATGGATGCGATACAAAACAATGCAAAGAAATTCTATGGGAATTCGAAATTCTAAAGCTTGATTTCTCCAGAACCGTACTTTCTGCAAATGGAACCTCGTAATCCTGAACTCTCGGTTTCTCTGCTAAGACACTGCAGCGCTGGGGGCCCCGGGTGGCGTAACGGTCAAAGCATTCGCCCGCAATGCAAGTTGCCCACCGCAGCTGCGGTTAGAAACCCGACTGCGCCCTGAACAGGAAAAACTGTCTTGACTCCGAGAATAAGGGGGAAGTGTAAACTGAAATAAATATATAATATTACCTACTATTATATATATGGTATAATTGGCTGCTAAATTGGGAGAAAAACTGAAAAAAATCGGAAACAATTTTTTTTTTAAAGACAGTGCAGAGCTCCAAGGACCTAATAATAATAATATAATAATAATAAATAATAATAACCTGGAATAACAGATGCCCGAGGGTCCAGAAGCACCCCCCCTCACCCCCGACACACACACTGCCCATTCAACTGGAAAAGTGCCGCTGAGCATTTCGCAAAGAGGCTGCTGGGAGTTGGAGTCCAGAGCTTGACAAACACCTTTCAAAAAAAAAAAAAAAAAAAAAGCCCCAGGCTCTGGACTTCACCTCCCACAATGCCGTTCACTCACCTCGGGCTTCCGCGGAGTCCCTGGACCGGCGCGGGTTCTGTCCCGCTGGCGAGCCCTCGGGCAGCACTGCCAGCTCCACGGCGTTGGAGAAGGGCCCGTCCCCGACCTCATTGGACGCTGAGACCTTCACCAGGTAGACGCTGCCGCGCTGGAGGTTCTCCAGCAGAGCAATGGTGATGCTCCCTGAGAACGAGGGCGGCGGTAAGGGACCCGAGCCGGCCAATCAGCGCCCGACCACACTCTGACCGCGGGTCATATATATATATACCACAGACCCCAGCCACATGAACCACCGCCCGACCACACTTATACACTCTGACCGTGGGGTCTGTGTGTCTCAGGAGGTAGAGCGTGGTTCTGTGTGTCTCAGTAGGTAGAGCGTGGGTCTGTGTGGCTCAGTAGGTAGAGCGTGGGTCTGTGTGGCTCAGTAGGTAGAGCGTAGCATTGGCAACGCTTAGGTTCTGGGTTACATTTACATTTTAGGCATTTAGCAGACGCTCTTATCCAGAGCGACTTACACAGTTTACATTTCTTTACATACAATCCATTTATACAGCTGGATATTTTACTGAAGCAATTCAGGCTAAGTACCTTGCTCAAGGGTACAACAGCAGTGCCCTATGTGGGAATCGAACCAGCAACCGGTTACCAAGTCCAGCTCCCTAACCATTATACTGCACTGCCAGGGTTCAATTCCACATATACTGAAAAATGTATGCATTCACTACTGTAAGTCGCTCTGGATAAAAGCGTCTGCTAAATAGCATATATATACTGTATATATATATATATATGATCGTGTTCTAAGATGTATTGTTACTCTACCACAGACCCCAGCCACATGAACCATCGCCCGACCAAAATGATAGACTCTGGTCGTGTTCTAAGGCGTACTGTTACTCTGCCACAGCAAGGTTTGGTCCCATTCATCTTTCAGATGCTCAAACTCTGCTCACCAGCTGCTGGGAATCCCATTACCCCAGTCTCTGTGAAGTCTATCACTTCATTCCTTTCTCATGTTTATGTTCTACTCTGCCTGTGGAACGTGGTGGGCAGCAGTGTAGTATAATGGTTAGGGAACTTGGCTTGTAACTCAGAAGTTGCTGGTTCAATCCCCAGGCGGAGCACTGCCGATGTGCCCTTGAGCTAAAGGTACTCGAATTGCTTCAGTAAAATATCCAGCTGTATAAATGGATTGTATGTAAAGAAATGTAAACCGTGTAAGTCGCTCTGGATAAGAGCATCTGTTAAAAGCCTGAAATGCACATGCCTGGGTTGTCCTGACCCGTGAGGATTGAGCTTTTTTATGGCACTCTGGGTAAAAAAAGAAAAGCATAAAAAAGCCCTAAAGCATGAGGGGCCAGTTTGTGACCAGTATGACCAGAGAGATGCCAGAGGGTCACGGGTCAGAGGCAGCACCCCCCCACCCAGTGCCACACAGCCCCCCCAGCAGTAACTGTCGCGGAGAGAGCCCTGATTTACAGTGGACAGGGGGGGTCAGTTGTGAATGTCCTCATGTTTACTCTTCCTCGCTGGTGGTCACAGCGAACAGTAAATGCCTCACATTTCCAGAACTCGTCTGCAATCAATTACACCTCGAGAGTTCCACCTCCCCGGTTCTGTGGTCCCAGCCTTTAGGCGGCAGTGTGGTATAATGGTTAGGTAGCTGGGTTTGTAACGTTAAGGTTGCAGGTTCAATCCCCAGGTGGGACAATGCCGTTGTACCCCTTGAGCTAGGTACTTAACCTGAATTGCTTCAGTTAATATCCAGCTGTATAAATTGATTGTATGTAAAGAAATGTAAACTGTGTAAGTCGCTCTGGATAAGAGTATCTGCTAAATGCCTGCAATGTAATGTAATGTCTTTACTGACCGGTTCCATGTGGGTCCAGCCTGATGACATCATGTCTAGGACACCACATGCGTTCTGCTGGGCAACCTTAGGTATGTCACTTACGTCTGTTTTACTTAGTCTAGTGGAACATTGGCCAGAAAATACCAGACGCTTTTAAAAAACACACAGGCTGTAGAGTATCCCTTTAACCCAAGTCAGTAAGGGAGACCGTTTCACAGTGAGGAAAACCATGCGAAAAGAAAGATCAATTTTTTAAACTGAAAAGTCAACCGGAGGCATTTATCTGCTACCAAACAGGACTCAAATGAAAGGCAAATAGGATCCCTCTCCCCCCAGTGGGGAGAGATGAAGTATTGATTTCCAATGGGTTTTTGGGCATGGTGTCTGGGGCGGGTGCAGGGCGTGTCGGGGTCGGGGGTAGGCCCGGGGCTGGGACAAGCGTCTCACCTTCCCTCTGCAGCACCTGCCATTCCCCAGCGATCCAGGCCGACCGCGAGGCGTACAGGATGGTGTAGCGCGTCACCGCCATGTTGGGCTCCTCCGGCTGCCTCCAGGACACCAGCGCCGTGTCGTCCTCTATCATGGTGATCTTCACCCCCGACGGAGGCCGCGTGGGCGCTGGGACAGACGGACGAGGGTCACGATCGAGAGGGGGGCAGCGTCGCGTACATAATACCACACGGACGCAAAAAAGCCAGCGTCGCTGCGGTGTGGACGCCGGCGGCCATAACGACAACACATGGCATCTCAAAACTGAACAGAAGGCAGACAGAATCCAGATGTGCAACATCTGCCCAGTTCCAGTAAGTCCCTTCGCACACAAAGTGATCCTGGGGGAGGAACAACAAACCTGAGACAGAACTCCCCGCTAGATCACCGGGACATTGCTCCGGTACCCGTCATCCAGACACCCTGTCTGCCCACGGGCATTCCTTAAACTACGTTGTGGAGAGGTGAAGCCGCGCCAACCGGATAATTGTAACCACAGGTGCGTAGGTTCAAAAGCTGCAATAGCCACTATAAATAAATGAATGAAGGTGGAACCCGCACACTGTGTGTAGAAGAGGGAATATCCCAAACAAGGCGAAGGCTCGATGTTTAATTTAAAGTCTTTTAATAGACAAAAGAGTATAACATCTGATGGTCATTTGACCGAAACGTCTGTCTCTTTTGTCTATTAAAAGACTTTAAATTAAACATCGAGCCTTCGCCTTGTTTGGGATATTCCCTCTTCTACACACAGTGTGCGGGTTCCACCTTCATTCATTCCTTAAACTAAGAAATGTGACATTCGATGAAAAGGAGGCATGACGGTATTAAAAGGGGCTTGGCGGTTTGCGACCGGCGCTTGCCATCGGCACGGCGTAAAGCGGGGATCAAAGGCACAGTTTTACAGGCGGCCGAATGACTTTGTGCCTTCTTGACATAATTACGGTTGAATGTACGCAGGAGCCGGGGTCCCGTTCTGCCGCTGAAGTGGAGCCCTCTGTCACGTTGCCGTTCAAGAGGCTCGGCTTCAAACGCCCTTCACTCGTCGCCGCCCCCGCGGGTGTGTGACTGAGAGCGCGTGAAGCGAGATTACCGCCGTCAGACGGCAGGCGCGGCCCTTCAGCTGAAAGCGCCTGCAACCAGGCAACGGCGCTGCGCCGAGCCTCTTTCCCAGAGCGGCTCGTCTGAACCGCCGGGCCGTCGATCTGAAGTCCACTCTCAGAAGCGTCAGCGGGGAAACCCGGGACGTGCCGCGGCTGAATTTCATGCGTCGTTTTAAACACGTCTCAATCGAAGGCGCTCTGAACACTCTCTCACGATGTGCAACACACACACACAGAAAATAGCTTGTGGCCTCCCGGGTGGTCTAGCGGTTACAACGTTTGACGCTGGCCACTGCGACCGGGGTTCTATTCCACCGGCCGCGCCAGAGTCGGCTCTGGCCTAGGAGTGCCACTAGGGGGCGGCAATTGGCTGTCCGCCCCAGGGAGGGGGGATGGAAGCCGTTGCGAGTTCGCTGCGTATAGGAGTGGCCCTAGGAGTATGCATACCGGTGTTACAGTGACGGCTTGGCGGGTTCCGGCTCGGAGGAGGTGGAGCCCAGCCACATGTCACTGCCGGTTTCAGGACTACGGCAGCGAACTCGTAACACATATGAGGGAGGGGGATAACTGACGTGAAAAATGAGGGTGTTATTGGCTAAATAAATAAAAATGGGGAGAAAAAAATGCTTGTTTTCAAGCAGACGGAGATAAGCTGGAACCACGGACGCAGACAGACAGCGGGTAAGTGATTCAGAATGGCGCTCAGGGCTCAGCAACGCTGCTTCTCACCTTCAGAGAGAGTGTTCTGGTAGACCACAGGACTCCACGGGCTGGACAGCTGGTCGACGTGGAGACGCACCGCAAACTCGTACCTGGTGTTGGGCTCCAGGTGCTGAACAAGCAAGCTCTGCACAGCACTGTGGGGGGGAGAGGGGGAGGGAAAGAGAGACAGAGAGAGAAGAGAGAGAGAGAGAGAGAGAGAGAGAGAGAGAGAGAGAGAGAGAGAGAGAGAGAGAGAGAGACAGAGAGAGAGATGTGAGACAGGCACGCAGCCAAACTTTAACATCACATTACAGGCATGCAGCAGATGCTCTCATCCAGAGCGACTTACACGGTTTACATTTCTTTATGTACAGTCCAGTTTTTTCAAAAATCACTCAGTCCACTTTTGGTCAAACACTCTTCGTTTACTCCACTTCAAGACTCCACTGAATTCTGTACATATAGCCTGTTGTCATCACCACTGCCGACCTGCTCAACATTTCTTGTATATGTATCCCTGCCTTCTCATTTAATAAAAAAATACTAACCTTTTCCTTCCCAGTGTTACAGGTATGGTACGCAGCTGCCAACAACAATGTCTATCGCTGTATTACTGCACTGATCTCTTGCGCAAACTATGATTGTTCCTACCATGTATTAATGCACATCTTGTAAGTCGCTCTGGATAAGAGTGTCTGCTAAATGCCTAAAATGTAACTGTAATGTATTTATAAAACGTTGGGGTCTTTTTACAGATGGCCGCATAGTGCAGGCGGTGTTTGGGGCAGCTCACTCACGTTTGCAGGTAGAGGACCAGAGAGGCGTTCTGCAGGCCCACTGGGTTGCAGCGGACGGTGTAGTTGACGGTCTGGCCGGAGGTGAAGGCGGGGCGCCCCCAGTGGAGGTAGACGGAAGACGAGCTGTTGGGCTTGGCGTACAGGTGGTGGGGTGGGGGAGGGGGGGGCACCATCCTGTCCCGGACCGCTGGGACACAGAGAGAGAGAGGAGCGCCGTCAGATCTCTACATAAACGGCCAACGCTCACGCACAGGAAACGGTCCTAAAGTCCTAAATCACGCTTTCAACTCTTGTAATTGTACTCTAGAGCATTACGCTAGTATTTCAGCCAAGGTAACATGCTACAAAAAACAGGTTGCAAAAACCCAAGGTACAACATGCTAAATATTTGACAGTATTTGATGAGATGAGATCATTCTTTATTGTCTGCTAACACAGAAAATATGTTTGCATCCAAACAGCTTCCCATACACCACAATATTAGATATACACAAACCATAACAACAGAAAACATCAGTACATATTATTACACAGTCTTACTGCACTTCCCTAGTTATTGCACATGGCGTGTACTCTATTGCTGATTCAGCATTTTAATGGAATATGGGACAAAATAGTTTTTAAAATGTTTTTTCTTTGCATTGGGCAGCCTAAAGCACCTTCCCAAGGGCAAAAGTCGCTGTTTAAAACATGGCTGGGGTCTGATGCAATCTTGTCTCAACATTAATCAATATATCAATATATTTGTACTGCAGTCCAAACCCAAGCCCACTTACAGACGCATCCTGGGGTGCTGACGGTCTGGTCTGCCTGGTAGCCCTCTCCCAGGAAACTGTACGCCAACAGCTTCACGTGATACTTCTTTCTCGGGTCTAGATACACAAAACCCAAAAAAAAGATGAATAAATAAATGAACAGATGATAAATAATGAACAGTCCTCACCGATCAACGTCAATTTCACAACCGTGTCAACGTGAAACATGAATCACCAAAGCCTCACTTGTGACGTCGTTTATGTGAATTATATTAATTATTTCCAGACAGCTTTCAGTGTCCCCTTTCTGTCAGATGAATCAAGGTGCAGTCAGATGGCTTTGATATCCGGCGAGGAGGAGGAGGAGGGGGTTGGGGTGGGTGAGGGGGGGTCCGATCGGGAGAGCGACGACAGATGTTGAGTGCAGGGGCCCCCCGGTTCACTGGTCAATGCAGACCTCACCGAGGGTCCGTCCTCCACACAAACGAGCGGCTCCCCTCTCCATCACGCTGTCAGAGCGCCTTTCAGCGTGCCCCCCACCCGCATGGCCGCTGGCTATTGGACGCCTCCCTTTCGGGGGGTCAGGGCAAAGGGGGGGCAAAGGCAGGGGGACAAAAGCCTCCTGAGAGAAAGAGGAAAACAGCGGTCGAGCGCATGGCCAAAGTCACTGGGCCTGAGAGACTCCGCTGGAACAAAGGGAGCGCCAAGCGTAACGGACACCATTTTGTCCACTTAAATAACTTTTTTTAACTAGATAGGGATATCACCTGACCACTGACTGACCGCTGAGCCTATTCTGCAACGGTGCGTTTGCAGTCGGGTGTCAGAAAACCCTGCGACTTCCAGCCGGAGAGCAGTAATTACACACACACACACATTTCACACACAGAAACGTCCCTTTGCAGGTAGAGAAAGAGTGTGGCTACAGGGTGCAATCACGGAGCTTTTCCCTCGTGTGTGTGTGTGTGTGTGTGTGGCTAATGTGTGCCGTTATTGGTCACTTCCTTTGTGGAATCAATGGCAGCAAACAAACGGCTCAATTCAACAGCGGCCGGGGCGCTGCGGTTCAAGGAAAAAAGTTGTTTGAAGAACCAGCGAGAAAAGTTAAATAAAACACACAGCACACATCGGCCCTGTGCCAGAACTACTGGGGGGTATGGGCGAATGATCCGGTGCTGATCAGCGTTGCGTTTCTTAACACAATTAGAATGGAAATGAAGAGGAAGCGGTCTCTTGACTTCCTTCGAGACATTCCCGGAATAGTGCAGGATCTATCAGCCTAATGAGATACTGCCGCCCAGGAATTCCAGGGCTCTTTAATATTTTAAACTATGTCACACTTCATTATGCACAGCCCGCAACACAATCTAAATAACTTACGAGCAATTACCGAGAGCGAAGCCTGGGAAACGCTCGCCGCTCGATGAAATATACCTGATTGGAGCCCGCCACAAAATGAGATTGATCCCACGCTGATCCCCCCCCCCCAAGACTTGATAAAGATCATTTTAAATGCATGCATAAATACAGAGGTCAGTTAGGGAATTCACCTACTTTTATGTTTCAAATACGATTTGGGGTCCATACATTTAGTGACCATAAAATGTCACACAACATAACAGCTTTATCATTTATTTGGCAGTGCCCTTAAGGGGCCATGGCGTAACATCTTAAATTCTGATGAAACATGATGTTTTAATGTGGAATACACTGGCCGTGTAGGTGAGGGTTGTCACTTACTGTTACAGTGACAACATATTTATGGCCTAAACATTTTTTAAAGAAGATAGACAATTGTTAACATGTGTATACACACACACACACACACACACACACACACACACACACACACACACAGAGTGTGTTTAGAGCTGTCAAAACAAGTTACTGGAGTGAACTTTATCAAATGCCTATTCAAGGCATAACAATAAGGGCACTCTTGTAGCAGCGTGTGGGAGGCATGCAATACTGGACATGGCCACCAGGTTGTGCTGCAGGACACAAACGACGCTGGGCAGAGTGGCTAATGTGAGCAGTAAAAGCCCAGCTGAGAGGTCAGTCCCACCCAGGGCCAGTTCACACACACAACCCACAGATATTCATGGCCTCCATGGCATTATAACACAGAGAACAAGATGGATGCAGTACATGGATGGTTCCCCAGAGCCTAAAATGACAGGACAAGGAAACACACACTGTCATTTTCCCAGCGAGACTGCAGCTGAGTAAAGCAAAGACAGATCCACGTGTGTATACGTCCAGGCAGGTTCAACAGACTACAGATTTTGACAGACTTCTCCGATGGCAAGAACGGTGTGTTACATGTGTATATGACGGTGTATATGATTTCACAAATCTTAAGTGACTGCTGACAAAAATATTGAAAAAGAAGCTAAATCAAGCCACACACTTTCCAGATGTTATTTTGGGGTCAGGCAGAGAAAGGATAAAAGATAGAGACCAGCTTGAAAGAGAGACAGCAGGCCTCATTCCTCACTACAAAACCAGGGGTGAACAATAACTTCAAAAGTGAATATGCATGGGCTCTGTCAGGAGACCCACCAGGGGGTGATCTCTGGACTGGACGGAAGGCACAGCACCGACAGGAACATAAATCCCCTTTATCTGGGTATATTTACACACTTTACCAATGCAGCTCGTGTTTTTGGGGTCTTTTCCCCCTCTTTATGGTTTTAAAATGTCTCTCGTGCTGAACGAAGAAGAAGAAAAAAAAAAGT
The DNA here is from genome assembly GCA_029706075.1 of Aldrovandia affinis. Taxonomy (NCBI): domain Eukaryota; kingdom Metazoa; phylum Chordata; class Actinopteri; order Notacanthiformes; family Halosauridae; genus Aldrovandia; species Aldrovandia affinis. The sequence continues at coordinate 1,502,182 of JAINUG010000155.1, read as the reverse complement.
TCTGCTTGATTTTAAGGAGAACGAACAGATTTTTTTGGTCTGTCTTTTTTTCTTTTATTAAGTGAGGGATCGGTCTCCTGACCCAGAACAGAGGGTGGGGCAGGGGCAGGGGGGGTGGGGTCAGGGCTGGGGAGGGGAGGGGAGGGGGGGGTTGAGGGGTCAGGTAGCCGGGGAGAGGCAGTGTTCAGCTGCTGGGACCCAGGGCCCGAGGAGCATCAATGGAGCCAGCCAGGGGCCAGGAGGTCAGCAGCAGATAAAACCCTGAAAGAATCCGAGGTCACGGCTGTGGAATAAGAGTTGGGGGCGCTTTTTTCCCCTTCTTTTCAGGACCTTCTCAACCGCCTGCCCCCCTCCTCCCTTCCCTGCCCCCACCCACCCACAACCCTTACAAAATTAAGGAGTAAAAAAAAACCCAGGAACCTTAAGGAGTAACTTCTTTCAGGAGCATTAAGGTTTATATTTGAACGAGTGGCTGTGTAAGATAGGGTCGTGTAAGGTCTTATAAACCCCTCCGTGGTTTAAAGGTTTTTAAAGTGACTGAGGACTGTGGTGAATACATTCGGCTCAACACGTCAATCACGTCTGAAATCGTGATGTGATGTAGCAACGGGTGCCACCTTTAAACCCCCAAACACTTCTGGAAGCCGGAGAATTCAGTCTATTGTAAAAAAACAGGGTAACAGGCCCGGACATGTTTTAGGTAAGGTGCACCTAATCTTCCCCCTGCTCCCATTTTTCTCTCTCGACCCGCAAAAAACCCCACAAGAACGAGGAAATTAAAACCTCCCATCTCCCTGGCTAATTCCTAATTTTTCAATCTCCCGTCTGTCCGGCTCCGGCCACTCCCCAGGGCTTTTGTTTGGCCAACAGTGTCCAGCTGAATGGAGTGGGGGAAGGGGGGGGGCTCACTCGGGGTCTCCCAGCCCTCCCAGCACAATGGCCTGTGGTAATTATGCAGGAGGAGGGGGGGGGACATCTGGGCCATGACCTTTGACATGGACTCTGGGTAAGCTGAATCCTGGTGTGGGAGGGGTTACGGCTGCTCTTTCAGAGGGTGGGGGTCAAGGGAATTGAGCAGAAAGGAGAAAGAAAGAAATACCCCCAACAGAAAGAAGGAAAAAAAGAGGGTGACATATAAGGCTATGGAGAAACCGTGAAAGTATCCAAAGGACAAAGCGGTCACGTTCAAAGTCTCAATTCGCGTTTCCACCTTAACGGTGAACTCCGCTTGGTTTCCCAATACGCTGCTCTGTAGCTTTTTTCAGCGCCGAAGTTGTGAAGCTCTAAAAAATATGCTTTCCTTGTAAAGCGCTTTCACGCAGAGGAGCCACGGAATTGAGATTTTAGGCTCTGAGTACTGAGGAAGACGAGGCACTGAGGAAGATGAAGGTATTTTTCCAGCCTCGTGAAGTTCTGTGAGCAGCACACTGATCCAATCACATCTCTAAACTGAGAGATAAGAGCTCCAGACACAGCTCCCCCAACCCACCCCACCCCACCCCCTGACCCCCCACACACACACTAATCCACTAGGCCTGAACTAATACCCATTCACAATAAATTCAACAAAAAGAAACGTATATATACAATCCTTAGCCTATTGAATAACATACAAAACCAGGAACAAAGACTAAAGATGTCATCTAATAGTGGACAATAATAGCGCTCTGACTATCTCTGGGATGGTGACCAATGCCATGTTTTCAAAAAAACCCAACAGCAACAGCTAACTCTGTAACTTAATCACTTAAAGCAGCACTGGCCACCACTGGCAGGGAAGAGGTGCCGTTTCAAAGATGAACAATAAATCCTCAGGATGCATATTTGTTGTTTTTTGTCATTTTTACTGCGGCGTTTAAAATACTTGAAATACACCGGCCTATTATATATCAGACAAAACAAAAAGGTCTTTGTCCCACCTATAAATTAGGCTGCCAGTTTGTATTTGAAGAGAAATTCTTGAGCTGTTAGTGGTCACCTGACATTTACAGCCCCATGTGTGGATCACCCAGGACCCCACAGCTTTGTTCAGCCCTGTGAACAGCCCCCCAGCCCAGCCCCCCAGCCCCACAGGCCAGAGTCAGGGCCATAAATGCCATCTCACATACTGACCCACACACGAGAATGTGTTACAGAGGAGGAGCCTCTCTCACACACAAACACACACACACAAACACACACCCTTGCAATCATGCAAATGCACACACACACACACACACACACACACACACACACACATATACCCTTGCAAGCATGCAAATGCACACACACACACACACATGCACACATACACCAATATACCCATGTGAGCACACACAGGCGCACACACACTCATATGCCCAAGTGAATACACACACACACACACACACACACACACACACACACAAATATGCCCAAGTGAACAAACACACACACACAGTAAGGCTTGCATGGGCATGGGCACACACACACACACACACACACAAACACATACAGAGAAACACACAAATACACAGTAAGGCTCGCATGCACATGGGCACACACACACACACACACACACACACACACACACACACACACACACACACACACACATATGCCCAAGTGAACACACACACACACACACAAATATGCCCAATTGAACAAACACACACACACACAGTGAGGCTTGCATGGGCACATGCACACACACACAAATATGCCCAAATGAACAAACACACACAGTGAGGCTTGCATGGGCACACACACACAGACACACAAACACATACAGAGAAACACACAAATACACAGTAAGGCTCGCATGGGCGCACACACACACACACACAAATATGCCCAAGTGAACAAACACACACACACACACACACACACACACACACACACACACACAGTGAGGCTTGCATGGGCACACACGCGCGCACACACACAAATATGCCCAAGTGAACAAACACACACACACACACACACACACACTTATACAGAAACATGCACAGACGCAGCACTAGGACTGTAACAATGCGCCCCTCTGTTAACTCCCAGACAAATGGCCTTTCTCCACAGAGATGGCTATGCCTAACATTTGTTTAAATTCAGACAGGCAGTTTATTAATGTAGCTGCAGTATCAATATACATATATCTCTTTATCTGACACCAGGCATGTGATAATGACTGTTTTGACGTATAGCACACAAGAGACCATTCTGCGCAGCTCAAGTTGGCTCTCAGCTACCAAATACATTTCCAAGGAGCTGTGCAGCCAAAAGTGCCGGGCGGCGCTTTGACCCTGACTGTGCCACAGAGAGGAGAAACAAAACAGAAAAATCAATTACGCTGCGTCAACACTGTCACTCCTGCCCTCGGACGGCTTGTTCTCCAAGCCTCTCCTGTTCATTCGCTTCTCTCGCTGGGAGCTCTCAATCACAATCCTCTCGGTTATGGATTTGCGATTGGCCTGTCAGCGTTTCAGCGCTGCCTCAACACTGCGGGAGACAATTACTATTTTCACCGTTGCAACTATAATTCACTGCTGCTATTTTAACTGTGATTACGATTAACGGATCGGAAACCGCAGATGACTCCTTCGGACTCCCAGTCGCTCCCGCCGAACCGAATCAGGCACAAGTGATGAAAGTGACACTAGAAGGCCCTTAAACGCCCTGCTCTCCATATTAAACGGTACTTTGTACACCCCTGGTTCAGTAATCCCTCAGTAATCTGTGTGGCATTTCTCCAGGCGTGCCGGAGGGGGAACACATCGAGATGAGAGAGAGAGAGAGAGAGAGAGAGAGAGAGAGAGAGAGAGAGAGAGAGAGAGAGAGAGGGAGAGAGAGGGAGGGAGAGAAAGAGGGAGACAGAGAGAGAGACAGAGAGAGAGACAGAGACAGAGACAGAGACAGAGACAGAGACAGAGACAGAGACAGAGACAGAGAGACAGAGACAGAGACAGAGACAGAGAGAGAGACAGAGACAGAGACAGAGAGAGAGACAGAGACAGAGACAGGGACAGAGACAGAGACAGAGACAGGGACAGAGACAGAGACAGAGAGAGAGACAGAGACAGAGACAGAGAGAGAGACAGAGACAGAGACAGAGACAGAGACAGAGAGAGAGACAGAGAGAGAGACAGAGACAGAGACAGAGACAGAGACAGAGACAGAGACAGAGACAGAGACAGGGACAGAGACAGAGACAGAGAGAGACAGAGACAGAGACAGAGACAGAGACAGAGACAGAGACAGAGACAGAGACAGAGAGAGAGACAGGGACAGAGACAGAGACAGAGACAGAGACAGAGACAGAGAGAGAGACAGGGACAGAGACAGAGAGAGAGACAGAGACAGAGACAGAGACAGAGAGAGAGAGAGAGACAGAGACAGAGAGAGAGACAGAGAGAGAGAGAGAGACAGAGACAGAGACAGAGACAGAGACAGAGACAGAGACAGGGACAGAGACAGAGACAGAGACAGAGAGAGAGACAGGGACAGAGACAGAGACAGGGACAGGGACAGAGACAGAGAGAGAGACAGAGACAGAGACAGAGACAGAGACAGAGACAGAGACAGAGACAGAGACAGAGACAGAGACAGAGAGAGAGAGAGACAGAGACAGAGACAGAGACAGAGACAGAGAGAGAGACAGAGACAGAGAGAGACAGACAGAGACAGAGAGAGAGACAGAGACAGGGACAGAGACAGAGACAGGGACAGAGACAGGGACAGAGACAGAGAGAGAGACCTCACATCTCATTTGCGCTCCTTGATCGCTTGATCGAAAACGTGAAAGAGCCCCTTGGCCCGGCAAACGGGGGCCAATCAGACCGAAGCGCCTCTTCCAGGCCGGCCCGCCTAAGAGCCTGGCACGAAACGGATTAACCCCACGAAGCGGGTTAGAGCCTCTGCTAATCGAGTCATTATCATGGGCACCGCCGTGTTGTTTCTCGTTTAGGAGCCAAACCTCGTTTACATTTGAATTAAAGCCACTCTTTACTGAGGCCCCCTCTACGCTGAAGACTTTAAAATACTCCGATCTTAAGAGGGAGGGTGTGGAGCAATGGCCTTCTACGGCGACGAACCGATGGCGTTAATTAGCAAAGCTCAGGTGGGCATTTAGAATGTAGGAGTTTATTTGACTGAAGTGCCGCTTCGCCACAGTAACGCACAGGATATAAACTTTAATTTCATGCCTCAACTCACAAAAGGAAGAAGAAAAAAATCTGATTAGATTTTCCATATTTTGTGTGAGAGTCCAGAGGAGTCATCTGTGGTTTCCGATCCGTTAATAGTAATTACAGTTAAAATAAGTAATCGTCTACTGAATTGTCTGTAACTGAACTGTAATTGTCTACTGAAACAACCCAACGGCCACGCGAGATGAACACGCCGTCCCACTTCAAACTGGCGCACATCGCGTAGAAGCAGAGGGCAAACCAAAACAAACAACTTCAGCACCACAAACAAAGCCAGTGGTCTCCCCTAACCCCTAACCCCTAACCCCTAACCCCTCCCCATTTCCACCGGTCATGTGACTACAGCTGCTCAGGCTGGTTGCTTAGCGATATAAAGGGCAAGTCAGCCTAACCTCTAAACTTCCATGTGACCTATTAAGACCGCTGGCCCTCGCAATGGTTTATTACAGGGCATAACTCACGCCATGTCACTCAAACTACAGGGGGAGCAAAATCAATAGGGTAATACCCTTTCTGCCATGTTTTATTTCTGTAAGGTCACACCAGGACTGGGACTGGGCAGTTATTGGCAAACGCAGGGATATTAAAGCAACCCTAAGCTGATGAGAACGCCACATTTTAATTAAAATGCCTGTGAATATTCTCACTAATTATGGTAGAGGGACTTATGGAGCAGGACATGAGCTTTGCCAATATGACCTTCCCTAAGAGGATAACTTATTGTAAAACAGTTCTAATGGGACTAAATGCATTTCATATATTTGTATTATTGAGCCAAACTGTTTATTTTAGCCCAATTATTGATTGATTATTAACTGCATTTAATATAGTGCAGCAGAGTATATGCACACTCCCCTGAAGAGGCATTGCTGTCTGCCCAAAATAGCAGACTTTTTTGACTGTACGATATACTGTATACATGACTCCAGCTTGCAGGGTACGTGGAAGACCTCATATTCCATAAATCCATCTGAACACAAACGGACAATATGAAAGGGCTCATCATTTATACACTTTTGTGTCAGAAATCCACACGATGACAGAGTCAACATGGATGTCTTCAACCACAATCCAGTAATACAAATGTATGTTTTCATGGCAAACATAAAAGTGAATGGAGCTACGCAGCCCTACAGAAACAGGACCACTGCACACGTGCCTCTTCACCTTAAACTAAATGGCGATGTAATGTATCACTTTAGTGGCTGTGCATAAATAGTGCTTTAAGCTCAATAGCAGATGGCATTTCATTGCAAGTCCCGCAGATTTTTTATTAACACGTCAGCACTGTAAAACAAAGTCATCAAGCAAATTATGAAATGGGATACAATGATGAGCTTGTTTATAGGTGTGTAAGTAAGTACTGTGTAATTTCCTTCTTTTTTTCTTTTAACTAACCTCAACTCACTTACATTGGCCATGGTTTAATGTGCACTACAGCACATACAAAACTCCAAAAACTGTTTTTGTTTTTTTACTCTGTAAACTTTTACAGAAATAAACAATTGGTGGAATTTGACATTTTCGGCTGTGGCCTGTGCATCTCTGTCTGGAGTAAAGAGATCAGTGACCACGTTAAGCCCCCCCCCCCCAGGCCAGGGAGATAGATAATTATGTGGCCATAAATCTCCGCTGCAGCCATTAAGCACATATCTGGAGAGGATATATGGCCTGAGATCAGAGGGGGAGATGAACAAGGGAAACATTTCTCTCCTCGACGTTGTCAACGGGCGACGGCGAAACTCCGCATGAAAAGGAGCCGGCCGCTTTCGTCAGGACACTTCACAGACCTTCTCAAAAAAACGACGGCGCACAGGATCACACTCCCCTGACCGCCGCTCTCTGCTTCTCAAGCCTCCTCGACAAGTTTCCCACACCGAGGCACCGACAGGACCACGGGTCATAAAAACAACTGTGTTAAAAGACGACTCTTTCCCGTGAGTCGCACTTCAAGGGGAACGTTCCAGAGGTTTCGCCCGCGTCTGGGGGGACGAGACGTCGTGCTTTCTCGGGAGCGATGTGTTATATAAGAGGCCGGAGCGTTCTCTGTGTTTTTAAAGGCACGGAGAGAGAGGGGGGGGCGTTCGGGGACAGAATGAAATGTCACGCAGAGCGCGGAGTGGCACAGCGACCGGGCTGTTATTGCCGAAGCGCTGAATTCTGTTGACTCTCGACCAATAAAGTGTCTCTGTGGCCCACGGAGCCCCGCACAATGAGGGCCTTTGATGTAGGGCCTTCTCCAACCGCTCCTCTCGCACCGGTCATAAAACACGTCGTAAATCTCCCCGGCAACAACGGCTTCCCTCTCCCCCGCAAACGACAGCCAGTGTAATTCATCTCCACCAGCTATTTTATCAAGCGTGTGCAACTCTGGCCATAAAGGATGATGACAGGACCGTTAAGCGCCTTTTAATACCAAACTAAGGCCTTGCACATGTGTGCGACAGAGTTTACCTGATCATCAGCGCATTTAAGAGGTGCCTTTCAGCACGGGAACGACCTCTTTATTCAGACACGGTTTCACGGGGGAGGGATATTCTGAAAACCCAGGTAATGCGCATATATGTCATGAATATCTCAACGAAAAATTTACAAACGGAAGTGGCAGATCGTTTATTCCCATTCCTACTGTACTAAGAGGCAAATGCGCTTGAAAAACATACTCCGTTTGTCCTCCATACTTAATATTACGATTCATATTTCCTAGTTGCAGTTAGGAGAACGCAAAATTCCATCCCTGACACTTTCTTCACAAGGTTCGTCCGCAGCTTGTGAGCTGGCGTTATCGTCCATCCTTCACGGCCCGCAGTGTCTAAGTGAGAGGAGGGCCCTGCTGTGTTCTTCAGTGGCCCCTGTGGCCCCCGGCGCTGGTTCACAGTGGGGCCCACTTCGTAGAGAAAACACACCCGCAGCAGGAGAACCCAAACCCAACCAAACCAAGCCGTCGCTCTGTGACCGTACTCGCACTGTATTTACAGCGCCCGAGTGCTCTGATCTCTCCCGCCCGCCACGCCACGCCACGCCCAGGGCCCGGCGGTGTCCGAACAGGCGCCCCTGATCCCAATGTCAGCTGCCGGCCACCTGGCCTGACCTCCTCCGGCCACAGATGGTCAGTTGTCCACCCAGTGGGGCGTGAGACCCCACATGACCCCCATTGAAAGTGAATCACATCTGATCAATGCATGTCCCCCCCCTCCTAACCCCTCCACACTCCTCCACAACTTCACTACCCCAGCCAGACCCTCTTTCAAAGGCAATTGGGGGCCAGCATGTACAGAGGTGAACAGTGGTCGTACAGGGCCACTATATGTCCGAATTGGGGGAGGTGGGGTTGGTGGAACTCATGTGGTCATCCCACACAGACGACTAGCCTAATAAATCACTCCCGGGCCTGTCTGTCAAACGCCTAGCAGCTTTGTTACTGTCCAGCCGGAAGCCCAGTGGCATTCTCGACCCCGGACAGACAAAGGGCCGGTCAGGCCAGGAGGGCCGGTCAGGCCAGGAGGGCCGGTTGACTCTAGAAGCCCAACGGTGCGCCAGATGTTTGATGACGCCCTGGGAGAGATCCATTTCCATTAAGAGCTCGTGTTATTTTTGTCTCTCCCAACTGGTTCTCTAAAAAATGTCTTGTGTCAGCTTTGTTTTTCCTTTGCTGGGATTTTAAAATAACGATATATATATATATATATTTTTTTTTCTTCTAAAGACAACATGTTTATGTGCAACAGCAGAAAGACCTAAATTAATGAAAGAGAATGTATCATGCTGCTGTGAAAACAGAACCCAGAAAGGTGTTCGGTTAAATGTCTTGCATAAAACCCCCAAAAGAATATGATTGGTTAACACTGTCCAATGAGAAAAGGCCATTGGTTTGGTGTGTCCTGTCACTCCAACCAAGCACCCTGAAAATGCACACCAGGGAAAGCGTGCGGACTCAAACACTTAAGAGTAATTATGAGCTCCACACATATCACACAGTACCTGCAGGAGACACTGAAGGTCTCTCAGAGAACAGCCAACTCAGCCTCCTAACACTGCTTGAACATAAGGGCTGGTTTTTTGTTGTTGTTTTTTTTCCAGATTTTTTCCCATTTTCTCCCAATTTAGTAGCCAATTACACCCTCTATTTATTTCGAATTACCCTCCCTACACAGGTCTACCACTCGTCTCTACAAGGCAGGCTAGTTCTCCGAGGGCAGCGAACTCCGCTTCCTTCGAGAACAGAATTCACCCACCCACGTTCTGGAGAATCCCATAATGCCAAATGCCATATGCCGCCCCCGATCAGGGCTGACAACCAGAGCCGGTCTGATAGAGACGGGCTGGCGGTAATTCTGACAGAGACACACGACTACAGGACTGAGACTATATTGGGAACCCCCTCCCCTCCTCCCCCTACACCAGGGGTGGCCAACCCTGGTCCTGGAGGGCTACAGGGTCTGCTGGTTTTCGTTGTCATTCAGTGCTTAAGTGATCAATTAAAGAGGTTGATCACACAGTTAGCTCACCTCACCTGGCTTCCTGGATCTGAACTGGCTGTTGATTTTAAGGTGAAAAGAAAAACCAGCAGACCCTGTAGCCCTCCAGGACCAGGGTTGGGGACCCCTCCCCTCACACCCTCCAGTGGTCCGTAGGGCGCTCCAGTGCCCACTCACCCAGGCCTCCGATGGTGTGCCGGGAGTCTTGTGCGAGCAGCTGGATCGGGCTCCCCTCCAGCTGGGTCTCCTCGTGGTAGAAGAGGCGGTAACCCTGGACGCTGGCGGCGTTGCCTGGCGACGGTTGCCAGCGCGCCACGATGGTGGTGCAGTTCAGGGGCTCCAGCTGTAGCTCTGGGGCCAAGGGCACTACAAGGAGAAGATGGGGAGGGGGGGCAAGGGGGATCGGGGTGAGTTATGAAATGTCAGAGCGACGGCCAATAGCAGTTTGGAAGTTTCGGAATACTTATGATGTCTGGGGAGTGGAGGTTAAAAGGCTGGGTCAGCTCTAATGGTTTATATGCACCGTGTTTATTTGCTTTGCTCAAGACACACTGTGGGAGAGAGAGAGGAGGCAGGGTGGGGGCTAATTCCATTAGCATCCACTTTTATTTGGGGATTTTGGGGAAGTCTGTGAGACGAGTGCCCAAAAAGGGACAAGGTGAAAATGTGTGGCTGTTTTATGTGCACACGTAGACAGGCACACGAAGCCCTCAAGTTAACGATACGCTTATGATACGTAAGAATACATAATGACGAGAACGGGCCGTTCAGCCTGTCCCGGCTTGTCGTGTCCTAATCTGAAGGTACTGCGGTTCTGTGTGGCTCAGTTGGTAGAGCATGGCGTTGGCAACGCTTAGGTTGTGGGTTCAATTCCCTACTGGGACCACATATGCTGAAAAATGTATGCATTCACTACTGTAAGTCACTTTGGATAAAAGAGTCTGCTAAATGGCATATATGGTACAATTCTCTCTGATGTGACTTGTCTTGACTGAAAGCGAGAGTGGAGAGCAGGATGAATTGGAGAAGTGGAGCACTCCGAGGGTCTTAAATGTGGGGTTTGAGGGAACGTTACTCACCCACCCCATCCCCACTCCGTCCCGTCCCCACTCTCCAGACGGCGCTTGCCCAGGACTCTAACGACACCCCCGACCCCCACCCGCCCTCACACCCCTTCCTGACTCCAGTGGGCCAGGCCACGCCATCGTGTGTGATAAAGGCCAGTTCACCTTCATTATCCCAAATCCCCGTCCAGGGCCTGCACTCGTGCCTGTCTAGGAATACCTTTTTTTGGGGAGGGGGGCGGCAAACAACTACCATTCCATTCGGACTATAAGGGGCTACATCTGGTCCTCATTTTATGAATTGCAGGGTTTATGACAACGTTTTTCTTTATCTAATCGAGGTGAGTAAATCTAGATTTATCTCAGTGCGTTGGACGTCATTGGAGATATATATAAAATGGGAGGAGTCAGCCTCACTGAAAGACATCTGGCTGGTCCTCCAATCGACTCATTCAGATAAAATAATAACTAATTAATTTAAGACTGGCCGATTGGACAACAAGTCACATGACTTGAGTATCGCCCACAGGCCTTGCACACGGAGGCTGAAATCTAGATGTCAATGCCTGGAACAGCTTGCCAGGTCGGGTAGTAGAGGCAGAAACACTTTGGGCTATTCAAGTCCAGGCTAAACGCAGTACTAGATACTCTTTAGATTAGGACATGACGAGCCTAGATGGGCTGAACGGCCCGTTCTCGTCATTATGTATTCTTATGTTCTTATACGTTTCACCGTGCGAAAAAATTGTCCATCCCCTGAAATCAGCACACGTAACCATGGCAGCGTTTATCTGCCATGCACAGAACTGTGTAATAGCATCAAGACTGTGTAATAATATGTACTGATGTTCTGTGTTGTTATGGTTTGTGTCTATGTAATATATGGTGGTGTACGGGAAGCTGTTTGGATGCAAAACAATTTTCCGTGTTAGCAGACAATAAAGCGTTATCTAATCTCATCTCTCATCGCCTCAACTGTGAAAGAGAGAATCGGAAAAGGACTTGGAAAGAGGAAAGTTCTTGTTGTCGTTCTTCGAGTGCCGTTTCACCACAATTTTACTGCTCGTTCGCCGTTATCTCGCGTGACTCACACCAAGTGTCCTGGGAGCTCAGAAAAAAGGCGACACACCAATAAAAAGGCCCCGTTATTATTACGTGATTTGTGTCTTGTCAGGGGCCTCGTTTAGTTTCCCACATAACACAGCGTGAGGCATTGTGAGAACGCCGAGGGCGAGGCCTGAGGACGGCCATTTCCCCTGGTAGCAGGAATGCCATCCTCTCCTCCCAGCTGCTTCCTGCTCCTTAATCTGATGGAAGTAACAGGCGCGCGAATGTGCCCCCCGAAAGGCTATCCGTCCGCACTGCCTGACAGGCCGTTTCACAGCCTTGTTCCTGACCACCGCACCACGGCGTTTACACGGGGGGGACCGTTATCTGGGGGGCGTTATCTGGACCGCTCAGCTCTCAGGCAGGTACTCTGTGGCCTACCTGCGCTGACAACTCACAGGAAAAAAGAGTTTGTCGTTAAATGCAGAGAGAGCGAGGACTTACAGCCCTCCCCCACTCCCTGGTTCTCCGAAGCGAGGATTGGCATCTCCGGGCGGCCCCCTGTTCTCCCCCTCCATCCCAGAAGCCCCCTGGGTCTGTGTGTCTCTTTACGACCGGCCACTACCGCCGTTCTGATGCTACCGACAGTGCAGGGCAGAGGTCACGGAGGCCTTAACGAGCTCTTCTCACATGCGTCTCTCACACTAAGACCAGAGTTTAGCAAAACAACGCTTTGAAGCGGACCTCAGTTGTGATCAAGTCACAGTATGATTTCTCTTCATTTCACACGACAGGGAAGGGGAGTCCTGTACGCACTGGTCCACAGAATCCTTGCACCTCTGTTGCCTAGCTTAAGCTGTAGAATTTATTTTTAGTTAGCTGATATATCCCTTACTATAATTATACATCTGATTTACTCAGATGTGTTTTGTATGACATGTTTTTCATCTGCCAGGTGAAATTGGCAGCTAGTGGATTAAGATGTGCTTAAGAAGCACTGCTAGCATTCTAGTAAAGGCATTCAATTACTTTCATGTCTTCATTCAAAATCAGCATTAGGTGTGGCAACACCTCAACCAGAGACCCAGTATGTTTAATAAATGGCAAGCTAGGTATCTATAACTGGTAACACAAGCTAGTGGAAATGTCTGATTTCAAGGACAATTATAGCCATTTTGGGGCCAAATGCCACTGAAACTTCAAATCAAGGTAAAGAATTTTGACATTATAATTTCAATTTCAGGAAATTAAACAGTTGAATCAATCACCAAAACTGTGAACTGGACCCAAAGTGACTCATTTGATTTCCTGTTGTGTCGTGTGAATGCGCACGTCGTTTCATATAGTTTCACTTTCACTAAAACTGGGCTTTTTGTCCTTGCAGAAACCCACACGCATGCACAGATCACATTAAGCCGCCAACGGCTTCTTCACACGTTCTCACACCGTGCTCTCTGAATGAGATGGGCTCCGAATGAAGGCAGACATGGCCCGAGGTCACTGGTGGACAAAGTTAAAGTGCTTTTACTTACTACTGTACTTAAGTACATTTTTCAAGTGTCTGTGCTTACTTAAGTATTTCCATTTTTACTTTTACATTCAACAACAAATACTCCCACCCAACATGGGAAGCAATGTAGCTCTTTTTACTTGAGTCATATTTTATCAAGGTATCTGTACTTGTACCCGATCAGGGCTAACGGCCAGGGCCGGTCTGGCAGAGACGGGTTTCGGAACCACTTCCCTGATAGGCGGCTCACACTCGTACAGGACCAGCCAAGATACGGTGCGCGTTAGACCGCTACGCTATCCGCCATCTGGTATCTGTACTTGTACCCGATCAGGGCTAACGGCCAGGGCCGGTCTGGCAGAGACGGGTTCGGAACCACGTACAGGACCAGCCAAGATACGGTGCGCGTTAGACCGCTACGCTATCCGCCAGCCCCTGGGTATCTGCACTCTTACTCAAGTAAAGGGTTCTGTGTACTTCGCCCACCGCTGTCTGAGGCGCAGCGGCTTGGCGGTAAGGTCCGGTGGGGGGATCGGGGAGTCGCGGGGGCGGGTACCTTTGGTGCTGGAGGCCTTGGGCGTGCGGTGGGAGGTCCACGCGGACTGCTCGCCCCAGCCCACGCGGGTCGCCGTGGCGATGCGCAGCAGGTAGATGGTGTCGGGCTGCAGGCCGTCGAGCAGGTGCTGGCCACGGTCGCCGGGCAGCTCCAGGGACACCACGGCGCTGTCGGTGCTGGTGCGGTACGACAGGCGGTAGGCGGAGATCTGCCCGCGGCTCAGCTTGGCGGCCAGCGGTCGCCAGGACACCAGGATGTCCGTGGGGCTGCGGCTGGTCAGGCTGAGCTCCGGGGCGCGCAGGGGCACTGTGGGACGGACGGACACATGGACAAACGGTCATGCAAACGCGCTCGCGCTCACCCTGTTAACCACCCCAAAAACACAACAATGGCGCAGAGTGTTTGAGGGCCAATGTTTGAGCCACTGCAGAGGCAACTTCATATGTTCGGAAATCTATATATATATATATTATTTTTTCACGTTTTTCTCCCAATTTAGTAGCCAATTATGCCCTCTATTTATTTTGATTCTCCCTCCCCCACGAACTCGCTGCCCATCTCTACAGGGCAAGCTAATTCCCAGAGGCCAGCGATGATCCGCCTCCTCCCAAGACGGAACTAGCCCACCTACTTTCTGGAGACACCTTTTGCGCTTCTGGGCGAGTTCGTGCCGGCTCTCACTGCCCCCTCCCCCTGGGGTGGACAGCAAAGTAGCGCCCCTGATTGGGGCTCCCAGTGAGGGCCAGCCCGACGCAGTGGGGTTTAGAACCACAACCGCAATAGGCAGCTCGCACTCGCAAAGCACCAGTTTTTTTTTTACCGCGAGTGCGTTAGACCACTATGCTATCCGAGGCCCACATCTGTTTGGAAATTTAGAGGTAATAGTAAACCATAACAGAGCTGCCCGAACCCTTAATTTACTCAACTGTTTCATTTATTTTGGCAGTTACCTCTATATACGGCCTTATATATGACCTATAATTATAGCAAAACATTGAAGACTGAGCAACACTGACATTTTCCTAATAACCTGGATCTGTGTCACGTTACCATGGTAATTAGCACCCAGGTCTTTGTTAGCGATGTGGCAGGCAGAGCTATGGCAGGTATGCACAGCATGCTGGGCTTAAGCCCCCCTGAGCTGACTATACGTACAAAAGAACCTCACGAAGGCCTCCCGCGTGGTCTAGTGGTTTCAACGTTCGACGCTGGCCATGGCGACCGAGGTTCAATTCCCTGTCTCGCCAGAGTCGGCTCTGGCCGGGAGAGCCACTAGGGGACGGCAACTGGCTGTCCGCCCCAGGGAGGGGGGAGGGAAGCCGACAGGATGTTCGCTGCGCACATGGAGTGGCTCTGGGGTGCAGGAGTTACAGTCGACAGAATAACGAGTGCCGTCTCGGAGGAGACGTCACTTCGCCTTTGTCACTGCCGGTCACAGGGCTACGGCAGCGAACTCACAATACGAGGGGGTTAACTTGAAAATAGCAGGTGTAATTGGCTACGAAATTGGGAGAAAAACGGGAGAAAATCTGAAACAAAAGAAGAAAAAAAACTCACGACTACAAGTGCAGGAAAAAAAGCCTTAGTCCACATCCCTATTTCTCAGGACGACCCTACACGCAGTCGTCAAAGCAGAACAGAAACATGTGGTTCGTATTTAACCGGCTAGCAATCTTCATTTCCGTCTGCCCGACATATTTGGAAATGTCGGTTTCCCGGACAAAACCACTCGAGAGATGACATCTCTTTATTTTGCGGCGGCTCTTTGTTAAAGGCGGTCGGGTTAGGAAGCGGCACTGGTTTGTTTTATTCCCTCGATCCCTGCTCCTCCTTCCGCTGAGCTGACCCCCCCCCACGGACCCCCCTTGATTTGCCTCTGGTGCAAATAGGCCACGTATTATTTAACAACTCCAGCCACATGGAATCAGCAGCGTGCCCTTTGACCCCCACACCAGCGGCTCAGGGGCCTGACTGTACTCCGCGGTGTGCAGGGTTATCAGACGCCCCTCCAGGGCAGCGAGGACTCTTCCCACAATGCCCGCGCGCACAAATAACTCACTTAGAATCCATTCAGCGCCAAACAGCCCCCTCAGAAAATCATTAGCGGGCCGTGAGGGCTTTCCCAGAAGACATTCAGGGGTCCCGGCGGCTCTCCTGGGTTTATCCGCGCGCACAAAACGACCCATTCATCGCAATCCAGATCTATAGAAACGCATCCTTTGTTTTAGGTGGAGACTAAGCAGCCCTAGAAACGGCAGCGTGCCTCGCTTAATCACTGATCGACTGGCTGGCCGGCTGGCTGGCTGGCTCCCCCAGGGTAATGGCAGTGCCAGTGCTTTACCACTAGGTGGCGATGAGGCAGTAATACTGTGAGACTGTCCGCTGAGAATGATGGCAGATTCTGAGCGCCACCTGTTCTGTTGTGTCCTGTGCGTTCTGCACTTTAATGTGAGATGATTACACTGAGCTGTTTAAGGCTTACTATCGCTTTGGTTTTGGCTGCAGAATCATATTTAACATCAATTTCTCAATGTTATAACCCTAACCAAATAGCCAATGGTTAGGGTTTTACTTTGAGCAAGTGCAAACTGTCATCCCTTTGATTCAACCTCAAACCTTCAGTGGTTTTAATTTTAATTTTTAATTTTTTACTTGCTTTAGCAAAGGGAAATTACCAGACAGAAAATTGTTCTAATGTGATGTTTGGGCTGTTAATCCAAAAGTTCCATCTTGGACAGAAGGGCTTGTAAATGTTTGGCCTGTTTGAAAAACTCTGGCCTCCCAGGTGGTGTAGCGGTAAGAATGTCCAACGCTGCCCACTGCGACCAGGGTTCGATTCCACCAAGTCACGCCAGTTCGGCTCTGGCAGGGAGTGCCACTAAGGGGGGGCGGAAATTGGCTGTCCCCCCAGGGAGGGGGAGGGAAGCCGATACAAGCTCGCTGCGTATAGGAGTGGTCCTGTGTGTTACGGTGACCATGGCGGGTGTCGGCTCAGAGGAGGCGGTGCAGCGCTCACTACCGGTCTCAGGACTACGGCAGCGACCTCTCATACGAAGGTGGGGTGATAATTGACATGACAAAGAGAGGGTATAACTGGCTACTAAACATAGGGAGAAACATGGGGAATAAAAGCATAAACAGAAAAACAGTTTGCAAAGCTCTCCAGTTGCCCCCTCCAGTGAGAGGAAGCTTGCGGCCCACGTACCGTCCTCCAAGGTGTTCTGGATCACGTGGTCCGACATGCGGCTCGCGCCCATGGGCATGTAGGCCACGATGTAAAACGTGTAATTGCGTGCCGGCTCCAGGTCGTCGATGATGTACCGCGTGGTGTCGTTGCCGATGACAACCTGGTATTCCTCGTTGTTCAAACCTGTTTTTTTAGGGAAGGGGGGGAGAGCAGGAGGGAAAAAAATAAGATTATAATTATACATTATTATATTTTTTTAAACCAGACAGTTTCATCAGAGAGAGAAAGAGAGATGGTCACAAACAAGTAGGCTAGGCCAGAGGGTGCAGATCCTGCCATCTCTGCAGTTTTTACGAAACGCATAATTAGAAATGCACTTAGGATTAACACAGCGTTAACAAACATCTGTAGAGAAAGGGTGCCAGTGAATTGTGAGCATCAGCGGCACTGATGGTAATGATTCTGGAGTCGAGGCTATGAAAGCAAAACAGTATCGTAAAGGCTATCCGCAGAATGCGTTTCAGCTGTGTGGTTCTGTGTGTCTCAGTAGGTAGAGCGTGGTTCTGTGTGTCTCAGTAGGTAGAGTGTGGTTCTGTCTGGCTCAGTAGGTAGAGTGTGGTTCTGTGTGGCTCAGTAGGTAGAGCGTGGTTCTGTGTGGCTCAGTAGGTAGAGCGTGGTTCTGTGTGGCTCAGTAGGTAGAGCGTGGTTCTGTGTGGCTCAGTAGGTAGAGTGTGGCTCTGTGTGGCTCAGTAGGTAGAGCGTGGTTCTGTGTGGCTCAGTAGGTAGAGTGTGGTTCTGTGTGGCTCAGTAGGTAGAGCGTGGTTCTGTGTGTCTCAGTAGGTAGAGCGTGGTTTCAAAGATTCAAAGATTCAAAGATTTCTTTATTTGTCGTTGTCTTTGTACACTTGCGTGCATAAAAAAAACGAAATATCGTTCCCCCCAGCCCTCAGCAGTACTACAGTAAAAGACAACAATCACAAATAGGCTCAAATATAAAAACATAAAACAGTTTTCATAAAAACAACAATGGAGCAGCAGCTGCCCAGTGACAGCACAGTATATTAAATTACGCAAAATTACACATATTAAATTACACAGTATATTAAAATGTAGTGAAATGTAGTGTAAAGTGCAGGTTCAGTTCAGTAACAACAGGGGGCGGCATGTCAGAGGGAGAGGGCACAGTCTGTTCACCATTCTGACTGCCTGTGGAAGGAAGCTGTTCAGCATCCTTTGGGATCTGGTACGGAGGCTCCTGTACCTTTTCCCGATGGCAGGAGGGAAAACAGTCCATGGAAAGGGTGGTGAGGGTCCCTTATGATGCTGGTGGCCCTGCGAGTGCAGCGCTGGTTGTAGATCTCCAGCAGGGATGGGAGAGGGGCACCAATGATCTTACTGGCTAACTTCACAATCCTGCTCAGCTGATGTTTCTCCAGTGCCTTGCAGCTGCCGAACCAGGACGTGAGGCCATAAGATATGACAGATTCAATGGTGCCCCTGTAAAAGGTGGTGAGATGGGGGCAGGGAGGCCTGCCTTTTTCAGACGCCGGAGGGATGGAGCCGCTGGTGAGCCTTTTTAAGGATGGCCGTGGTGTTGGTGGTGAAGGTCAGGTCGTCTGCCAGGTGGATTCCCAGAAACTTGACGCTGCTGACTCTCTCCACTGTGGTGCCTCCGATGGTCAGCGGCATGTGGTGGAGCTTGCCGGCCCTCTGTTCTGTGTGGCTCAGTAGGTAGAGTGTGGTTCTGTGTGGCTCAGTAGGTAGAGCACGGCGCTGACAGCGCTTAGGTTGTGGGTTCGATTCCCACTGGGACCCCATATACTGAAAAATGTATGGATTCACTACTGTAAGTCGCCTTGGATAAAAGTGTCTGCTAAATGTCATATATTATTATATATCACTGTGCCCTGTTCCACTCGCCTCGTGTCTGTGTAGGGAGAGCATTGTGTGCCCAGCAAGCTACAGCGCACTCCTACATCCAAACACCGGCACTTTTTCCAGTAAGTACACCGTATATAAACACAAGCTACGATGTGAAATACGAGGGACGAGCAGCTGCAACAAAAGCCACACGTGCGATACGTAAATCGGCAGTGGGGCCGGCAGTGGCTCAGTGGTCAGCGACACGGGCTAGCAAGCGGAGGGTTGCTGGTTCAAATCCCAGGAAGGCCAATGAAAAAACAATGAACTGGAAACCGGAGGGAGGCTAGTTCACTTCCTGGGGCACTGCCGAAGTGCCCTTGAGCAAGGCACTGAACCCCTAAACTGCTCCAGGGGCGCCGTACTATGGCTGACCCTGCGCTCTGACCTCTCTGATGGAATACATATGTATAGTGGTCTATGTGTGTGTGTATCTAGGAGAGATATGTGAAAAGACAAATTCCAATTACCTTGTGCAACATGGCAAATAAAGTATATTATTATTATTATTAAATCGAACTGGAATTTCAGTGATGAAGGACCCCGTGAATAATAGATTGGCAGACCTCCTGAATGACTTGAATGTACTCGGCTGCACCATGCGACAGAAAGCGCTGAGAGCCACTCTCTCACACTCACACAGGAACAGATCAATTATCAAAGGAAGTGACTAACCGAGAGCAATTACTGAAGGCTGTGTAAAGAGCCTCTTAAGAAGGGCTGCATTCAGCGGCTCCCGCTCCGTGCAGGCCTTGCTCACTCAGCAGGAAGCCCAGGAGTGGAAGCACTTTCCTTTTCCTCATAAATTGGCCTTTTCAACAGTAAAAATTACATAAAAGCACTCCAGGCCATCTTCTCCCACTGCCTGGGGCCATAATGTGCCGGTTCCCTACAGCAAGGCCCGCTGCTCCATTTAGTGCACTTTAACCCAAACAAGGACTTGTTCATGTAAACTTTTTAAAATAATTTATTCTTTTTTTATAATGATATTATTGAGGAACACGGTTAAGCGAAGGTGTGTGTCTTTTCTCGGTCTTGAGTTTCGGTGATTAATAATCGCTGCGCTACATAAACAGAATTTTAAACAGACACTGGAGACATTTGCCTAAGTTTGTTCACGATTAATTAAAAGGACAGGGTGTAGCATAAAAAACAGTTTATTCTATAGTTTGTAAAAACAGTTTGTCTCGGGTCGGGTCGGGTTGGCTACAGGAAGAAACGTCTCCGGGTTCTGGTCGGAAGCTGTCTGGTACAGCACAGGCCAGGTGATATTTTCAGTCCCCTACAGTACTGTACTAAATCTAGGGTCCCTGTGGAGTCTCCTTCTGCAGTGGCACCTTGGGCCCCTGCTGGGACTTCCTACTGACCCCTACGGCCCCTGTGGAAGTTTCCTACAGTACTGAACCTCTTGGGGCCCCTGTGGAAGTTTCCTATAGTATAAGTTTCCTATAGTATTGACCCCTAGGTCCCCTGTGGAAGTTTCCTATAGTATAAGTTTCCTATAGTATTGACCACAAGGTCCCCTGTCGAAGTTTCCTACAGTACTGAATCTCTTGGGCCCATGTGGAAGTTTCCTATAGTATTGACCTCTAGGGCACCTGTGGGATTTTACTACAGTGCAGATGGTCCTTGCTTGAGCTCACTACAGTACTGCCCCCAGGTCCTAGGCTATATGATATGATACTGCCGTGTCTGCTTGGACCCCCCCCCCCTTACGAATGACCCATCGGAGGGAGGAACAAACCCCGACAGAGAGCCATGGCCACTGAGAAACCTGTGGGTCTTCCTTTATCAGTGTGTTACACACGGTCAAAGCCTATCCTCGTACACAGAGCACAGCTTCCACGCTTCAGTGATCCTTCAAGCCTTCAGGCTATTGATTTTACCGTTTTAAATGTAAAACAAACAACAACAAAAAGAGACTCATGTCTTACCGTTGGTCCTATTAATTCTGCCCTCTTAATCAACGCTGTGAACAATTAGCACGCTCAACGATCGGCGAAAAAACAAACTAATAACATTACATTACATTACAGGCATTTAGCAGACGCTCTTATCCAGAGCAACTTACACAGTTTACATTTCTTTACATACAATCCATTTATACAGCTGGATATTCTACTGAAGCAAATCAAGTTAAGTACCTTGCTCCAGGGTACAACGGCAGTGTCCCATCTGGGGATTGAACCTGCAACCTTAAGGTTACAAACCCAGTTCCCTAACCATTATACCACACTGCCGCTCCAGTAACGAGGAGCAATTGTAACGGAAGGTGGAGCGCAGAGCCTGATGAGCCCATTCTTCGTAACGCAGTGGCGTTTCAATCTCTGATGCTCACGGGCATGCTGTTCCCAGTCAGAAAGAGCCTTTCGCTGCAAGGGTTAAGATCTGCAGACATTTAGACATAAAAGAGACTCAGACCTTCCATGTCGCTTCGTCCACTTACAACATAATCGCTTAAGGCTTAAGTTGGGCCAGCGCCGTCTCCGAGAGCCTGAGATTTTGAGGATCTCCTCGTAACGTAACCATGCGCTTCTGGGGACAATTCACGCCACATTTAAAACGAAAACCTGTCAACTTAATCAAAAACTCGTCCCTCCCCCCTCTTAGCAGACAACGTTACATTTTAAGCATTTAGCAGACGCCCTTATCCGGAGCGACTTGCTAAGACGACTCCACCGGCCCCGTTAAAGCCAGGCTCCACAATTATATTTTCCCACGTCGGTGAATGAGCCTGATAGCGCTGTGATTGGCTCAGATTAGGACGGTCGTACAATACGGCCTCTCTTATCGCTCAGGGGCCCCCGATTTCTGACCCGGTAAACAAGATCGTGGAGGGTAAACAGAACAGGCCTTGTTCGGGGCCCTGAATGCCCCAGGGCTTCACGCTGCGCTCGGATGAAAGGGGGCGAAGGGGCGGACACAAAAGCCCACCTTCCCCCCGCGGGCGGGATCACGCGCTCTCGCTCAGCACCTTCACAAACTCTCCAGTGTGGGATTAGCACACTCCAACACACACTCTAATTAGTGCGCTCTCGTTCGTTAAGACGGCCATTCATTTACGTCGCATTTCCCCCCCCTTCCTGTCCGTGGCCTCAGGACGCAGGGAATGCGATGGCACGACGACTCCTGTTAACCCGTTCTGAAGAAAAAAACCCTATTAAAACAAAACAACGCCGGGCACAAAGCATCGCTAAATGTTAATGAAGAGCTTGAGATCTCTGACGGATGCCACTTACCCAAAAACAAAAGGGCAGGTTTTTAACACTGTTTTTTAATCCCCTCTCCTCCTTACCCCATTTCGCAGAAGAGGCAGAAGCATTCTTCATAGCAGGTGTTTCTTTGGCCTATATGGGGTGGTTTTTTCTCCTCCCTCTCTCTCCTCTCCCTCTCCCCCTCTCCCTCTCCCTCTCCCTCTCTCCCTCTCCCTCTCCCTCTCCCTCTCCCTCTCCCTCTCCCTCTCCCTCTCCCCCTCTCCCTCTCCCTCTCCCTCTCCCCCTCTCCCTCTCCCTCTCCCTCTCCCCCTCTCCCTCTCCCTCTCCCTCTCTCATGCGTTCCCCCTCCAGGGGATTTCAATAGCTTACATTGGGACACTTTGGGCTGAATGGACACTAATAAATGTGTGAACCCGTTGCATTGTTCAAATTTGACTCTTACTTCCACTCGATCCACAATGGCACCAGAATTAACAAGGATAACAACACAGAAAAACATGTCCTGACAGCACTAAGCAAACCCAGGCATGGGAACTGTAATCTCAAGAATAATTGCTCTGAATCCCTTATGCATTCAGTTTTCTTCAATAGACATACAGGCCATACAAGATACACAAGTCATGCATTTTATTCTAGTTTGGGACTGCAGTGAGGCTCCCTAAGCTTTCTATATATGCCATTTAGCAGACGCCTTTCTCCAAAGCGACTTACAGTAGTCTAGTGAATGCATACATTCTTCAGTATATGTGGTCCCAGTGGGAGTTAAACCCACAACCTAAGCGTTGTTAGCACCAGGCTCACAGTTAGTACTGAGCCACACAGAACCACTCCCTTCTAGAATAAAGGGTGCACTGCTCTTTTGAGGCCCGCGTTAAAGATGGGGGGCTCAGGCCTGGCCTGTTTGCACAGAGAAAGCTCTTCTTATGTCATTCTCTTCCCTTGACCTCCGTCCAGCAGCCGACTATTACCAACAGATGGTCAATTTCTCACATTCCGTTTTGGGGGGCGGGGGAGGAGGGGGGGGGGAGTGAGAGGATCCGGACAAAATGTATATTGGACACTTCAGGGGGTACAAATTATGTTAGCGTGGACAATACTTGTATGGATATTTGTGACATGAATTCGCTAAAAGAATAATTTAAAAACAACGCAAAGGAGGATTGTTTGTGAGTCTAGATAATGTTCCTCTGTAAATAGACAGTCGGGTAGGTAAGGTAGTATGTATGTAATTGATTGTTATGAACTCTATTGTTGATTTTATGGGAGTAATGTAAATGTATGCGGTATTTTTGCTTTTATTGTTAGTTTACTGTAACCTTGTCAATTATTGTTGTTATTTACTGTAACCATTACGCCTAACACCACAAACAAACACAATACACACACACACACACCATGACACCTAATAACAACAAGGACCACAATGGAAATAAGTACAAGGACTTTTGGAAATCATCCTCAATTTTCTGTAAAATGTACATGTACATCGGGATGTATCCATGTATTGTATTCTTTTAAAGTGAAATGTCAAATAAACTAAACTAAACATGCGCCTCACTGTGAGTGGATGTAAAATGTTTCTGTCACCAGAAAGTTTTTGCACAGAGCCAGTGTAGGCACAGAGCTATGAGCTATACGAGTAAAGCTGATGTGCGATTTCCTATTTTCAATCCTAACAAAGTGTCTTTGTTTTGTACACACAGGGTGGGTACATGGGGACAGCGGCTGAGAATCTGTGGAGCAGCCAACTTAAATATAACTCTTTACATTTATAAAGTCAAATAAACTAAACTAAACTAAACTTTAGCTGGGGACGTGGTGCTCTGTACAGGAAGACGTAGTTTGTTTAGCACGGGTGCTGTAATCTAGCGCGTTCTCGGGGCTCACCTTCAGCCTTCATGTAGTGGACGGAGTAGGCGATGACCTTGTCGGCGTTGTAGACCGGCCGCTCCCAGGCCAGCAGGATGGCGCTGCTGGACACTGTCTCGGCCCGGACGTTGCGGGGCGCGCCAGGCCGGTCCTCGGACATCACCACGATCAGCCGCGCCATGGACAGCACGGAGCCCTGCGCGTTCTCCGCCACGCACTGGTAGATGGCGTCGTCCTCCGGGATGATCTGGGTGATCACCAGCTTGCTGAGGGACGGACATAGAAGGAACGGGCCTTCAGCTCGACTCAAACCCTGTGTTAACGCGGGCATGGGGGTGCAGGCACTAACTGTCAGTAGCTGTGCCGTGAATTATCCGGCTCCTTACAGTTTCACAGCAGGATCTGGCCCACTGATTCCCCTCTGAATTCCCACTGATTTCACAGTGATTCCCCACTGATTTCAAACAGTATTCCTCAACACTGTTTACGGAACACAAATGCAGAAAAGCAAATCAGGGAGACGGAACTATTGACTGAAGAGGAATCCAGTGGGGATTCTATGACTCTTCTGAAGAGGTGCATACATTAGACTCGCGTATCAATTCATATCTCAATTTCATTTTTATGCCACGCTCTACACACCAGGTGTCCCAAGGGGTACGAAATGGTTAAAAACATATTGCAGAGGTACAAGCAGAGCGTTCAGTCAGTTACACACACGTACAACAGGATACTGTGTTTATGTGAGAGGGGAAAGGCCTATAAATGTAGATCTTTTTTACATTTGTTTAGTATTCTTTCAGTTTTTCTCCCAATTCGGTTGCCAATTATACCCTCTACTTCTTTCGATTCACCCTCCCCCACAAGCCCGCCAGAGGTCACTACGGCAATGAGGCTGGCGATGATCCGCCTCCTCCGAGACGGAACTCACCCACCTACTTTACAGGGATGCCTCCGCCCTCCCTTCCCCCTGGGACGGACAGCCAATCAGGGCTCATAAATGTTGCATTTGTTCAAATAAAGGTGACTGGGTTGAGAAAGGGATGACGATGATGATGACGATGATCATCCTATTACTATTACGGGTATTACTATTTTGTTTACAATGTGTGGTTTTTCTGTGTGTATTTCTGATGCTGCGAAGTTGAGGGGCCAGGCCCAAGATTTTTACTCTGGTGTACCTAGTATCACAGATGTAACAAATAAAGGAATCTGAATCTGAATCTGAAAATCTGATGATCTCAGAGACGAGGCTCGGTCTCGGCGCCGGTACCTGTTGTACATCTTGACCCGGCCGTTGGGATGCACGAGCTCCCCGTTCTTCAGCCAGGTGATGTTGGGCGGGGGCACGCCCTCGGCCTGGCACACGAAGCGCGCGGTGCCCGCCCGGGGCCGGGTCAGGCTCTCAGGCCACTCCACCAGGGAGGGCGGGGCTGGGGGAGGAGGGGGGGGGACCGGGGTTACCAAACAGCCACAACACTGGTGCTGCGGTTATTGCAACACAACAAGATTTAACTTTTAGCAGACGCTCTTATCCAGGGTCAGTATTCATAAAGGGTCTTGAAGTAGAAGTGCTGATCTAGGATGAGGTTTCCCCTGTCCATATTCTAACCTTTGCCATTATGAGCTTAGAAGGCAAAACTGATCCCAGATCAGCACTCCTACTATAACATGCTTTCAAGACTACAGGCCCAGAGCGACTTATGATGTATGCCATTTAGCAGACGCTTTTATCCAAAGCGACTTACAGTAGTGAATGCATACATTTTCAGTATATGTGGTCCCAATGGATATTGAACCCACAACCTAAGCATTGCCAATGCTGTGCTCTACCTACTGAGCCACACAGATCCATGAGTGAGAGGAGTGCATTTAAAATAGTAAGAACTAGTATTTAGAACTTGGGCAAAAGATCAGTGGAGCAACAATACAACAGATGTCATTACACATGTAAACCATAACTACACCGCAACTACACCACACATACACCACACATTTGACACTTCAACTACACCACACCAACAGCACACCTACAGTCTCATTTGAGCTTCTCTGAACACACTGATGCTGTGCATCCCAAATCTTCCTTTACTGGGAAAGTGGGTTTAATTTATTTATTTTTATTCATTTATTTATTTGACAGGGACAGTGCACAGCTTCTTAGCTGTGCCAGAGTTAGCTATAAAGCTCATTTATCCACCTTTTCACTAATGCTTTTGACACCCAACCTTCTACCCCTCCCCTCCCTCTCGCCTCACGCCTCACATTTTATATTTCCCTTCTTTTACTCATTTACTTGCATCTTTTTATATGCATATCTAATAAAACATTTTTTATTTTTTGTGTGTTTTGTAAAGTGTCTTTGAGTATTTAGAAAAGTGCTATAGAAATATGACGCATTATTATTATTATTATTATTATTATAATTAGTAGTAGTACATCTGTAGTCCCTGGGGCAGGAAACCTCTCTGTTCAGTAAATGTTGCGGGTGAAGAGGGGGGGCGGGGTCAGGGGTTACCCAGGACGGTGAGGTTGGCGGCTGCGACGGTGAAGTTCCGCGTGCCCGGCGTGGTGGCCCGGCACACATACACGCCGGCGTGCCGCAGCTTCACGTCGAGAGATCTGCAGGTTCCCGTTGCCTAGCACCCGCGTGTTGAAGACGTCAATGGAGGTGTGGTCTGCCCGGCTCCACGAGATCAGGGGCCGCGGGTTGCCAGTGGCGACGCACTCCAGGATGGCGCTCTGGTGGAGCGAGGAGCTGATGTTCTGGGGCCCGGCGATGATGTGGGGCCTCTCCAGGGGCCGGGGGCCTGGAGCTGGGGAGGGAACACACATTTTATTTTTCTTTTAATGAATATTATTTGAATTTTTGTTTCTGATTTTATCAAATTTTTCTCCCAATTTGGTAGCCAATTAGACCCGCTATTTTTATGTCAATCCCCCTCTAGTAATGTGAGTTCACTGGCGTAGTCCTGCGACCGGTAGTGACGAAGGCGACCTGACGCCTCTTCCGAGACGACACTCAGCAAGCCGTCGAGCACTGGTGGCGATCCCGGCCAGAGCCGACTCTGGCGAGACGGGGAATTGAACCCCGGTCTCCGTGGCCAGCGTCGGAAGTTGTAACCACTAGGCCACGCGGGAGGCCGCACAATTGTACCCTCAACTGATTGAACTCCCAGTTCAATAAAGTTATTTTTCCATAGTTACATTTTTCCCTAGTTTTTCCCCCTAGTTCACTCAGGTGTTAACACATGTCCTGAGACAACATGTCACAGTGATGCTCGTCTGGTTCGCCTGCCATCATCTCAAACCAGGAGGAGTATCCTCTTTTGACCCCTCGTTGATGATGTCATTTCCCTCAGACTTCCATGCCAACATCCATCCATCCATCCATCCATTGTCTAAGCCGCTTATTCCTGGTCAGGGTCGCGGGGGGGGTGCTGGAGCCTATCCCAGCATGCGTTCCGGGCGAGAGGCAGGAATACACCCTGGACAGGTCGCCAATCCATCACAGGGCACACACACCATTCACTCACACACTCATACCTACGGGCAATTTAGACTCTCCAATTAGCCTAACGTGCATGTCTTTGGACTGTGGGAGGAAACCGGAGTACCCGGAGGAAACCCACGCGGACACGGGAGAACATGCAAACTCCGCACAGAAAGGCCCCCGGCCTGGATTCGAACCCGAGACCTTCTTGCTGTGAGGCGAGAGTGCTATCCACTGCACCACCGTGCCGCCATCCATGCCAACATCACCTTATGAAAAAATAACTTGGCTCTAACAGTGTTGATAAAATCATCTGCTAAGAGGGAGAGGAAAGAGTTTTGATTAGGTTGACACGTGTTTTTTTGGGGGTTTTCCGTTTTTCTCCCAATTTGGTTGCCAATTAAACCCTCTATTTATTTCAACTCCCCACCCCCACGAGTCCGCCGCCCGTCCTCCGGGAGCGAGACACACATTCCTGGCCGATTGTTCCCGCCTCTTCCAAGACAGAAATTCTTCCACGGACGCCTTTACCTTCTCCTCGACGAACTCGTGCTGGCTCTCCCTCCCCCTTCCCCCGGAGGCGGACAGCCAAATGCCGCCTCCGATCGGGCTGATGACCAGGGCCGGTCTGGTAGAGACGCGGGTTTCGAACCGCGTCCCTGACAGGCAGCGCACACCACACCAAAGTGTGGCGCATTAGACCGCTACGCAATCCGCTGCCCGGTTGACATGTTTTTTTAACGTGGCGTGAATTGTCCCAAAAGCGCATAGTTACGAATAAGGGGAACCCCCCCCCCCCTACTGTGTGCTGATTGGTCTCTTATCCACGCGCGCGGCCTCACGTGAGCCCATCCGCTACCTGGGGTGAACGATGAGCGTGGCCTCGCGCGCTCCGGGGTGACGGCGGGCCTCGGCGCTGGCGATGTTGGTCGCTACGCAGCGGTAGCTCCCGGCGTCTCCCGTCTCCACCGCGTGGATCTGGAGCACTCCATTGGGCAGCGCCGTGATCCTGGGGAAGAGGCAAGGAGCCAATCACAACCCGGCGTGAGGAACACCAGGAGGGCGCTGGTCAAACACAGACAGAGTCTGCGCAGTGCTCACACAAGAGCGCCCGGGAGGCTGCATGCCACTCAACATCCTCCCCAAATACCTCCATAATATATAATACATGCCATTTAGCAGACGCTTTTATCCAAAGCGACTTACAGTAGTGAATGCAAACATTTTTCAGTATATTTGGTCCCAGTTCTACCATCTGAGCCACACAGAACCATACCAAGAGCGTCCAGGAGTCTGAATGCCACTCAACATCCAAATCCAAATACCTCCAGAATTATAACAAAATATTATTTGCCATGAAGATTTACATTTTTACATTTTAAATTTAGGAGACGCTCTTATCCAGAGAGACTTTTACAGTTTACATGTATTTACATAATAATACAGCTGGATATTTTACTGTAGCAATTCAGGTTAAGTACCGTGCTCAGGGGCACAACGGCAGTGCTCCACCTGGGAATTGAACCTGCAACCTCTCAGTTACTGAGTTACTGGTTCTGTGTGGCTCAGTAGGTAGAGCACAGCGTTGACAACGCTTAGGTTGTGGGTTCAATTCCCACTGGGACCACATATACTAAAAAAATGTATACATTCACTACTGTAAGTCGCTTTGGATAAAATGGCATATATTATATTATTATATATGAGTTACAAGTCCAGTTCCCTAACCATTACACTACACTGCCGCCCATTAACTTACCTATATATATCTCCTGCTCTAAAACAATATTTTTAACAATCCCGCATCATTAGATTATTATAAATGTTTAAGTTGTGTTTTTAAAGAATTCCTGGAATGGCAACCCCCTGCCATGGTCTGTCAACAGCATCATCACATTTTCTTTTTACTGACGACACTTCCAGAACCCTTCATACTTATATTTCCAAAGTTGAGCCTTTTCTTTCTACTCTGTGTAATGGCCCCTAACCACTATACTACACTGCCACCGTATTTCATAAGAACATAAGAACATAAGAACACATAATGATGAGAACGGGCCGTTCGGCCCATCTAGGCTCATCATGTCCTAATCTAAAGAGTATCTAGTACTACATCTAGCCTGGACTTGAATAGCCCAAGCGTTTCTGTCTCCTAAAAGCATGGGCAGTTTGTGCAGAGGCTGTGGAAACAGGATGGGCGGGACAGGGTACCTCTCGGTGGCCAGAGGCAGCGTGACTCGGTTCAGCTCCCAGGTGATGATCGGGGCAGGGCTGGCCGTGATCCCGCAGGCGAATCGGGCCACGCGCCCCTCTGTCACCACGGCGGACGTGGGCTGGATCACGATGGGAGAGACACCTGGAACGAGAGCGGAGGAGGAGCGGTCAGGCTGACAGCCACGTTACTGGAGCCCGGGAGCAGAGAGACCGTCCGGGTCAATCCCACTCTGAGCCTCCGCTCTGGTCTGTGAACATCACCTCACGTCACCGGCTCACAGAACTGAGGGAAGAACGCAGGCAACTACGGTAAACACTGAACGCTCAAATCAATAAGTCAATTAAAGAAGAAAATTAAATAAATACACTTTTTATCACAACTATACACGTGTCAGGATTATGTTCCACAGTTCATTACATTACAGGCTCTTATCCAGAGCGACTCACAGTTGACAGTCGGCATTTCTTTACATACAGTCCATTTATACAGCTGGATATTCTACTGAAGCAATTCAAGTACCTGAAGTACCTTGCTCAAGAGTGCAACAGCAGCACTCCACCTGGGGATCGAACCAACAACCTTTCGGTTACAAGCCCAGTTCCCTAACTGCAGCCCAGTTCAGACAGACGTTGTCCTTGAAGCCATGTCATCAGGTGAGCCAAAGGGCACACAGGACTGGAATGAATCAAAGGTATCATTGCATTCAAACAGGCAGCTCTCCACAAAAGACCATTCAGGGGCTGATGGACACTAAGGGCCTAATTTGGTGAATCAGGACGGTGTCGGTAACGCAGACGCAAAGTGAGGACGGTGGCGCTTTAGGGCGTGTCTAACGCAATTTTGGTAATTCCGTGACTTAGGACAATAGCGCACCTCCGGCGCAGTTGTAAAGGAGGTTGGATTAATTTTAAATACATGTGGGTGTGGTGGGGGTTTGGTTTCATAATGGCCAATCAGGACACCTATTTTCTATCCCTTTAAATACCAGTGCGCAATTCGCCAGCGCTAGGGCATAACGCCGCTTAGCGCAGGCACAAAAATAGGGCCCTAAAACTGAATTTGTTTTATTAACTAAGGTTTTTGCCTTAAATTTGACACGTTTTGACTTTGACACCAAAAAAACTTTCTTTACAAAGTTTAGTTCAGTGATCAATAGAGTTGAGTAAAAACATTTTTTAAATGTGTTTTTGCACTAAAAAAATTTATCCTGCATTTATTTCATCGGCAGTGTAATAGAAATCCCCTAGATCAGGACTTCTGAGTCGCCGGCTTGATAAAGAAATGGCTTTACGGCTTTACAATATGTTGCCACTCGGTTGTTCCCAAGACAGAATGAGGCACCCTGCCCTTTGCGTTTCACGTACGGGCCGAAGCCTGCGGAGACAGGTGTAACAGACCGCCGTCGTTTTCTTCTGCCGAGAGGACGATGTCGCTCAGGGGGAGATGAAAAGCTCAAAGACGAGATGCCCTAATCCTATTAGTAAGCAGATCAGCTCAGCTCAGCTCATCTGAGAGGGCAGGAGCGCCCATTCCACACGCCCCTGATGGATGAGTGAATGATAAATGAGTAATCAATGCTCTCTCTATCTCCCTCTCTCTCTCTCTCTCTCTCTCTCTCTCTGCATTCACATCGGAGAAAGGTCTCTTTGTGCAGCTCGCCCGCTGAACGGGGGAAAAGAAATGAACCCAACAGAGGAAACGATTAAGGCCCAAGGTGTGGGACTGCTGTGCAGAACCGCACGCTGCCAAGCTTCCTCGCTGCGCTACTATCACGCCAAACAACGTCTACACTCACCCTCGATTCAGTAAGGGTTAAAGTGGATTCAACGCATAGACGTAATGAGGGGGGATCATGGGGGGGACATCCACACCAATATTCAATATTCAGTCATATCTGTCCCCCCAAATAATTTTAGATATAAAACATTCCCTTTCATAAAACACCTACCCAATATTTAATATTTTAATTCATATTCGTATTATTGCCATGTTACAGAAGGTAATTGGAATTACTTTTTTCCGCATATCTCTCCTAAGAGAGGTCCGAGTGCAGGGTCAGCCATAGTACGGCACCCCTGGAGCAGTTTTAGGGGTTCAGTGCCTTGCTCAAGGGCACATCAGCAGGGCCCCAGGAAGTGAACTAGCATCCCTCCGGTTTCCAGTTCATTGTTTTTTAATTTGGCCTCCCTGGGATTCAAACCAGCAACCCTCCGCTTGCCAGCCCATGTCACTAACCACTGAGCCACTGCCGCCCCCTGATATGTGGTCACGCCCTTGATTCAACCAATAAGAGTTCAGGTTGAAAGACATATTCCTTCAACTACAACCGATTCCCGGGACCTTGGGATTCTTTCTGGCAGCTAAAACATATTTGGCCAGAATTACGGCCACTTTTTTTAACGATACAATTAAAGCCGTGCATGAATGACTGCAAAAAGATTGGGAGCAAACATGGCAACCGTTACCAAGACAGACTAATGTACAAAAGCAGCCACAGCCCTTAAACCGAACTGGAGTGATAACATCTTTGACCCTTAGCCTTCCGTCCGCTGTCCTATGGGCCTACAGATCTACCCATAATCTGATTAGCTAGACACGGCATTCCACACCCATAAACTCTGGCATCCATTCTCATTTCATAATATTGACTCCTCGGCTTGCGAATGGGAAAAAAAGACAGGAAAATAAAACTACCTGGACTTATTTTAGCTAAAATATCTCGGACAGGCTTTATTGATTTGTCGCCCATTGCTAATCACTTCAGACGGCCTGTATCGGTAACGAGGCTACACGGAGACAGCCCCTCTGAGAAAGCCTAAGTAATTGTGTCCAGACTCTCGCTGGTATCTGAAAGACGGCACCTCATCAATTGTGTTTAAAATCACTAATAATTTCTCCCGCTTCAAGCAGGGACTCAGAGAGGCTGTAAGTGAAAGCCAATACTGGGAGTGAGAGTCTGGACTGAACAGATTTACGGTGAGTGGGAGGCCGAAGGGGGTTTCAAGGTTTATCTAAGCAACCGTGAAACGTGAAAGGGCACGTTCCATATGGCCGGCAACACAGAGGCAAGGGCCGCTTGGGCACAGTTTGGAGCTGCAAGAAAATATCCTGCCCTTTCTCTTCATGTGCGCACACACACACACGTACACACACATACACACACACACACACACGTACACATACGAACACACCCACAAGTATGCGCACACATGCATGCACACATGCACACGCTCTCACACACACAAACACACCACACAGTCACACTCACACAAACACACACACGGAAGCATGCATGCACACACACACACACACATACACACACACACACACACACACACACACACACGCAAGTATACGCACACACGCATGCACACATACACACGCTCACACACACGTACACACACAAACACACCACAGTCACTCACACAAACACACCCCACACACACACACACACACACACACACACATAAGTATGTACACACACGTACAGTCTCACATACACCAGTCTCACACACACACACCCAGAAGCATGCACTCGAAAACACACACACACACACACACACACACACACGCAAGTATGTACAGGCACGCACGCACACCACCCCAGCAGGCAGGTTAATAGGTCTACATAACAAGCTTCATTTCCAGGATGCTGCCCTTCGGTAAGTGGCCTAACCCAGTTTGCCCTCCCTGGATGATCTAAAGGCCCCCTTTGCCCGGGCGTTTCCCCCGGGCGGGGCGAGGGGAGCGTGCCGCCCAGCGGGAGGTTGGCGTGGCAGCGTGGCGGGGGCGCGCGGCGGTATGGAGCACCACGCCGTGTCGGGTTTCCCCTGCGCCCGATTGGCTGCGGTGAAACGGAACCCTGGAAGAATCGGACGCGTCGCGGTCCGCACGTCAGACCCCCGCTGGCAGCCCGCTGTTCGCTCGTGAAATATCTCTTCCCCCTCCTCGCCCCCCAACCTGCCGTCTGTGTGCGCCTCCCTGTCACCACAGCCTTCTCTCTGTTAGTCTAACCGAAATGAAGTGCTCCCCACTGACTGATCCGCTCAGGGCCTCTGCTTTGTGGAACACATAAAATAAGCCTTCTAAGTGTAGCGGAGTTGGTTCTGCCCGCAGCAGAGTTTCGAACAGAGGGATCTCGACGCGACAAGAGAGCGATTTAGCTCGCCGAGCTAAAGACTCAAGTCCCTAACTCTGGGAACTAATCGCACTCTTATCCACGTCGCTTTCTGTAGCGGACGCTCACGCACCAGAGATCACCCGCTACATAAGCTTTGCCTTCTAAAAATCCAGTGAAACACACACAGAAAATAAGCCTTCTTAGCTTCTTAGCCAGTCATAAAATAATTCCCTGGAAAAATACACTACTTCTATACACAAGAGCAGGTGGACAATTCGTCCACACAGTGTCACCAACAGACGCAGGACAGGGAAACCAAAAAAGGCCCTAAGGTCACCTGGCACTACCCTTCCAAACCCCCCGCCTGTCCTAAAGGGCCGTGGGTCAATAGTTTATTAAGAGAAATCAATGGGACGGCCGCTCGTGGAACAGACCCAATGGAAATCACATTTTGGGGAGGGCGCGAGATAAAAAGCAATCTCTAAAAAAGGTCTCGGGCTTGATAATGTCCGTTTAGCCATTAAATGCAAATCGCTGCTGGCACCAGCGAGGCCCGTCAAGGTCACGCAATCAGGAAGGGCTCTACATCCGCTCGCTTGGTGAAAACAAAAAGGATTAAATCTGTCAAACAAAGCAGTGACCCACCAAGGGAGCCACACTAGATACACATTTTGCAGGTAAAAAGACATGATGCATGTCAGACCCACAACTGTTTTTTAAATTTGTTTCAGATTTTTCCCCTGTTTTTCTCCTACCTCGGTGGCCAGTTGTACTCTATTGATCCAACTGTCCCCCTTCAACAAGCCCACCTCCTGCAGCTGCAGGAGCAACCACTACTCTGGGTCCGGCTGGTGGCAGGGAGACAGCATTCGCCCAAGCGCTGACCGTAATTCCGATACGTCCAGAGAAGCTTTCTGTGCATTCAACGGGCTTCCTTCCCCCTCCCTCTGGGGGCGGAGAACAGCCAATCGCCACTCCTGAGTGGGACTCCAGGTCAGAGCCAGACTGGCCGCAGTGGACGAGCGCTTTTCCCCAGTCGCGCCATCCTGGGGGCACTGGTTCTACTTTCTGTTGCCGCCTGGCAGCCTTCACCATCTCCTCAAGCTCCGGCCCACAAAGCCTGCTCTCACTGAAGAGGAAACAGTTCCTGCAAGGACACGGTCCCAGGACACCAAAGCCTTTCTTTGGTGACTCCCTCCCTCCCCCCTAGTTCCACTATCACGCTGGTTAAGCATGAGAATGAAACCTTCTCCAAAATATTTACTTTCTGAAGTCATCCTGGAAGCAAGCGTTATCGGGGGAAAGCGGCCTCTTCCATTGGCTGAGAAAGACAGCAGAGCAAACACGAGGAGACAGAGCCTCGTTAGGAAAGGGGGAAAAGCAGGCGTGGATCAGGAAGACATGGAGCAGGGCTCTGAGAACATTACAAACAATTTTTTTAAATATATACATTCTGTTTCAGATTTTTCCCAATTTTTCTCCCCGATTTGGAAGCCAATTATACCCTCTATTTATTTCGATTAACCCTCCCCCGACAAACTCGCCGCCCATCTCTACGGGGCAAGCTACTCTCCGAGGCCGGAGATGAACCGCCTCCTTCGAGACGGAACTCACCGACCCCCCTTTCTGGAGACACCCTTACGTGCTTCACAGCGAGTTCGTGCCGACCACCCTCCCACCTCCACCAGGAGCGGACAGCCAAATGCCGCCCCTGATTGGGGCTAATGGCCAGGGCCGGTCAGCAGAGACAGGTTTCGAACCCACGTCCCTAACAAAGGACTCCGGTTCTTACTGAAGCACAGGCCAATCTTGACTGTTTGTGCAGCTGTTGTGTCTGACAGCAGAGCACAAAGGAAAGGTGTTCTACAGCGTAATATCATAGCAGTGTGTTCCGCCTGCCGTTTATTTCATCAACACCATTTAAATATTAACTTGCAATAAGCATAACCCATGATGAGTTACAGTTGCAGCTTGGATTATCCTTATCCCACACCGCATTTGACCAACGGACGAGGGGGTCCACATTACAAATGAGAAAACAAACATTACCAAAGGGCCTCTAACACATTAGGCATAATGTCACTCTGGTGAACTTCAGCCACAGCCAAACATGGCAATAAGGTGAAGCTTTGAAATGGAACGACGGCACAAAAAGGCACCAGAGCTAGCACCGCGGGGAAGGAAAACCCTGTGAAAGCACTTGGTTGGACGTATAATCGGTCTTGTCCAGGGCCAGTGATATGCTGGTGTGCTCGGTGTGTCCAACTATACCACTCCCCCAGGGGTTCATTTCAATTTCAGACTCCTCTCACACACACACACACACACACACACACACACACACACACACACACACACACACACACACACACACACACACACACACACACACACACACACACACACACACACACACACACACACTCTCTCTCACACACGCACACGCACACACACCGTAAGGTGGCCCGCGGCCCGGCGCTAGGTGGCGGTTAAAGGCCCATGACAGCGTTGCTAAATGTAATAGCTCACAGGAGTGCCGTGCGTCGTGGCCTCGCCTTCCTGTCGGGAGGCTGAGAGAAACGCTCGCCTCGTCCGCCTAACTATGACAAACGGGTTATGAGAAGCCTGCGTTGCCAGGTGACTGCAGAGAGGCCTGACAGGACTCGAGATCGTTACAGTGAATCATTAGCAGTGATCTGACAACCTGAACAGGTCTTTTTTAAGCAGCGAGCGCAGGAATTTCCCCCCCCCCGGTCTAAGTACAGCTGACACTGTGACATTACTGTGGCATTTCAGGCAGAGGAGGGCTTCCTCTCCGGCCGCTAACGGAGGACGCAACCGCGAGCGTCTCTGACAAAATGGACGTGCCCCAAGGAAGAGAAATTCTCTCTTCTTCTCCTCAGTTTTTTTCGGCCCACCTCTCCAAAGAGGATGAAAAAAATTATGAAAAAAACTAGCAACAGACTCAAGGCCAGAGCCTTTTCTGCACGGAAATCTTTTTCAATTTCTTCGGCTGGGCATTTGCGGCCCTTTCTGACGACCTCATCCTTCTGCAACTGTCCTTCTGCCCGTCTTGACGTGCGGTAGCTATTATCTGGCGAAGGTGAAGGGCCCACATTTACACTGTCTGACACAGAGCAGAAAGACCATCCATGACGGAGGTCAGCGTCTTTGTGTCGGGAGACTTTGGAGAATAACAGCGGGATCTGAGCCATTCACCGGGCACGTAGCTGCTCTCCTTCGGCCATTTTTAATTGAATTAGTTCAGGGCTGCTAGGCCACTTGTCCCAGAGTGGCCACGGCCACCTCTCACGTCAGGACTTTGATGTAGGGGGGGCACAGTAAATAATTACATGAATCAGAGCAGGTGATCTATGTGGCGTACGCTCCGTAGCCTTGGAGGAGCAGGCCAGCGGTTATTAAATTAGGCCAACCACAGGCCAGCGGTTATTAAATTAGGCCAATCACAGGCCCAGAACACATGGAGGGGGGCTCATCTCACAGGCCTGCTGTCCGGGAAGAAAAGTAAAAACGTGGAACCTTCAATCAACATCAAATACATTCCTGACTGTTACACAACGTAGCCCCCGGGGGCCAAGGAGGAGTCCATGTGGCCGGAGGGGGGGAGTTTAGGGGGCAGCTTCACAATTTTTTTATTTTTTTATGTTGGTGTTAAGAAACAGCTCGGTCCACACTGCTTATTGATCAACTTTAGACATATCTTTGTTTGCAAGGGGGTGCCTTGTGAACAGTGGTCAGAAGCTGCTCTAAACACGTAACTGCCCTGACCCCCCTCGTAGTGGTCAGGCATGGCTGGGGGGGCCTAACGAGCTGTTAAAAGCAGGTGAAGGACGAGGGAAGTTAAAATACACACGCGCTTAATTGCCCTCGAGATTACTTCAAGTACAGCGCCAAGAATAACAGGCACGCAGGGCACACAGTGTGAACGCGTTTCGTGTGTGCGCGGAGGGAGGCAGGCTCTGGATGAGTTGTGTCCGTTCGGGACTCGATGGGACTTTTTTTCTCTTTCTTTTTTTCCCCACACAAACATGAGCAAATAACTAAATACATACTTTTCCATACTTATTTAGTATTTTTATTACTTATTACTTATTTTACTTTTTTATATATATCTCTATCTATATCTTTTTTTATACATCTCTTTTATGTAGGAAGAACAACACGGTGGTCAATTTGGGGTGGGTGGGTGGGTGGGGGTAAAACTAAAATAAGAGCCATTGTTTGCCAGGCCCATCTCGCTTTATAATTAGGAGCGAATGCCTGAGAGCGCAGATTCCCATCCTGTGCGTGAAGGGGATCTGGCCATCTGCGGCCTCTGCTGCCCTGACCCCTGTCCCCTGACCCCTGACCTCCACAGATCCAGGCTGCTGTGCTGCTTATCCAGACACTGGGGCAGCACTGCTGGCCTGCTGGCTCCATGCACACTGGGGGAGGGGCTCCTAGAGCAGCCATTCTCTTTCTCTCTACCTCTCTCTTACTTTCTCTACTTCTCTCTCTCTCTCTCTCTCTCTCTCTCTTTCTTTCTCTCTGTCTCTCTCGGTCACTATCTCTCTCTTTCTCTCTACCTCTCTCTTTCTCTCTACCACCATCTCTCTCTCTTTGTCTCCCTCTCTTTCGCTCTACCTCTCTTCTCTCTTTCTCTTTCTTTTTCTCCCTCTCTTTCTCTCTACCACCATCTCTCTCTCGGTCTCTCTCTCTTTCTCTCTACCACCATCTCTCTCTCGGTCTCTCTCTCTTTCTCTCTACCTCTCTTCTCTTACTTTCTCTACTTCTCTCTCCCTCCCTCTTTCCCTCTACCTCTCTCTCTTTTTCTCCCTCTCTCTCTTTCTCTCTACCACTCTCTCTCTCCCTTAGTCTCCCTCTCTTTTTCTCTATCTCTCTCAGTCACTACCTCTCTCTCTCTCTGTCTCTCTCTGGGTCACTACCTCTCTCTTACTTTCTGTATTTCTCTTTACCTCTCGCGCTCTCTCTCTCTCTCTCTCTCTCTCTCTTTCTCTCTACCCTTCTCTCACTGGATTTAAAGCACTATGCTAGTGTCTTTCCATTATCCAATGAAAATTTTGAATGAGGTAAAAAGGTTTCCATTTCCATTACCGTAAAATCTCCGGTATGGCGGTATGAATACGCACGTATCAATAAAAAGCAGCTAAATCTGTGGTCATTGTCTTATCAGAGATGGATCATTTCAATGAAAGGGAACTGGGTCCGGATACCTTACCTCCGGATCAATAATTCAATCCTCAAATGCACTACTCACATATTTAAAATATATTAAATAGGTGTTGTTTTTGAAGGTGCCATCTAACATCAAATTGATAAACTTATGGAAATAACTAAAGTCATAAAAATGCCAATTAGAGAATTCTTGTAATAATTTCTTAAAGTCCTGTCCATTTCCCTCCTACGCTGACGTCCACACAGACCCCATCAAATCCCACTCACAAAATTAAAGACGGCCTCTGTGTGCCTGGGACAGGACACAGATTATTCTGATTGTGCCGTAACCATAGCAGAAGGTCAAATTGGGGGATCGTTGGCCAGGTCAAACCCAGTCAAAGGTTCCCTTTTGAGATGTCAGGAGCCGTTTCGAATCCCACCCTACCCCCCCTGACCTTGCTGCAAACCCCCACAGCCATTCCGGCCTGCTGTCTGTCTATCCTGGGCTTCGGGAGAACTTCCACGCTTGACCAAGTCCCAGAGGACAGAGCTTCAAAAGCTTCAGACAAAAGCAGTAGTCCGGTCACTCCGACATTCGCCAGTGGATTCTAAATCCCACAGTGTGCTACGGCATTGGACGTCCCCTTTCCCCAACCCTCAACAACGCAAGTACCTCCACCTCTTGTGGCGCAAAGCTACAATGAGACGGAAGATTAAAACATATTTATATATATTTATATTTTAGCCATTTAGCAGACACTCTTATCCAGAGCGACTTACAGTTTACATTTTCTTTACATACAATCCATTTATACAGCTGGATATTTTTACTGAAGCAATTCAGGTTAAGTACCTTGCTCAAGGGTACAACGGCAGTGCCCCCCCACCTGGGAATCGAACTAGCAACCTCTGAGCTACAAGCCCAGTTCCCTAACCATTATGCTAACACTGCTAACACCACAAAACAGAGGTGGTTTTAGGGATCCAGGACTATCGTCCTATCGTATGAAGGCTTTGTCATGCAAATGGTTTTCTGAGCCACAGACAGAGAGACAGTCCTTTTCATTTAGTAGTACTAGACCATTTAATTCAGTCACTGCGGGGCATTAAGCCATTTTCAATCACTGCTTAACCAGTCATCTTAAATAAAAGAATCAAAAATGCAATTTGCTCATTGGGGGTGAGGGTGATCAATTATATGCAGTACAATTGTCGTGGACATTGTTTAGTTTTAAAGATATGCGTTGGTTGATTGCGTTCTGTAGAAATGGCAAGATACCGTTTAGAGCAGGGTTACTCAAATCACGGTCCTTGTGGGCCGAGCACTGCTGTTTCTCCACCCTCCCTTTACCTGGGAGTCAGGTGTGAAGACACTCTGGCCGAACAATTGCATTAATTGTTCAATTAACTACGTGGGAGAAAAGAAAACCAGAAGCGCATTTGGATTAGTGGGGGACCAGATTTGAGTGACCCTGACACAGAGGAATGCCTGGTTTCCTGAACTGGGTGCGTAGGAAGAAGAGAAAAGAGGAAGGAAGGTAAACTGTGTAAGTCGCTCTTATCCAGAGCGACTTACACAGTTTACATTTCTTCACATACAACCCATTTATACAGCTGGATATTTTACTGAAGCAATTCAGGTTAAGTACCTTTCTCAAGGGTACAATGGCAGTGTCTCACCTGGGATTTGAACCTGCAACCTCTGAGTTCCATTATACTACACTGCCATGTACACGGCTCACAAGTCTTGCGACATGGTTGTGTAGTCAGCATCAATATGAGGCACGCACCACGACCATCAGAGCAAGAGGGGAGGAACTTACTGGCTGCTCGAGTTTCATCAGCAGGAACTTGGCGGGTGTGCTAACGCAATGGCAGCAGGCTAACCCTTTGCGCTCATCGCATGTGGGGGTCATTCTGTACAGTCTGCAACCACAGTCCACACTGAGCCCAATAACACACTCCACTTCAGCCTTTCAGCCAATCAGAGCTGACAGATTACATGGCTGGAAGTCCCCCAAATCACCCAAATCACCCCCCCACCCCGAAATAGAGGAAGCTTTTCACAAGCTTTTCCTAAACCCCCAACCCCCCACCCCAATCCAGTGAGGACAAACAACCAAGAGTTGTAGAAATCAAAACCATAGTTTCACACATGTGTATATACATACACATGCATACAATGTACATCTCACATTTTATACTTCATCTGTACATTTTACTTGTGTACATTTAAGATATATTGAATAGTTGATCTTTAGTATCAGAGTGTGCGTTTGGTTCAGGAAGAGGCACAGGCCCACAGGCGCGCAGAAGACTGGGGGGAGTTCACACCGCACAGAGCGGCCTCTACGTTTCCATGACGCGCGCTTAAATGAACGCTAACGGACGGAGGCAGGAGCAGTGGTGCTCTGTGTGAAAGAGCGCGGGGGGACTCCAGCAGCACTGCTGGCTACTCTGCTACAGGCTGAGGGGAGGGGGGCTGAGGGGAGGAGGGGGCTCAAGGGGAGGAGGGGGTCAATTTGCTGCTTCATATGCAAATGCGTATAATTCGCCTCGTGCTGAGATCAAGAGGAAACGGAGTCTGGGGAAACGAGCTGTAAATGCAAAACGGACACACGCGGTGGCGGTGGAGTGGGCTCACAGTTAGGGAGACTGGACTCGAGACCGGTAGGTTGTAGGTTCAAATCCCAGGTGGGTCCTCGAGCGAGGTCCTTAACTTGACGGGCTTCAGGATATCCAGCTTTGGAGAAGAAAAATAAGATACAAGAGCTGGCGTACGTCGCCCCGGATATAGGTGAGGGTTTAGCGAAAAAACAATCACGCACTCAGGAATCACGTCCTACTGACACACTCCTGTCTGACTGAGGCCAGAAGACTAAAGTTACGGGAGCACAACAAATACAGGAGACGCAGAGGGCCGATCGATCTGTGCGTTCGGCCGAGTTTCCAGACCCTGCTCGCTCACGCACGTAGCGCGGTATTTCACACCATGTAAGAATAGCTCCAGTCCGTCTCTCCCTCGTTGTAACAAAAGAAGCTTGACGACAAATCTATTCTGTGCGTTGTTTCCATGCATTAGAGCAGCTTATTTAGAGGCCTACAGGTACAGGGCTGTTGGCCTTTTAATAAAAAAACATAATTTGTTTGGGTGTGCCAATGCCTTCATGAATATGTCCTGTAAGGGCCATTTACTTTACTTCAGTGGGTTTCAAACAGCTACTTTAACTGATAGCAACAGCTCAGTTTTTCGGTAAACATCTGATCGTGTCTGGGACGAAAGCCCTCAGGTGTCCTCTATGTTGCCAGCGTGACAATACACAAAAATACAAACAACTCGATGGACAAAAAGCCGCAGATTCACAAAATGCAACACGAACTGTGGTGTGTAACTTGGGGACAGGCCTCTCCCAGCAGGCGGTTAACTCTTTCCATTTACACTCTCACACACACACTCACACACACACTCACACTCACTCACTCACTCACACTCACACACTCACTCACACACTCACACTCTCTCACACTCTCACACTCTCACACACTCTCACACACTCTCACACACACTCTCACACTCTCACACACTCACACACTCACACTCTCACACACTCTCTCACACTCACACTCACACACTCTCACTCACACACTCTCACACACTCACACCCTCTCACACTCACACACTCACACACTCACATTCACACACTCACACTCTCACACACACTCTCACACACTCACACACTCTCACACACTCTCACACTCTCACACACACACACACACACACACACACGCACACACACACACACACTGCCCCCCATCTTTAATTAATGACAGGTCCTGAAAAAGAATGCCCGGCCTGACACTCGGCTGAAGGGAAGAATGCCACGCTGAAAAGCCCCACAAATCAATCACCGGCCAGCCGGCCGACCCGGTCAGGGCTGGACAGAGCCCCCACAGCACAGCCCCCACAGCACAGCCCCCCACCACAGAGCCCCAGAGCAGAGCACAGAGCCCCCACACCACAGAGCCCCCACCACACAGAGCCCCCACAGAGCCCCCCACCACAGAGCCCCCACCACAGAGCCCCCACCACAGAGCCCCCACCACCACAGAGCCCCCACACCACAGAGCCCCCCCACCACAGAGCCCCCACCACCACAGAGCCCCCACCACAGAGCCCCCACCACAGAGCCCCCCACCACAGAGCCCCCACCACAGAGCCCCCACCACCAGAGCCCCCACCACAGAGCCCCCCACCACAGAGCCCCCCCCACCACAGAGCCCCCCACCACAGAGCCCCCACCACAGAGCCCCACCACAGAGCCCCCACCACAGAGCCCCCACCACCAGAGCCCCCCACCACAGAGCCCCCCCACCACAGAGCCCCCACCACAGAGCCCCCACCACCACAGAGCCCCACCACAGAGCCCCCCCACCACAGAGCCCCCACACAGAGCCCCCACCACAGAGCCCCCACACCACAGAGCCCCCACCACAGAGCCCCCACCACAGAGCCCCCACCACAGAGCCCCCACCACAGAGCCCCCACAGCACAGAGTCAATCTGTCCATCTAGTCAATCTGTCATCACCACTGTTTACTTGTTCTACACTATAAAAAAAATTTTTTTTAAACCCACGAACTTTTCTTCCCCAGTGTTACAGGTATGATACACAGACGCCTGCAATGATGTCTATCGCTGTATTACTGCACCGATCTTGTGCGCTAACTATGATTGTTCCTACCATGTATTAATGCACATCTTGGAAGTCGCTCTGGATAAGAGCATCTGCTAAATGCTTAAAATGTAAAAAATTAAAAATGTAGCACAGAGCCCCCCCAGCACACAACAGCCTGGCCACACAAAGCCACCGTCTGACCGCTGGCCTGGCCACACAAAGCCAATTCTCCCATGAGCACCCTGGCCTTTCAGCACGGCGGGGCCATGGGCGAAGGGGGGTAAAGTAAAGAGGACCCTCACCATGCCCCCTCCTTCCTCCCTATCACTTATTTAAACTTCCTCTGCCCCAGAACCGCATCCCTCTGCCTCTAATGGACAGCAGTTTTACTGTCCTTTACAGTCATTTACAGTCATTCTACAGTCCTCATATGTGCCGGTCACATCAGAATTACCTTTTAAACCGTCCGTTGAGACAAGCAATGATACGTGTAGCACTTTCACCAGAAATCAATTTCAGAAATGCATTCAGACAACTGAATTTAATTATTTTAAGCTGCCTAAATGTGTGTATATATATGTGTGTGTGTGTGTGTGTGTGTGCCTCATGGCATATTTATAATAAATGCAGAAAACCTGAAACCCAAAGATTCACAAAAGAAGAGAGAACAGTATCAGTGACCTTCTGAAAATCATCAGACGGCAACTGGAGAGGAAAGCGATAGGACCGGGGGAAACGGAGAGGAATTTCCAA
Organism: Aldrovandia affinis; assembly: GCA_029706075.1. NCBI lineage: Eukaryota > Metazoa > Chordata > Actinopteri > Notacanthiformes > Halosauridae > Aldrovandia > Aldrovandia affinis. The sequence goes on along the minus strand of JAINUG010000155.1, from coordinate 1,457,740 downwards.
CAATAGTTCCCGTCTCAGTCTCCTGATCCACACTCCTCCTAGCAATCTAGAGAAACCTTTGACCTCAGCCCGAGGAAACCATGGCAACCTTTCATGTCCAAAAGAGGAGGAAATAAAATGTTCAGGCTCTGGGGTCAGCTTTTAAAAAAATATATATCTTTAAACATCCACTTTCATTTAAAATAGTTGTGCAAAATCCTTTATTTTTATTTGTTTATGCTGTAAGGCACATTCCCCTACTTCCAAAAGACACAAAACAGTGATCACTTTACATAAGGTTGTTGGGCAAATAAATTATTTTGTTGGTGTCAAAATAATAGTTGTCTTTCAGAGCACTGGGTGGAATTAAATGATAAGTTTCATCAGTAAGGCATTTTAGACTGAGAAATAATCCCATACGGCCCTATATACTGTCCGCTCGAATATGGCTCTAATGCTCAATATGTGGCCTGTGCCATCTCTTCACAGAAGGGTCCACATGCAAATTCTCAAAGCATTGCTCAAGAGGCAGTCATCTAGCTAAATTCCTTAAGCCTGAAATTCTATCCATCTGGAATCCAAATTAGGCAGGCATTCCATTTCCAAGACAGCCTTTTAGTCCTGATGAAAGTTTAAGCCTCCGGTCCCGGGCCGGTTTGTCACAGAACGCTATCTAATAAGCAAAAGGGATAAATTCACTCTCCGCTGGCTTTGTAAACTCCGGGGCGATTTCTTTTATAAAGGTCAGCCGTGGCAGGGTTTTTCCCCCGGAAGCAACCGTTCCACATATTATACCCGTTACGGCGATCTCCACGCTCTCTCCCTCTCTCTCTACCTCTCCCTCTCTCCCGCGCTCTCTCTCTCTCCCTCCGTCTCCCTCTCTCTCCCGCGCTCCCTCTCCCTCTCCCTCTCCCTCTCCCTCTCCCTCTCTCCCTCTCCCTCTCCCTCTCTCTCCCTCCCCTCTCCCTCTCCCTCTCCCTCTCTCTCTCTCCCTCTCTCCCTCTCTCTCTCTCACAGATAGCTTTGAGGAAATGGACTGTTGAGGGCCGCGTACACGGAGAGGTTTACGTCATCTGAAACCGTCAGCTCCAGTAATGCACTAAAGGCCTCCAGCTCACAAACCCTCCAATTGACCAGGTGGGCCATGTGTTTGTGTGTGTGCGTGTTCATGTGTGTGTGTGTGGGTGAGTGAAGGTGTGTGCGTGCATGTGTGTGCGTAGGTGCTTGTGTGTGTGTGTGCCTGTTCGTGTGTGTGTGTGTGTGTTGTGTGTGTGTGTGTGTGTGTAGGTGTGTGTGTGTGTGTGTGTGCGTGTAGGTGTGTGTGTGTGTGTGTGTGTGTGTGTGTGTGTGTGTGTGTGTGTGTGTGTGTGTGTGTGTGTGTGTGTGTGTGTGTGTGTGTGTGTGTGTGTGCGTGTGTGTGTGTGTGTGTGTGCGCCCCTCTCTCTGAGAACAGGGCGACTCGATGGTTCTGAAACGCCCCGTGGGCCTCCAGGAGATGACTGAAGAGGCCTGCAAGAGCCCTCTGCCTGGAGCCACTTTCCCACCGAGGAGCACATTAATCGTGCCCCGCTCACCGAGGTCACCCTGCCCGTCCCATCGCTCTGCCTGCGGGCCAACCCACACCGCATTACAGGTTACTGAACGCCCCATTTCCTGCTTGTAATAACTGTTTTCGTGTATTCCCCCCTGGCCAACTGCACGCCATTTATTTCACTTCACACTACACAGGCAACGGAGCGCTCTCTGGCCACACGGTCCACACACCGCGCGAGCAGAGCACTTCCCTTCCCCGCCAAGTGAGCGTACACATAAGGAGGGATTATTGTATACGTTCCCGAAATGAGGGACCGTTCTCCCCAGAGAGCACCGTCTGTCCGATCATTTGTCGAGAATGTGGAACGCGACGGCATGTTGACTTTTTTTAAAGAGGTCTCAGACATAAACCTTTCTGGAAAGGTTGAGTCTAAATAAATATCGCCAGATGAATGATACTGGGGGACATCAACCAGGGCCAGAGGTGAGGGAGACTCAAGGCAGGGTTACACAAAAGGTCTCTCACATGCTGGACCATCAATCTCCCCGCTGAAGGATCCACAGCACATGAAAAAGGACCCTGAGACAAAGTCACACTCTCTCGAAAATCCTTTCACACCGGCCACAAGAAGGTGTTTTTTCAATGTAAAAAAGAAAAGCAGAATGCCCCTAAATTACTATTAATGGACATATATTTTTAATAACCTGAAACCATAAAGCACCACAGCTAATATATATATTTCACTGCCCAAGGAAAGCTTAACACAAAGGTCCTTTTAATACAATAACAAGCGTGTCGGCTACTTTTCAACGCACAGGAACCTTAGGGCTTGCGCTGTGTTGCGCAGTGGTTTTCAAGATAAATGCTCACTGGGTGTATCCGCCACTTTTTGAATTTGGTGCTCGACTTTATCGTTTAGAATAAAATAAAACTAAAGCGAAAAACTTCGGGTGAGGGGGAGGGGGGCGGGGGACTTTTGTCATGACCATAATTGCCCTTCCAGTGTGTGAATGGGCCCAGCTGTCCTGTCCACTGATCCCTGGACAAACAAGTGCCCCAGAAAGAAATCCTTTTCTCTGCGAGGACAGTTAGGGCCAAGGGGGGACAAAAGGGGCTGGAGTGAAAGGCTTTTCATTTAATTCCTCAAAGTAGCGGCGCAGGAGACAATCGCATGTGGAGCAATGGCCTCCGCTTCACTGCTGGCCTGGGCAATAAAGTCCAGCGGTTCAGCCGGAGGAGGTGAGAGCAAACCGCTGCTCACATCAGCTCCCGCTCTGGAAAAGTTAAAAGTGTGCATGTGTGTGCGTGTGTGTGAGAGTGTGAGAGAAAGTGTGTGAGAGAGTGTGAGAGAGTGTGTGAGAGTGTGTGAGTGTGTGTGAGTGTGTGTGTGTGTGTGTGTGTGTGTTTGTGAGTGTGTGGTGTGTAGTGTGTGAGAGTCTGTGAGTGTGAGAGAGTGTGTGTGTGTGTGTGTGAGTGTGAGAGAGTGTGAGAGAGTGTGTGAGAGTGTGTGAGAGTGTGTGAGTGTGTGAGAGTGTGAGAGTGTGTGAGTGTGTGAGTGTGTGTGTGAGTGTGAGTGTGTGAGAGTGTGTGAGAGTGTGTGAGTGTGAGAGTGTGTGAGTGTCTGAGTGTGTGTGCATGTTTGTGAGTGTGTTGTGTGTAGCGTGTGAGTGTGTGTAGTGTGTGCGTGTTTGTGAGTGTGTTTGTGAGTGTGTAGTGTGTAGTGTGTGTGTGTGAGTGTGTTGTGCGTGTGTGTGTGTGTGTTTGTAAGTGTGTGTGTGGTGTGTGTGTGTGTGCGTGCTTGTGTGTGTGTGCGTGTTTGTGAGTGTGTGGTGTGTGTGTAGTGTGTGTGTGTGTGTGTGTTTGTCTGTTGCGGGTGTGTGTTTGTCTGTTGCGGGGTGGGGGAGGGTGGCTCAGCCCCCACGGGCACCTTTGTTTTCCTGCGTTGTCGTGCAGTTCTCAGGTACCTGCCAATTTGATGAGCTTCCAGAGAGACCGTCCATCAGGGCTAAGTGTCCCTTTAAAACAAGCCTGTAAACTCCACCGGCCACTTTTATCACCTCTTAAGCTCATGGCATAAAATGGCACACCCCTTCAATTAATAAAACCACACACACACACACACACGGGGCCCTATAAAAATAATTTAATGTACATGCTGTGCTGAAACGTAAATGTATTTTTGTTTTTGGGCCGGTCCCTGACGCTTAAAGACATTTGTGGCCTTCCTCCCATTCCTCACTTCCTGAAACGCAACCCAGGGCTCATTAACCCTCGGATTTTACGACCACCGCATTTACACAGCTATGTGGTATCCACTACAGAAAGCATTGTTGTCATATTAGACTCAATTGCGCCTAAAGCCATTTTTGAGTGCAAGCAAAGCAAAATTTTAAGCAAAAAATGTTTTGGGGTTTTTTTTTTATAAATGAAGACTCTCGGTACCTCTTGAGACAGAAACAGAATTGACAGAGCGTGCTTATTTGCTTTAGACCCCTTTAAGACTTTGAGAACTCAGGGGAGGGCAGACACATTCTTGTCTCTCAACATCTCCTTGTCAGTGTCATAGTCCAGATCAGATCAGATAAGAGACGTTTCTGGAACGGCTGCCCCCACAAACAACACTTAAAACCTCTGTGAGGTTGGCGACTATTACCTCGCGAAGGTCCTGTCGAACAAAACCGTTTTAACGGGCAGTTAATTTTACTGGGGAGGGATCTTGTGTCTGTGATGCCTGTTTGGAGTTTTTTCCATTTCTATTTCCCTTTTTTTCTGCTTTACTGGGGCAGGAAGCTCCAAGCACAGGGCAGGTCCCCAGTCGCTGTGAAGAGATAACCTCTGTCCTCGCAAAGCATTCGAGAAAAAATGTGGCGCTGGAGGTCAGGCTCTTGCGCTGGCCTGGTTTGTTTTTTCTCGCGCTGCTCTGTAGAAACCAGAGCTGCTCTCGGCTCACCGAGGTTTAGGCCAGAGGTTCGGGGGCAGCAGAGGTCCCACCCTGCCCGGGAATCGGATTTCCATCTTTCAGGGGAAGGAAATAAACAACCAGCTCTCGTGGGCCTCGACACGAGAAAGATTAGCAATCAACAGGCCTTGGCCTTTTCCCGTTTAACGAGATATGAATAGCTTTAATATATAAAACAGATACTATCAGGATTTACTCAAAGTAAGCCGTCACTAAGCTCCCCTCTAATCATTTGGTTGTATGTCTGTGTGTCAATGTCTGCGTCTAAGCCTATCTGTTACATAACACATGCAATTTAGCAGGCGCTTTTATCCAGAGCGACTTACAGTAGTGAATGCATACATCTTTCAGTGTCTGTGGCCCCAATGCGAACCCACAACCTCAGTGCTGTCAGTGCCGTGCTCTACCTACTGAGCCACACAGAACCACATGGTAATAGGTATGAGGGTTAGGGTTAGAGTATCTGTCACATGGTAATAGGTATGAGGAAGTCAAAGTGCTATCACTCAACAGAGGACACTTTGACTTGGACACTGTTCCTGACTAAAGGGCTTGTAGTAAAGTTATAATTTAGATTTTTTTTAAATGCATGTTTTATTGCTTTGGAAAGAACTTTTTCGGAACCAAAAGCAGCCTTCTCATCTCAGTCTGACCCAAATGAGACCACCATTCCACGTTTCTGATGCCGGTAAAACAAACATGACATCGAGCAGTGTTCAATCAAGTGTTCAGACCTGCAATCACGGTCCTCGTGGGCCGAGCACCACTGTTTCCCCACCCTCCCTTTACCTGGGAGTCAGGTGACACTCAAGACAATCTGGCCAATCAATTTGCACTAATTGTTCAATTAACCACCTGAGAGAAAGGAAAACCAGGACCGGACTTTGGATTCATGAGACCAGATTTGAGCAACCCCTGCCCGGTTTCCTGAACTGGGTGCTGCTCAAGAGATCCAAATTCCCCAAACAGACGAAGAAGAGAAGAGAGGAAAGTTGTGTGATGATCATGGAGAAACAGGGTCCCCTACAGACCGAACCCTGATCATAAAAACTGCACTGTCCCTTTAAAAAAAGAGAAGCCTTGCTCACATATACGGCACACACACACACAAAAAAAGATGCATTCCAAAAGAACAATTCCCGAGAGATCCCGTACTTTGTGAAGCGCCCACATGAAAGCCTCGGCCTCTGAAAGGGAGAGGGGGGTCATCTACTCTTTAGCACGGGGGGGGTAAACCGTATCCTGGACAGCTCCTAACCTCCTTAAACCTGCGGCTCCCTCATTTACACATCAATGGGCACATTTTCCACCACCGGGTAACTTCGGCGTTTCAGGCTGCTAACTTTGGGGGGCTTTATCCCTGCCCTCCCCTCCCCTCCCCTCCTCCAGGCGCCTACAAACGCTGTCGGCTCTTCAGCTATTAGACGGATTAGAGAATTAGGATTCCCAAAACGCAACATCGGGCATTACACTTCTGAAGAAAGAGGATAATCCATTACGGCGCGAGATTAGACGCCGCGGAGTGAAAGGAGGAGGATAGCGCCCCGCTGGCTGCTTTGCACCCTTCTTTCTGAGGGCGCAGAATAGCGCCTGTCGCGAGTGGCCAGGTCTTCATCCGGCTCTTTCGCTTCGCAGCCCAGGACCGCTCTGTCCAATTGTGCGCCGGTTAAAATAAAACATGCTGGGGGCCTCCCGCGTGGCCCAGTGGTTACAGCGTCCGACGCTGGCCACGGAGACCGGGGTTCAATTCCCCGTCTCGCCAGAGTCGGCTCTGGCCGGGAGCGCCACCAGGGGCAGCAATTGGCTGTCCGCCCCAGGGAGTGGAGAGGGAAGCCGACATGAGATTTGCTGCGCATAAGAGTGGCCCTGCAGTGTACCGGGTTACGGTTGATACTTGGGCGAGTGCCGTCTCGGAAGAGGCGTCAGGTCGCGTGTCGCTACCGGTTGCAGGACTACGGCAGCAAACTCACATTACTAGGGGGGATTGACTTAAATAACGGGTCTAATTGGCTACCAAATTGGGAGAAAATGGGAGAAAAATCTTTATATATATATTTTTTTAAACATGCTGCTGGTCTAGTGGTTAGAACGGTCGACGCTGGCCACCGCGACCGGGGTTCGATTCCACCAGCCTGCGGCAGAGTCGGCTCTGGCCGGGAGTGCCACTAAGGGGGCGGCGATTGGCTGTCCGCCCCAGGGAGGGGGGAGGGAAGCCGATAGGAAGTTCGCTGCTCATAGGAGTGGCCCTGTAGTACCGGAGTTATGGTCGACGGCCTGGCGAGTGCCGTCTCGGAGGAGACGATACTTTGCCTTTGTCACTGCCAGTCACAGGGCTAAGGCAGCGAACTCAAAATACAAGTGGGGGATTGAGATGAAAAATTGGGTACTAACTTCTGCTCGTTGTGCCGTTTCTCAAGAACAAGGACAGTTATGCCGCTGCCCTGTACTGTAGTTTCGCTTTTAAAAGGTCTCAAAGCCAAACTATAAAGAGGATGCGTTTTAATGACTATTGACGTTTCATCAAGATTAACTTAAATGCTAGGAGAGGCCAGCAGGGTGAACTCTACAGGAGCGTGTTGTAACCTCGCCCACAGGGACACTGATTGGGTGGTTACTGGTCGCTGGTTGGCTAGCAACAGTTCTACGTATCCCAAGCCCGCCTTCGCGTTGGCACGGAAAAACCCCACCCTTTAAGGGAACACTTACTTGCAACAGTCAGGCGAGCTTTCTGGCTCAAGATGGCTCCGTACTTGTTCTGGGCGAGACACTGGTAAAAGCCCTCGTCCGTCTTGTCCGCTCTCCTGTTCTCCACCTCGGCGATGTACAGGGAGCCGTTGGAGAGCAGGTAGACGCGCTCGCTCTCCGCCACTCTTACTCCGCTCTTCAGCCACCTGACGGCGATGGGCGCCTCGCCGTGCGCCTGGCAGTCTAAGATGACGGGGTCCTTCCGCATCACGGTCACGTCATGGGGCTCCTTGACGAAGAACAGCTCGCTGAAACACAACACACCTGCAGAGAGAGAGAGAGAGGGGGAGAGAGGGGAGGGAGGGAGAGAGAGAGAGAGAGAAGGGAGAGAGAGGGGGAGGGGGAGAGAGAGAGAGAGGGGGAGAGAGAGAGAGAGAGAGAGAGAGAGGGGAGAGAGGGGGAGAGAGGAGAGAGAGAGAGAGAGAGAGGGAGAGAGAGAGAGAGGGAGGGAGGGAGAGAGGGAGAGAGAGAGAGAGAGAGAGAGAGAGAGAGAGAGGGAGAGGAGGGAGAGAGAGAGAGGGAGAGAGAGAGAGGGAAGAGAGAGAGAGGAGAGAGAGAGAGAGAGAGAGAGAGGAGAGAGAGAGAGCAGGAGAGAGAGAGAGAGAGAGAGGGGTGAGAGAGAGAGAGAGAGAGACAGAACAGAGTGAGTCACGAACCCGGGGCCAGGGAGAGAGGGATGGAAGAGGGCAGCACCACAATTCTCTGGGCCTCACCCTACCACAGTGGTTCTAACCATAATTGCAACCTTTCTATTGTAACTGGCTGTTAATTGTTCTTAATTAAGACACTTTTAATTTCTATTAAAGCATGATTTACTCCCTTAAAACAATAAACATCCCATATTCACATTGACTGGCAGTAACAAAAACCAGCATACACATGGCATCCCCAGGACCGCGGTTGGGAACCACTGCCCTACCAATGTGCTGATGGGTTTAATGGCGTCTCGACAGTAAAGGGTCAGGGTAACCCCTTCAGGTTGGACTCCTGCCAACAGCAGTGTCTTGTTGTATCGTGATACTGTAATCGTATTTGAGTCTCCAGATTCCTTCCTGCGCCAGTTTAATCCAATTACTCACGCCTCATAAAGTCACTGGCTGTGAAGTATCTGATGCCCCCCCCCCCATTCATTCAAAAAAATGTTCCCCTGTACACAAGGCATGAACGTGTAGTAATGCTCACCACGTCAATGAAGGGTTACCAGAGAGTAGAAAGAAAACGCTCAACTTTGGAAATATAAGTGTGAACGGTTCTGGAAGCATAGTCAATAAAAATAAAAATGTGATGATGCTGCTGACAGACCATTGTAGGGGGTTGCCATTCCAGGAATTCTTTAAAAACACAACTTGACCATTTATCAAAAATGTTAAAAAGACTTGAGGATGGTCACTTCGTAAATTTAGATGTGGGATCTTCAAAAATTGTTTTAGAGCAGGAGGTAGGTATATGGGGTAAGTTAATGGGCGGCAGTGTAGTGTAATGGTTAGGGAACTGGGCTCAGAGGTTGCAGGTTCGATTCCCAGGTGGAGCACTGTCGTTGTACCCTTAAGCAAGGTACTTAACCTGAATTGCTTCAGTAAAATATCCAGCTGTATAAATGGATTGTATGTAAAGGAATGTAAACTGTGTAAGTCGCTCTGGATAACAGTGTCTGCTAAATGCCTAAAATGTCAAATGTAAAGTTCACACAGATTTGTAATGTGCCTATCCACGTATCCATGGGCCTATCCACGTATCCATGGGCCTATCCACGTATCCATGGTTACATGCGTGTCATATCTGTGCGCCTTGTGACAGCCTCAGTCCAGATGACCATATTTGTATTCACTCATAAGACCAGCAGAGATGTATAGTTTGGAGATTCTTGCCCCGATCATGTCGAGTAAGTTCAAACGTTGTTTTTGAAACATGCTCGTGAAGATTAGACGTCACGCGTCCAGGCATTAACGTTTGCCTTTGACATGCAAATCAGTGATTAACATGTTCGCAATCATTTACCTTGATGTCGACGTGACTATTGTAAATCCGTGACCTTATTCCGTGTTTATAAGTACAACTGTAGGCTACTGCAAAGAAGTCCAACAAATTGTACATATTCATTTGTATGTATTTTTTTCATTATTATTTTTGTACAAGAATACAGGACAGTGACTTTAACTGACGGACAATCACTAGGTAATGTCAAATAGTTTTGTTTCCTCCCTAAACCCGACTATGAGCGCTCGTCTCAGTCGGATAACATCCCCTTAAGAGTTCGTTTAATAAGTGAAAACTAACAACTACCACAGAAACCTAAATAATCAACCAATTAGCAAATGATATCACTGCTTTCACTCACACATACACATCCTGTACATAATGCACTCGTTTAACGTGGTTTGAAGTAGACGTAAACACGTAACATATGCAAGATTTTGTAAAAGTATAAAATTTTAGTTGGAATCTTCCGCTTAAAAAAAAAAAAAATACTAACAAAAAAAAACCAATAACTATTTGGTAGGCTACTTTATATTTTTGGAACAACCTCGGCCCTCGCACTGACTTGCTCGTTGAACATAATTAGCATTATGTATGCTGATAACTTTTACTAACCAGCCACTACGCCAGATAAACACAGAATATTTATTTTTTTAAGTACAGAATTTGCGTTTTAAACGAAATTAGGTGACTCGGATTCTATCGTGACTGTGAATTGTGATTGCAACTCGTTGATAACTCGAAAGGGAAGAGGGCATGTGAACACAGAGGTGTCCGCGGTCATCTATACTAGGTTTCGCTGCATTTGACCGATCCACGTGTAATGTTGCCAGGGGCGGCAATGTTTACACCATCTCCGAGCACGCAACTGGAACCTGTCCGCCAGACTCCCGCTAAAAGAGCTCGATACACTTTCTCAATTAAGCTGTTCAACGCAAAAGAGGGTATTTCGGACAATGGATGTCCCGTCCCCCGACGGTGGTCAACGCGGCCATTACACTGCCCTGCAGGACACTGCCCAACGGAACTCGCCCGCTCGCGCATTTGAACTTTTATACATAGGCTATAACCGACTTGACTTCTTTGAAAAAGTTTTCTTTTAAATCTCTTTATAGTTTAGTTACATTCCCTGTGACATTTGCAACACTTTAGTTCAATGCAACATCCACGTTTCGCTAAATAGGAACCCACATTTGGCCAGGCGATTTTGGACACAGCCAGTGTGAGTGGTCAGTCGAGTTACACACCGATGTGCATTTTTAAAAATACCGCTACCAAACAAACAAATGTAGGTAAATAAAATAAAATAAACAGTGGACTTACCTGAAATGGGAAGAAATACTGTGAAAAACAGCAAACGCTGATATATTTTCCTATCGAAAGAAGCCATTTATTTCTTCTTTCCTGGCATGCTAGACCCCGTGGTCAGTGCCCCTCGCTGTACACTTTGCTAATCCCGGTTCCAGCCGAGGGCGCCTCGGATCGCATCAGGGACTACTTTTCACGAGGCGCATTGGGACATCCCCTCCCCCCACATTGCTGTGTTCTCCGCCACAGTCATTTCAAGTAAGAAAATGCATGAAAGAGTTACTCCGCCAGCTTGCTTAAATTAACTTCGACGTGAAAATATTGAGTAGTTAAAACATACTTCGTCTTAACGCTGGCGATACGAATCAAATAACATTATATTTATTTTTGTGTTTTGGACGATCTAGCTCGTTGTTAAGAGTTTAAACGAAATATACCAACCGGAACACAATAATGTCGTATCAAGTCTTAGCCATGAAGAACGTAAGAATACATAATGAGGAGAACGGGCCGTTCAGCCCATCTAGGCTCGTCGATAAGAATGATTAGGCAGTGGTGATGACAATTGGCTAGATGTACAGAAGTGTTGTAGTAGAATCTATCATAGTCAGTAGTCATCATCATATTCACTGCGTACCTAAAATGAATATCATCACCACTGCCTACTTGCTCTACACTGTATACCCCTGCTTACTCCACTTAATTAAAAAATTTATTAAAAAACACTAACCTTTTCCTTCCCAGTGTTACAGGTATGGCATGCAGCTGCCTGCAATGACGTCTATGACTGTAATACTGCACTGATCTCATTTTTTACATTTTACATTTTAAGCATTTAGCAGACGCTCTTATCCAGAGCGACTTACAAGATGTGCATTAATACATGGTAGGAACAATCATAGTTAGCGCACAAGATCAGTGCAGTAATACAGCAATAGACATCATTGCAGGCGTCTGCGTATCATACCTGTAACACTGGGAAAGAAAAGGTTAGTGTGGTTTTTATCTTTTTATTATAGTGTAGAACAAGTAAACAGTGGTGACGACAAATTAGCTAGATGGACAGAGTTCAGTGGTAGTGGAGTCTCTTGCGCGTGTACTATGATTGTTCCTACCATGTATTTATGCACATCTTGTAAGTCGCTCTGGATAAGAGCATCAGCTAAATGCTTAAATGTAAATGTAATATGTGGGGGTTGAAACTTCACCCCGCAGACCCTCCGTAACACATTGCTGAACTGACTCAACCACATCCAGTGGAAGCTATTAGACATCTTCCATTCCTAACTTCTAACTTCCAACTGTTCCTTTTTTAATGTTCTGTGTGGGAAAAGGTGATTGTGGTAAAAGAAAATAAATATCCCCAAAATGATCTCTAGAGAACATTTACATTTACATTTTAGGCATTTAGCAGACGCTCTTATCCAGCGCGACTTACAAAAAGTGCCATCATGGTTAGTGCAAGAGATCAGTGTAGTAACACTGTAATAGACATCATTTTTGGCAGCTGCACAGCATACCTGGTGTTTTGTTGTTGTTGATTTTTATAAATCACTTTTTATCACCATGATAAACCCCAAATTTGGTCTGTCCAGTAAAACTTGAAGTGCTTATTGACTAGAGGAGTTTGTCTTGCATGATGAGGTGGGGAAAACCCTGCATACTGAAGCCCTTCCCCCCCTAGCCGGGCATCACCCCCACAGGACTCCTATTGAAGCCCCCTTACTCCTCACTTCACGACCGAGTTCCGTTCCTGCGACTAGGTCGTTAAGCGAATAGGTCGATAAGTGAGGAGCCGCCCCTTACCGATATTTCAAGCATACTGAAGTGTTAGTGGGTTCACTCCAGGTGAAGTCATGCTCTTCCTCTTCGCCGACATCTTGTACTATGGGGTGCACAATAAAGTACAAATTTATAGACAAAATATGTAGTCTTGGAGATTGCGAACGCTAGTGTAGTGAATACTGACCGACTGCAGGAACGAGACTGAGACTGAGAAAGGGTGATGCGAGATGAGATGCTTGACGCTGAGACGCCGCGCTGCCGTTTCCACGACCAAAGTTCTCGTACAGCGTACAATACCGACTGGTCAGAGAGCTGGCCGTAAGTCCGCGCGGTTGTTAAACAGGTACGTCGTTAAGTGAGGAGTACCTGTACTGTATAGGTGACATTTACAATTCATGTATGTATTACATTACATTACATTTTAGACATTTCGCCTAAAAGCCAGAGGCATAACTCGCTTCTGGCTGGCCTTCCGGCATCTGCCATCAGACCCCTGCAACTCATCCAGAACGCTGCAGCCCGCCTGGTCTACAACCTTCCCAGACACTCCCATGTCACCCCCCTGCTCACTACCCTCCACTGGCTGCCTGTTATAGCTTGCATCAAATTCAAAACATTGGTCCTAGCATACCAGGCAGTCAAGGAATCAGCCCCAACATACCTCCTCAAGATCTTCAAACCCTACACACCTGCCAGACCACCTTCTGCTACCTCAGGACGCCTGGCACCTCCCCCCCTCCGCACCTGTGCATCCCGGTCACGTCTCCTGTCGGTTCTGGCTCCACGATGGTGGAATGACCTTCCCATGGAAGTCAGAACAGCTGAGACCCTGGCCACCTTCAAGCGATGACTGAAGACTCATCTCTTCAGGGTGCACCTCTCCCTGTAGTCCGGTTTTGTAAACGTAGGGCTGTAGCTGTTTAGTATTGCACTCGTCTACTTGTTTATGGATTGTATTAGGTTTAGGCATTATTTCGCCGATATTTTCCGCTCTGTTTGTTTTATTGCTGCCTTTGAATTGTGGCTACAGATTTACCTACAGGGTCCTAGTTTAACTGTGTGGTAATGTAATGTAATTTAGCAGACACTCTTATCCAGAGCAACTTACACAGTTTACATTTCTTTACCTGCAACCAACCTAACATACGACCCATTACATACAGCTGGATACTTACTATAACTCAAGGGTACAACAGCAGTATCCCACCTGGGAATCGAACCTGCATCCTTTGCGTTGCAAGCCCGGTTACCTAACCACTATACTATATTCAGAGCACATAGTGTCACGAGTACCTCGGCCAATCATATCAACCCTGCGATTGTTTAACAACAATCAATGACACTGTGGTTAGCCGCCTCAGGTCATGAGGAAGAGAACGTGTTATATTTACATGATGGCTCAGTAGGTAGAGCGTGACGCTGACAACACTTAGGTTGTAGGTTTGATTCCCATCGGGACCACATATACTGAAAAATGTATGCATTCACTACTGTAAGTTGCTTTGGATAAAATGTGTCTGCTAAATTGCTGCTAAAGTTATTTAGTTAGATCACAGTAATGGGACTCTGACTGGTATTGTGTGCTGTGCCTGGACTTTCCGTGCGAAAAACAGAGCATTGCCTGGAATCTGACAGGACATTTTCAATACATGCTGCATGTAGGAACCACATACAGTATGCATCATCATTGCCTTCTGAAAAAGAGGAACACAGAAAATTAGGACATTTTTCCTCCTGTTCGTTTACAAAGAGACTTTTTGGGATCTGCCAAATACAGATTTAAAGGTTTTGTCTTCGTGAACGTTTTTTTTTCTTTCTTCTTCAACCGTATAGTTCTGTTGTAAGTTGTGGGTGCGCTTTTTCATCCCATTTGTCTGCAGTCACAATATTTGTGTTAACAGCCTTAAAGTTGAAACCAATGACATAGCCATAGGACTTGAAAAAATATGGGCATCATTTTAGTATGGCTGGGATACAAAAAGTTTTAAAATGATAGGCTAATTGTATAAAATACTATTTCCAATATCAGATCATTAAAACAAAGGACTTAATCAAAATGTGTTGTTACTTATATTGCTTTGTCACCTTGTTTTTTGCTGTTAAATACCTGTAAGGCGAATTATTTTGCTTTACCGAGCTGTGCTGAAATTGAGAAGGCGTTTGGTCTTATTTTGAGGTGGAAATCAGAAGAGGATAGGTCACTGTATTACTTGTAACTACCTCCCTACCTCTCCTACCTGTCCCCAAACGAATATTCAGCCAATATTCAATACTCTTTCTTTCCCCCCCTGTAGTTTTTCCAGGGTTGTGAATACCCATATTTTTATACATCTTTGCAATGTTTATCCAAAAATACCGTTACATAATATAAGGCATCTCAGTCTAAAACAAGGGGGCTGAGACTCAGCCATGTTACACTATTTAGGTCTATTTGAGGTCAAATAAACACAGCGCAGTTGAGCTTGTTTTAATACATCTTGGAGATTTATCTGTGTGCCATTTTGGAAGAGGGTGGGAGAATTACTCACAGGCCAGCAAATCCTTCTCTGGGCTGTATGAAACACACAAGGCCCACAGTGTAAGAGTATCGCTTACTGCTCGACTCTGTGACCAGTGAGTTGGAGGTTGTCATCACTACCTACCATGCAACAAAACCCCTGCGCTTTTGAACTACCTGACTTGTTTTAGTGAGCGAGAGAACATCATCTTGATCTTGAATCCCCTTTAGTGTCTTGTGACATTGCGATTTGGACTTCCCTAGAGAGAGTAAAAAGTAAATGGCGGGGGGTATTTGAAAAAGGAAGTATAAATGCTCATAAATTAATGAAGTCCTTCCTTATTTCCAGCATATCACGGTGTGCCAAGAAGACACAGGGCGACCACTGCCCCTCTGTTCTGCGTTTGAGGAAGCTTGGTGTATGATATGGTCTTTTTTGGACACACCCTGTGCCGGCCAGAAGAGGATGGGCTCCCCCTTTAGTCTGGTTCCTCCCAAGGTTTCTCCCTACTAAGGGAGCTTTTCTTTGCCACTGTTGCCTTTAGGCTTGCTTTTGGGGGGGTCTAGGCCTGGCCTCCCCCTCTGTTAAGCGTTTTGTGACAATTCAATTGTGAAAAGCGCTATACAAATAAATTTGATTTGATTTGATTTGGTTTGGTGTCCTCCCTGTCATGGAGGCTGACTGCTACAGGCTCACCTGCAAGTTATCCCACACAGATCAGGAAAATAAAACTCCAGTGGTTTTTACCAGTCAACTTTCACCCCTTTCATTATATGGTATTTTGACAATCAACAAACATATATTTTTTTATGAAGAAAAACTTCTATAGTATGAGATAATTTCAGCAACAAATAAAGGTAACAGGAAGGTTTGGTGGAATTTGTTTACAAGCAAGGGGGACGGTGACTTGACGTGGCTCAAGGGTTAGTGGAAAAGCAGCAGTGGCTGCTGAATTAAGCAGCGATAAGACTATGCTAATGCGGCACCGATGGGCCGTCCTCATCTCGGAAACTGCCCTCAGTAATTATGAGGAAATATTGATAGAGGCCGGACAGCTGCCCAGTAAAGGCCGATATTGATCCACTCTTCATCTCATTTTAGAAAGTGACCCCCTCCCCTCTCCCCTTCCCCCCCTCCTTCTGTCCCCAGCCTCTCATTCAGCAGCAGGACAATGGTCACAGCTGCAATATCTGCTATGCAAAATGGCAACAGAGCATTGTGCTTTGTGCAGAGTCACACAGGAACATGCACCTCAACAGAAATGAACGGGGTGACTTTTAAACAGTCACTGGATACGTGGGATAGAGTCAAATTTCATGTTTTCGACGTGACTTTTCCATACTTATTTTCCTTTATTGATTGATTGATTACAAATGTATTTTAAGAATAAGGCATATTAACGGACACGCATCTCACTGCATCATGTTCCCCAACCCCCCCAAAAAAATAACTTTTGTCAAATGTAGTTTCATTACCTGAATAAAGGCTCATTTATTTATTCCAGTGGACCACTGATTCAATAATTCCCACCAACCCTCCAACATCAAGAGCTTCATTTTCATTAATTTCATTCAAAGCATTTAAAGTATATTGACACACTTACTGGCACATATCATGTTGCACAATTCTGACAAAACAAAACACCCATTTTGTATGTTGGTCTAGGCTAAAAATATGAGAACAAAATGTGAAATCCACTTTTATAAGAAGACTGACTTGTTAATTAATGGGTACCGTTTAAGATTTGTTTTGGTAATGAAACTGACTTTCACTTTGTTCACCATCTTTTAGGAAATGGTTTTGCTCATGTGTTAAAGTTAAAGAGATGCAGATTAGAGAGAGCATGCTGTGAATTGGGCGGGGCAAGTCGATCACACGGTTAATACATTTCTGCCCTGTTGTGACCCTATTGGGACCAAAAACATGCTGTTTCATAATATCTGTGTGTAAACAAGCAAGGCGCTTATTTGTGCTGACCTTTCAGAAAGAGGCTACCCCTATAGTTTTTCAGTTTTAAGATTTGGTTTAGCAAACTGCCAATATGGCATCGTTTGTGGGAGGGAGGGGGGTGCGATGAGCGGGGCCTCCACATGGCCGCAGGTCAAACTCTCAGGCCGGATCAATAGAGTAAAAGTCATTATCGTGTTATGAATGTTCGGAGGGTCCGGGGGAAAGGAGATCCGGCAGCCCTCGGGCCCTCCTGCCATTGGACAAGGACGATGTCACCCTGCCTCGCGGAGAAGCCCATCCCCTACGGAGCCTCACAGCGTCCAAAGGCCAGAATGGAATTGTGCGTGACCCGTCACCTGACCCCTTGGGAGGGAGGTCTCCCAGCCAGCCCGGCACAATTCACATTTTGGAGGGGGGTTGGGAGACAACAGACAGCAGGGCAGAGAGAGGGAAAGAGAAAGCCATTGGGCCTGGGTCGATGGCATCAATAGATTTTAATTCGGAACATCTTTGAACGAGGTAGTCCTCCATACTTTCTCTAATTATCCTTCTCCCAGTAGTGCGGTTTTGAAATGTAGTGTGGATACATTCACCCAGTGGGTATACGGAGTAGGCAGTCCTTACTGATAATGAATTGAGTTTCTTTGCGTAGGGTTGCATAAGATGAAGAGGCTATAAAATATGTTAATTCGTTTATTTTTAATTTTTTATTTTTTATTCACCGTGTTACGTTTTATGAAAAATAATTCCGGAAACATTTGTATTTTTTTAATTTTTTTTTCTTGATTTCACTCCAAACTCTTGGATATGACATTGGATATTTGCAAAGAGGTCATGTTTCATATGATTAATTATAGGCAATACATACCTTTTATACCAACAGTACAAGTCTGAGTCAAACAACCAACTTCCACACATGAAACCTAACTTCCAGTAGATACACGTTATCGTTTATCTACCAGGTAGATAACGTTTTTTCGGCCAAAGCTGTTAAATACCTGATTATTTTCAAAACAACAAATGCCATACTAGTTTGTTATTAATATCCTAGACACAACGCTCGTGCGTGCACCTTGTGTAAATAAGAAAGAAAGATTGTGTAACACTGGTGCAGAAACGGGTCCCAAATACTTAATGTGTTTCCAATCCAATCATATATATTTTCTCTTACGGAAGCATTTTTTTTGCGCTCAGTTTTGCTTTTCACATAAAAACGAACTGTTACCGGAGTGCCACCGTCTGGATAACCGTGGTACTGCAGCTCGTGTTGACATCACCGACACAGAATTGAAAGTAAATTACGTTTAATGAAAACATGTAGGCCTACAACTACAATTAAATTTTGTGATCACAAATTGGGTGCGACTGCGCTTAAATCCCGAAATTATGACCAACAATCACAAGCCGATAGAAGAAACAATAAAATATAAATCCGAGACGCCACTAGAGGGCTGAATGTGAGTCCGATTACAGATGATTCATCACAAATATTTGATCACCCGTCCCATCTCAGGCTGCGGGCGATACATTACATGACCACAGTAATCGAGTGGCTGCTGGTGAGACTAAAATGAAATCTTTCACCACCTCGTCAATAACTTTGGTACCTTGCACAATAACATGTAATGATTCTGAATGTAATGGACGGGATTGGAATATAACACTGGTCTTCAAAACAGCAGTATTCATGTAACAGCCTCGATACGTATTGACGTGAATCCCAGGGGACACGTGAAAAACAGCTTTCTCAGAGCCACCGGACCTGTTCACAAAACCAGGGGTCGTATGTACACAGATTCTAAGAGTCGGAGTGCTGATCTAGGATCAGTTGAGCCTTTTAGCTCATAATGGATATGGTTAGGATATGGACAGGGGAAACCTGATCCTAGATCAGCACTCCTACTCTTAGAATCTTTGTACATACGGCCCCAGATATGCTGTTTGAGCCAAGTGTGCACTACATAATCTGAGGATACGTCTAAATTTGATCTAACATCAAATAACGGTATAAAAGATGCTCAAAAAACAAGAGTAAATAAAATTAAAAAAAGAGAAGAGCCAAACTGTTTCTGGAGTGATTCTCACATTAATAGAATAATAATAATACTACATTTTATTCATAACGCACTTTTCATTAAAAGTCAATCTCAAAGTGCTAATACAGTACGAAACACTTCTAGAACGCGGAGGATACATGCAAAAAACCGCCAACAGAAAGCAAACGGCTTTTTTTCTCCTCATTTTAAATTTTGACCGTATCTTTGGCTCAATGGCGTAATGTAATAAGGAGTCGTCTCGAGTCCTGGTGCTGGAGAGCTCCAACCTTGCGGGCCGCCTCAGGATCCATGGGTCACCCAGGTTATCTTTTCCTATCAAGGATCATCAATCAATTTTTTTTAAAGTCAATCAATCGTTCAATTAATGGCATTCTGAACCCTGAGCCCCAAACGGTGATCACGCGAGGGGGTCTATTTTAAAAGTGCATCAGCTCAACTGTGTTCTCACAACAGACACACTTGTGCAACGCAGCTCCATTATACTGAACAGTTGATTCGTGGGGGAAAAAGTATATTATCTGCTGATAAAGGTGGGATGAATGAATTGTGGCCAGGTGCTTCTCCATCAGGGAAGTGCTGGATGAGGGCAAAGATGAAGGCCAATAAGCTTAAAAGCTGCCCTGGAACAGGTTGAGCTGCACCGGGTTGCGTTGGAGAATTTCTTTTCATTACATTACATTACATTACAGGCTTTGGCAGACGCTCTTATCCAGAGCGACGTACAACAAAGTGTTAACCGTAGTCAAGAACAGTTTAGCTGAAAGCCACCCTAGCGGGAAGTACAGTTCCTAGGTGCTAGGAGCAACCACATAGTTAAACTAGGACACTGTAGGTAAATTTGTGCTAAGCTTTTCGTGCTAAGCTAGCGGACAGACTACTTAAACCAGTGGTGTCCAATCTTATCCGAGAAGGGCCGGTGTGGGTGCAGGCTTTTGCTGTATCCCAGCACTAAACACCTGATTCAACTAATTAAGGCCTTGATTGTAGACCATGATTGGTGAATTAGTTGAATCAGGTATTTTAGTGCTGGCATACAGCAAAAGCCTGCACCCACACCGGCCCTTCTCGGATAAGATTGGACATCCCTGACTTAAACAAATGGGGTATACCCTGCCAAATGAATACAGCAGAGGCTAGATGCCACCAATACAGAGGACGAGATGCGATTCGAGATGTGATTGGCCTGTTGTTGTTTTCTCGATTTTACAGTGTGCGTGACCGAACCCTAACCCTAACCCAGGGGTGGTGCAATTCCGGTCCCGGAGGGCCGGTGTGTGTGCAGGCTTTTGTTTCTACCAATTAACATGGCTCAATTAGCTAATTAGCTGTACGCATTAATGCTGGTTCACTCTCAGATTAGATTACAGTAAACATGTCATACAGGGACACAACAACAGTCTTCAGAAAAAATGTCGGATCACGTAAATGATTGGGGCTAATTAAATCATTAAGAACAGACATTGGCATGAAATCCAGAAACGGATACGGCCCTCGTTTCCCACCCCTGCCCTAAACTCTAAATCTAACCATAACCCAAACCATCAGTTACGGTGGTCAATTTTGCGCATTTGACGTCACGCGCACTTCGCATCTCTGTCCTCTGCATAGGGGAGCATCTAGCCTCAACCAATTGAATTCCCTCCCTCCCTGCGCTATGGCCAATCGTGCGCTGCGCTGTCGGGTTCCTAGCCAATAGACTGCCCTGGTGTGGATTTATGGGCAGGACCCCATTCCAGACTGTGAGGCTTGTCACAAAGTGCTTTAGCTGGATGTGCCACATAATTATGACACCATTTATAGGCTAAAATAAGGTCAGCGCCCCATTTTAATTGTCTTTATTGTGGTGGTACATCAAGCCCATCAGAAAATATCGTCTTGTAAAATAAGAACGTACGCTTATAAAGTACTTCTAAAGAGACTGATCAAAACTCTGTATCAGGGTTCCTCAAATCACGGTCCTCGTGGGCCGAGCGCTGCTGTTTCTCCACCCTGCCTTTACCTGGGAGTCAGGTGTGAAGACACTCTGGCCAATCAGTTGCATTAATTGTTCAGTTAACTACCTGAGAGAAAGGAAAACCAGGACCGGTATTGGATTCGTGGGCCAGATTTGAGTAACCCTGCATTATGTCAATGCAAATCCAAATGTTCCTTTGTGCAGGGGTGTCAAACCCCTTCCATTGAGGGCCGAGTGTGTACGCAGGTTTTTGCTTATGCACTACAGCAGGTGATTTCAATTAGGTTCCCTCCTTAGTTAAAGAAGTGAGCCAATTAGTGAAATCACCTGGTTTAGTGGATTGGTTGCAACAACAACCTCCATGCACCAGGCCCTCGATGGAATCATATTGACACCAGAGGTTTACAGTATATAATCTATGATTCTGTTTGTTCATCACAAGGCGTTGATCATTATACAACATTATAATATACAGTGCTGCTTGAAAGTTTGTGAACCCTCCAGACATGGTCATTGTTTTTGTAAATACATTTTTGACATGTGCAAAAGTATGTGAACCCTTTTAGTTAGTAGCTTGTGGCACCTCCTTTTGCAGCCATTACTTCAACCAAACGTCTTCTGTAACCACTGACCAGTCTCTCGCATCTGCTGTTGGGGATTTTTGCCCACTCCTCCTTGCAGAACTCAGCCAGTTGAGAGAGGTTGGAGGGACATCTGTCATGTACCGCCCGCTTCAGGTCTAGCCACAACATTTCTATAGGATTGAGGTCTGGATTTTGACTAGGCCAATCCAGAGTACGAATCCTCTTTCTTTTAAGCCATTCCTTGGTAGTTTTTCTGGTATGCTTTGGGTCATTGTCTTGTTGCAGAAAACATTTTCGGCCCAGCTTCAACTCCCTGACTGACGGCAGGAGATTCTGATCAAGAATTTGTTGATAGGCAAGAGAATTCAAGTTTCCCTGGATAATGTGGAGTGGTCCAGGTCCGGAGGCAGAAAAGCTGCCCCAGACCTTCACATTTCCACCACCATGCTTCACTATTGGGAGGAGTTCTTTTCTTGGTTCCCTCTCTTTTAATCTGTGTTGCCCAACCCTTTTCCTAAGGATGTCTCATTTGATTGGTCTGCTTAATTGATGAATTAAGCACCCAAATGTGTTTCACCTGAATCTATGACCTACTTGATTTTACCAATGCAGCTGGGGGTTCACTTACTTTTGCACATACACTAATTCCATGTTCCATGTAGTTTTTTGGCTACTCACACAATTCCCTCTAAACAAGTACATGCAATTGATAAACATAAACCTGACATTTCATATATAGAAAACTGGTGATAAAATAAGAAAATCATGGTAAAACAACAGAAAACTCTAAACTGCTCAAGGGGTTCACATACTTTCAAGCAGCACTGTACAATATAATATATATATAATATTCTTATATATATTATCTTACCATGATCTTCAGAAGCAGAGCATGCCATGTAGTATCACCATGACTACTCACCTGTTACAAATTCAACCTTTAGACCGGGGGTATTCAAATCCAGGCCTCGAGGTCCGCAGTGTCTGCAGGTATTTGCTCCAACCACGCACTACACCACCTGATTTCAAATAATTTGTTTACCTCCTTGGTCCAGGAAGCAAGCTAATTAGTGAAATCAGGTGGTGTAGTGCGTGGTTGGAGCAAATACCTGCAGACCTCGAGGCCTGGATTTGACTACCCCTGCTTTAGACCAGGGGTGTCCAACTCATTCCATCGAGGGCCGAGTGTGTGCAGGTTTCTGTTGTAACCAATGCATTACACCAGGTGATTTCAATTAGGTTCCCTCCTTAGTTGAAGAAGTGAGCTAATTAGTGAAATCACCTGGTGTAGTGCATTGGTTGCAACAGAAACCTGCACACACTCGGCCCTCGATGGAATGAGTTTGACACCTCTGCTCTAGACAGTGAAATTTCAGGGTAGTCCACTTGAAGATGGCTTGAGCATCGCACCTGTACTGCACAAAGCAGCCGCTGAAGAGGAAGGAATTGAGGCAGACGGGAGTCACGCTTCATTTATTAATGTTCGCGAAACATGCCACCATACACTTCGGCATGCAATCGATTTTCAAAAACAGTTTTTTAGCAAGGTAATGAAATATGATTCCATCATTTACTCCATTCATATAAAAAAGCACTTCTTATCAACCGTTTGTCAGAATGACACATTATTAACCATGTCTGTGATATATGCACTTTCTTTCAATGATCACCGATTCTAGATTTTTCTTGGACATTACATATCCATTTCCCTCCAAGGATAATCTTTTTTTTCTTCAACATATCATAACTCTGATAATCTTTTTTTCGTATAATACACTTATATATATTACAAATAAAGGCATTGCAATGATAACAGTCTGGTGGATTACTGTCGAAAATGAAAGCAGTGTGTTTATATTTAGCGATGTTTAAATGTAAACATGTACCCGAGAGTCAGTGAGACTTTAAAAGCAGAGGATTCATTTCAATAAAACCGTAGTCAACCGATGCGATCGCAAAGAGTCAAAGGAACGACAGAGATAAAAAGGCGCCGTAAGACTTTCCAAATTCATGAAACAAAAGTGCCCTGATTTGTACTTTCTGTTTTTTAAAAGGCAAGGAAAGTATAAAAAGTAAAGAGTCTTAAGAAGAAGTAAAAGAAAAGGTCGAGACTTTCCATCGTCGCAGTCTTCTTGTAAACATCCATGACAGTGGTGGCCGTGCAATCGTTCAACACTCCGAACTTCATTCGAACCTATATTTCAGAATCAGGTTTTTTATAAACACAAACAAACAAACAAACAAACAGAAAGAAATACAAAAGATCACTGGATCCGTAGCGTGTCGATATCGACAAAAGTAGAAGCAGCTTCGGTGGCTCTGTCACCGGTACGTTTTTGGTTATTCTAAATAGATCCGCTGACGTTGTGCCATTTACAAAGCGTGGCGTTACGGAGAGAGAAGTGAAGCAAGTGCTGTCGTGAACAAACAAAGTGATTCGAGGAATTATTTTTAAAAACCTAAAGATCGAAACGCTGTTTTCTACTCAAAGAGCTAAGCGTGGAAAGAAGTGCATTTTCCGAAGGTTTGGATCGAGCGGTCATGGCGTAGTCGCCCACCTCCGGCGTCGGAAAAGGCTGAGGAGTTCACCGATAGGCCTGTACTCCGCTGACACAGAGAGCCTGTGGGTGGAGCTCTTCATGACACAGGCCTCCTCCTCGGACTGCACCTACGCACAAACACGGCACAGCCCGACAGTCACAGTGTCAGAGCTGCGGATGTGTTCTAAGATCTACGAGTAAATATGAACGTACTCTCTATCCGCGCCTATAAACAGATACATAAATATACCAACATATCTGTGTGCACACGCAGGCATATTTAAACATAAACATGCATAGAAATGTAATGGGTAGGGGGTGGGGGGTGGGGGGGGCGGGAAGGGGTGTATACACGTATGTGATGTCTTTGTAAACTTCGGAGATGGTGGTCAAGGTGAAATTAACGCCCCCCCGGAGAGATGATGTCGCCCATGCTGCCGCTTCACGAAGATCCACGGGGGGAGGAAAATAAAGAGCGGGAGAGCGAGGAGCGATGGGGGGAGAGATGGGCCGTCCCGGTCCCTGCTCTGAAACGAGCCCGTTCCTCCAGTCCAGTCCAGTCCAATCCAGTCCAATCCAGTCCGGTCCGGTCTCACGGCCCCCAGTGTGTCCCGGGGCGTGGCACGACCCAATCGTTCTCACCCCGCTGGGTGTTCCCGTGGTTACCCGTGGTCGGCCGCGCCCCCTCGCCCTTAGTCCACGCCGTCGAAGCCCTGAGCGTTCTCGATGGCGACGTGCAGCTTCTCCCTCAGCTCCTCGAAAGACTCGTACGGCGGCAGGTCCAAGCGGTTGAAGCTTCCGGAAAGAGGAGAGGGAGGTTAGGAAAGAGGCGTAACTGCATTGTGTGCGGGTGGGGAGTGTGGGGAGAGAGTGGGGAGAGTGGGAGAGTGGGGAGAGAGTGGGGAGAGTGTGGGGAGAGTGGGGGAGAGTGTGGGAGAGTGTGGGGAGAATGGGAGAGAGTGGGAGACTGGGGAGAGTGGGGGAGAGAGTGGGAGAGTGGGGAGAGTGAGGGAGAGTGTGGGAGAGAGTGGGGAGAGTGGGAGAGTGGGGGAGAGTGTGGGAGAGTTGGGGAGAGTGGGGAGAGTGTGGGGAGAGTGGGGAGAGAGTGGGAGAGAGTGGAGAGTGGGGAGAGTGTGGGAGAGTGTGGGAGAGAGTGGGAGAGAGTGGGAGAGTGTGAGAGAGTGGGGAGTGTGGGAGAGTGTGGAGAGTGTGGAGAGTGGGGAGAGTGGGAGAGAGTGTGGGAGAGAGTGGGGAGAGTGTGGGAGAGTGGGGGAGAGTGTGAGAGTGGGGAGAGTGTGGGAGAGTGTGGAGAGTGTGGAGAGTGTGGAGAGTGGGAGAGAGTGGGGGAGAGTGGGGAGAGTGGGAGAGAGTGGGAGAGAGTGGGAGAGTGGGGAGCGTGGGGAACACTGGTCACTGAACAGAGCTGTGACGCAGGGGGGCTCACCATGTATGGGCTCGGGGGAGCTTGTCCGGTGAGCCCCACTGCTCAATGGTGAACAGCTGGGGGCCGTTGGAGCCTGAATACAGAGGGCAAAACACACACACACACACACACACACACACACACACACACACACACACACACACACACACACACACACACACACACACACACAGACACACACACACACACACAGACACAGACACACACACACACAGTGTCAGTCAGATTTGAGATTCAAAGGCGGAGTAAAGATGCCAGCTGAGAAAGGAGGGAGACCACAACTGGCAAACAGTTATTTTTATACATAAAGTAAAAAACTGCTTTTAAACTGAAAGAGCTGTGCTGTGTTGTGACTCTCCGTGTCTCGGTGTGACAGACTCAGAGAGGCTCGGACAGGCACAGCGAGGCGGAGACGGGCAGACTCACCGTACAGCTCTGCGAAACCGTTCATGGGCACGCGGGAGGTGCCCGTCACAAACTGGAGCAGGCGAATGCGCTTTTCTGCATCCATCAGCAACACCGTCTGCAGGCGTGGGAACATAAAACACACCGTCCAACTCAATAAACGTGCTATACGCTTTATATGTTACAGGAAGTGGCCAAAAGTGATATACGATACGACTAACAGTAACCTGCTCTGGGAGTTCTCAACGGAACATTCTTGATGGTGCTGCCTGCTCACGCCCTAGATTCAAATGTGCAGTCAGTTGATTTAGAGTTGCTTGCCTGTTTGGCTTTGCACCTCAGACTACTGCACGGAAATCACGATCCAGGAGTGTGCGCTTCCGACCACAGTTTCTCTTTGTTCATGAGGTCTTTCCCTCAGAGTACCATGCCAATACCACCTTGGCCACTGTTCGTTGTGAAACATCAGCAAGTTGAGCAGTCTTCGTCACTGATGCCCCTGCCAAACATACACCCCTCTTTCGAGGTCACCTCTTGACCTCTAGTCATGCTAACTGTAATTGTAGGCAACTAGGCCTGCCCAGTGTTTTTGCACATGGCCCTGAGCATGCTGGGATGTTAACTCAGGAACAACACCTGTGTGGAAGCACCTGCTTTCAATATACTTCGTGTCTCTCATTTAAGTTTTTCCACCTTTTTGGCCACTACCTCTATATGTGAAAGTAATGTAATCTGTCAAAAAAATATTTTTGAAAAAAATAAATATGGATTCGATAAACATCAGTGTCTGTTGCTCAGAAACTTGCTTGTCATTGTACCATAGCTTATAACTCTTGCAAACTAATTGGTTCTAAGTGGCTCAGTACGTAGAGCATGGCGCTGACAACACTTTGTGGTTGTGGGTTTGATTCCTATTGGGACCACATATACTGAAAAATTGATGCATTCACTACTGTAAGTCGCTTTGGATAAAAGCATCTGCTAAATTATATTATATTATATTATATTACTAATTAGTTGGTATTCTTGAAGGTCGGCCTAGTTTATCAGAAGTAGAAGGCCTGATAAGAACACTGAGCCATAGAACATTCTCCCTCCTCTGCCCTGCCTCCTGATTGGACGGCTCTACCTTCCAGAACCACTGGATGACGGGCTGGTTGGTGCAGTAGCCGTTCTTGTACTTGGTGTTGTCTCTCCAGTCGTTGACGTCGACGTCTCCCAGGCCACACATCAGCAGCTGGAGGGGGGGGGGGGACAGGACAGGCAGATGTTTACCTCTGTGTGTGTGGGTCACGTAACAGGCTGGCAGTGTAGTGTAATGGTTAGGGGAGCTGGGCTTGCAACTCAGAGGTTGCTGGATCAATTCCCAGGTGGGACACTGCCGTTGTACCCTTGAGCTAAAGGTACTTAACCTGAATTGCTTCAGTAAAATATCCAGCTGTATAAATGGATTGTATGTAAAGAAATGTAAACTGTGTAAGTCGCTCTGGATAAGAGCGTCTGCTAAATGCCTAAAATGTAAATGTAATGTAGTGTAACAGCACAGTACAAAGGGACCGATCTCACCTCCAGTTCATTCTCGTCAAATATTTTTATAAGGTCTTGAGGTATGAGCTCATAGAAGCCCTGGATGGAGACACACAGACAGGAGACACACAGACAGGAGACACACAGACAGGAGACACACAGACAGGAGACAACACGCGATACAGGTTACTGCACGTTACTCCACAAAGAAAACTACGAGACGGCGGCAGAAGGTGGCTTTTCAGCTGAAGGGTCGTCATGGGGAAGCGCTACAAAGCACGGGTGAGCAAGTCCAGTCCTGGCAGGGCCAGCGTGCGGGCAGGTTTTTGTTTTTGTAGCTCAATTAGCTAATTAAGTGTATACACCATCGTCGATTCGCTCATCGATTGGCCCACAGTAAAACGAGAACAACACTGCTCTCCAGCTGGCATCCGGAAGCTTGTCAATAAACGTGGCTAAAATGCAAGTTTACGTAAATGATCGATCTAATAATTTAATTAAGGGGCGGACGTTGGCAGGAAATCCAGAAACGGATACGGCCCTCCTGGCCCACCCCTGCTGCAGAGCACGCAAAACGGATTCTAAAGAAGGGGAAGATTTCTTTATGTGAAAGACGTTAAATCCAATGGGATTTTCAACATATTCTCACATTTTTAACAGGCCAAAAACTAAACTCAAACGAAGGGGCCTATATTATAAAAAATTGTTCTTTACAAAATAAATCAAATGAAATGATCCCGTTTCCCCAGGAAACCCCTCAGTTCAGCAGATGGTGGAACAATGAGCTGTAGGGAATCGTAAACCACAGTATTTATTTTAAGAATTTAATTCATCCCCGTGTGTATTGCTGTGTCATATGTATGCATTCTTGTGGGTCTTAGGTGTGTTGTCTTAACTAGGTTGCAACCGAATTTCACCTCAGGGACAATAAAGTTTTTGTCTTGTATTGTATTGTACTGTATTGTATTGTACTGTACTGTATTGTATTGTAAGATTTGCATCTTGAGCTTCTTTACCTCCTTAAACGAGGTCATCTGCTTCAGTATCCTGTTCACAAACCTCCACTGCATGACCAGGCTGACAAAAGGACACAAAGGACAAAAGGTTACACATTCCATTTACACAATCAAAATTCCATACATTCACTCCGATTACATGTGAAGGACCCAACAGGTAGGCTTTAGCTCGTAAATGTCAGCTTTTACACCCAGCAGGGGAGAATAACAGGCAGTGTGTAACAGAATAGCCATGATCAAACTAGAACAGACAGGCTGGCTTTGCACAAGATTTCAACTGATGTCACTGTCCACTGGTAACTATTCAGGGAAGCAATGGGGAGAAGGAGGCTTGGTGAAACCTCGCTCTTCCATCACTAGGCACACGCGTTAAAGTGTGTTTCTTTTCCCCGCCAACAGGGGGCCCCGTTGCTCACTGGATGTACTCCTTCTTGTTGTCGTCGGTAACCACGATGTCAGCCCCTCCTGGTTTCAGCTCGTGCTGGTGGGTCTGGGGAGGGGAGGGAAAAGGTGGCAGGCTCACGACACGACACATTCCAAATGAGAAGACGAACATGGAGAGGGGTGTTTAAGGTGTGAATGAAATCGGTGTGGTTCTGTGTGGCTCAGTTGGTAGAGCATGGCGTTGGCAATGCTTAGGTTGTGGGTTCAATCCCCACTGGGGCCACATATACTGAAAATGTATACATTCACTACTGTAAGTCGCTTTGGATAAAAGCGTCTGCTAAATGGCGTATATTATGAAAGCGGACTCACCTGTCCGAAGAGGTCCTCATCGATGGTGAACCGCAGGTCCAGATCCGTCGGGTCGTTCTCCAGGATCCAGTTCAGGGAGTTGAAGTACTCGCTGTCCTGAAACCACAGCAGCAGCACGCTCACACCAACCCAGTAAACAACTCGAGTCACTCATCACTCCCTACACCCCGCCCAGACCCCTCCGCTCCGCCTCCGCTGGCAAACTGACTGCCCCATCCCTCCGGACGCCTGGCAGCCGCTCCTCGCGGTCTCGCCTCTTCTCTGTCCTGGTCCCTCGCTGGTGGAACAACCTCCCGCAATCGGTCAGGACTGCAGAGTCACTTCCAATCTTCCGCAAGAGACTCAAAACCCACCTCTTCAGACTCCGCTACCACTGAACACTGTCCATCTAGTCAATCTGTCGTCACCACTGTTTACTTGTTCTACACTGTTTACATTTTTTATTTTTTTTTTTTTTAAAAAAAAACCCCCACTAACCTTTTCTTTCCCAGTGTTACAGATATGGTACGCAGATGCCTGCAATGATGTCTATTGCTCTTTTACTGCACTGATCTTGTGCGCTAACTATGATTGTTCTTACCTTGTATTAATGCACATCTTGTAAGTTGCTCTGGATAAGAGCATCTGCTAAATGCTTAAAATGTAAAATGTAAAATGTAATGTTTTCCATAGGCAAGTATAGACATAATCACAATGATAGTGAGGAGGACAATGATGATGTTAACAAATACAGTTTTAGGAATATAGGAAGAAATAGTTTATGATGATAATGATCATGAAGATGTTGATGATATGATAAAACGATGAAGGTGATGACGATGTCATTCATGATGATGATGATGATGATGACAACACCAACGGCGATGAAGGTGTAGAAGCTGTTTTGAATAGTAACGATGATGAGTCTGATGATCGCAATGGTAGAGATGACGAGGATTGTGATAGCAACGCTAATGATGGTTATTATAATGGCGATGATGAGGAATCTGATTCTGACAGATCAATAATGGTGATCAAAACTGATAACTCTAACGGATATTAGGAAGTTTTTCTTTACACAGAGAGTCAATGCCTGGAACAGCTGCCAGGCCAGGTAGTAGAGGCAGAAACACTTGGGCTGTTCAAATCCAGGCTAGATGAAGTACTAGATACTCTTTAGATTAGGACATGATGAGCCTAGATGGGCTGAACGGCCCGTTCTCATAATTATGTATTTTTTATTTGTTTATTATCATTTTATTTATTATTATTTTATTATTATCTAAAGATTTTTTTCCCATTTTTTCCCAATTTAGTAGCCAATTGTACCCTCTTTTCGTCAACACCACCCCCTTGTATTGTGAGCTGGCTGCCGTAGTCCTGAGACCGACAGTGACAAAAGCCTCCTCCGAGCTGGAACTCCTATACGCAGTGAGCTCATATCGGCTTCCCTCCAGACAGCCAATCGCCGCCCTCTAGTGGCACTCCCGGCCAGAGCCGAATTGGCGCGGCTGGTGGAATCGAACCCCCGGCCGCAGTGGGCAACCTGCATTCCGGTTGAACACCTTTACCGTTACGCCACTCGGGGGAGGTGTCGTTATGTGTTCTTAACGGCCGAGAGCGTACTCACCACAGACTCCATATCCTGCAGGACGATGGGCTTCTGCAGCATCATCTTGTAAAACGGGCGGATGAAGAAGGCTGTGGGGGAGAGGAAGATGAAGGTGAGGCGCGTGGGCGCTCCGGCCGCAAGCGCACCACCGGAGACAGGAGGGCACCGCACTCACCGTCCAGCAGCTTGCCGTGGTACACGGCCATGCCCGCCACCCGACCGATGAACTTGAAGTAGGAGAGGTGGTCCTCGTTGCACAGGCCTGAATTGGGGTTGACCTGCAGCGTGTAGTTATCCCTGTGGGGAAGCAGACGGGCCGAGAGTGGGTTTAGTGGAGGATCCTGAGAGCCCCTGATTTTGGTTTGGTTTCTCATTGATTTGCTCCACCTAACGTACGGGCATCTCAATCTCAAATGAGTGGGGCTTACTCGTGCTCTACCCCCATGAGACTGAACACACAGAGAGAGAGAGAGAGAGAGAGAGAGAGAGAGAGAGAGAGAGAGAGAGAGAGAGAGAGAGAGAGAGAGACACAGAGACACAGAGAGAGAGAGAGAGAGAGAGAGAGAGAGAGAGAGAGACACAGAGACACAGAGACAGACAGACAGACAGAGAGAGAGAGACACACACAGAGAAAGAGAGCGAGAGAGAGACACAGAGACAGACAGAGAGAGAGAGACACACAGAGACACAGAGACAGAGAGATAGAGACAGAGAGAAAGAGAGACAGAGACAGAGACAGAGACAGACAGACAGACAGACAGAGAGAGAGAGAGAGAGAGAGACTCACGTGGCCGAGTACTCAAACAGCCCATAATAAGGGTTGAACATCTCCTTGGATATGAGGAAGAACCACTCCCGAGCCACGCCCCCGTAGTCCAGCCCCTTCTCGCCCTCGAACTCGATCCACAGGCGGGCCTTCAGGAAGTCGGGCCGCTTGACGGACAGGATGCGGCGGTACGAGTCCTCCAGCACCGCCGTCCTGCGCAGCTTCATCTCGTAGCGGTTTGGGATGTCAGACTGGGGGAGGGGGGGGTTGAGAGAACTCTTAACACCGGGAGTGTCCAGAAAAGGGCTGGTGTGGGCACAGGTTTTTTTTGTTCTAGCCAAGCATTACAACGCCTAATCAACGAATGGTGGTCATCAATCAAAGACCTTGATTAGCGGAATCGGGTGTTTTAGTGCTGGGTGAGAACAAAAACTTGCGCCCACATCGGCCCTTTTCGGACAGGACTGGACACCCCTGTCGCATGGAGAGATGGTCCTCGGGATCTACTGAGTGTGCAGGCTTTATTTTAATTTTTTTACACAATTACACCCTTGAGTACTGAGGACTGAGGCTGCCCATTCTTTTTTTCCTTTTTTTCTTTTTGCTTCAGGTTTTTTTCCTGTTTTTCTCCCAATTTGGTAGCCAATTATACCCTCTATTTCTTTTGATTCGCCCTCCCCAACAAACTCGCTGGCCCGTCTCTACGGGGCAAGCTATTCCCCGAGGCCGGTGATGATCCGCCTCCTCCGAGACGGAACTCGCCCCCCCTTTCTGGAGAGACCCTTTCGCGCTTCTCAGGGAAGGGTTAGGGTTGTGCCGGGTTTCAAACCACGACTGCAATAGGTAGCTCACACTCGAAAAGCACCGTCAATGCGATGCGGTGCATTTCACCGCTACGCTATCCGAGGCCCCTAGGCTGCCCATTCTTGATCTGTTGTATTGCGGAGCTCACCGGTTTCTTCAGCTTCTTCCTGAAGTACTCGTACTTCTGCTTGTAGTCCCTGGAGTAAGGCACAGCCTGCAATAGACACACGAGACCGTGACGCATGCGTGCCACTGCCATGGGGCGCCCGTCAACCAAAGAAACCGACTAGAAAAGGAACTAGCTCAGGAGGCAATGATGAGGCAATTTCAGACTCCACTACCACTGAATTCTGTACATCTAGCTAATTGTCTTCACCACTGCCAACTTACTCAACACTATATACCCCTGCTTACTCCATTTAATAAAAAAGAAAAATCATAATAAAAAAAAAAATTACTAACCTTTTCCTTCCCAGTGTTACAGGTATGGTACGCAGCTGCCTGCAATGGTGTCTATCGCTGTATTACTGCACTAATCTCTTGCGCTAACTATGATTGTTCCTACCATGTATTTATCTTGTAAGTCGCTCTGGATAAGAGCGTCTGCTAAATGCTTAAAATGTCAAATGTAATGTAAATGTAAATGTTCCCATATCAGGTTTGGTGTAAGGGAGCGCTCTTACCGGCCCCGTTATAGCTGAGCTCTGAAGCCTGGGATCATCCCACTGTGTGTTCTTGGTATCTGTGAAAAGATTTTCAGAGTCAACAAAAATCTGATCGATTCAGCTCTGACAGCCAATAAGCCTTTGCACACAGGCTGGTGTGGTAACGCACGGAGTACATACTGTGATCTATATAGAATATCCTTCCATCACTGTGAATCCTCTCCTCCCAGCCAGGCTAAAACAGGAGTAACAAACAAACACGCTATGTGTCTTCAACACGATTCTCTACAGACCATTCACAAGCCTCGTTATAACAGTCATGACCTACAACTTATGTTTACATGGATTCTGTACACTCTCACTTAGATACTAGGGAACTCTATTGCACCAAGGCCATGGCACATCTCTAGCTCTGATCTCCATTGTTGAGATGACTCATGGCTGGGTCATGCGGTTCTTTATGGAGGTTGGCCATGGCTGGGTCATGCTGTTGATTATGGAGGTTGGCCAAGGCTGGGTCATGCGGTTGATGAATGGCTGCCCGTGGATCATGGCCAATCAGTCATGGTTGCCGTGCTTACTGGGAGCGGTCCAAGGTCAGTGGGGTCGAGCGAAGGTCGCCGTCTCATGTGCACAGGGATTTTCAACCTGGGATCTTCCTGTTTAGGACGGGGAGACAAACAGGAAATGATTGAGAAACAGGAAGGAACAGGAACGGGTCAGTCTGAAGCACGCGTGGGGCCACACACCAGAGTTGTGGACTCGAGTCACATGACTTAGTCACAAGTGTGACTTGAGTCACAATTTGATGACTTCAGACTTGACTTGCAAAAAATAAAGGTACTTCAGACTTGACTTGTTTTGAATGGGACTTGAGGACTTGAGAATTGTTTTTAATTAAAAAATTGTGTTAAATATTAGTATAAAACACGCTACTGTTGAGACTTGAGGACTTGACACCTGAAATTTGGGACTTGTGACTTGATCTGAACAAGGTGACTTGGGACTTTACTTGTGACTTAACCCTTCATGACTTGGGATGGGACTTACTTGAAACTTGAAGGTTAAGACTTGAGACTTACTTATGACTTGCATAACGGTGACATGGTCACACCTGTACACTCACCCAGGTGGTGGTCTTGGTGTTGTGGTCGATGAAGAAGGGTCTGCCGTTGGGGGCGCTGCGGACCTCCCATCCCGGGGGCATGAAGCCGAACTCGTATTTGGGCCGGGGGCTGGGGGAGTGCTGGGGGGACGTCTCGGGGGACAGCAGGGGGG
Source organism: Aldrovandia affinis (assembly GCA_029706075.1). Taxonomy (NCBI): domain Eukaryota; kingdom Metazoa; phylum Chordata; class Actinopteri; order Notacanthiformes; family Halosauridae; genus Aldrovandia; species Aldrovandia affinis. The sequence goes on along the minus strand of JAINUG010000155.1, from coordinate 1,423,618 downwards.
GCTGGTACACCGCGAGCCCCGGGGACACGGGCGCCTGCACAGGTTCTGCGGTCGGCTGCCGACAGAGCGAGGACACTTTGACCACGGATTCCTGCCTGTGTCTACGTGCGTGTACTGACACAGTCTGTGTGTGTACTGACACATGCTCCTTGTGTCTGCGTGTCTGTGTGTGTGTGTGTACTGACACATGCTCCTTGTGTCTGCGTGTCTGTCTGTGTGTGTGTGTGTACGGACACATGCTGCACTCAGTGGGAATCTGAGTGTAATGAAAAATAGTCTGGATTAAAAACCTTGAACCATTTGCTGACACCAGTTAGAAGGACCAATGAGATGAATGTGAAAAAAACGTGCTTAAAGCTAATAAAAAAAATACTGATACTGATTTTATAATAACTAATATTTTAGGTTAATATATATATAGTTTAAAAATTTTGCTTCAGATTTTGGCAGCCAATTACACCCTCTATTTCTTTCAATTTACACTCCCCCATGAGCCTGCCACTTGTACTCTGAGTCAAGCCAGTTTTTTCCCGTACAGGGACACCTTCCGTGCTCCTCGGCGAGCCCGTGCCGGCTCACCCTCTCCCCCCCTCCCTCTGGCAGTTAGCCAATCGCCGCCCCCGGGTTTTGAACCGCAGCTGCAGTGGGCAACTTGCATTGCAGGCGAATGCTTTGACCGTTACGCCACCCGAGACCCCTTTAGTTAATATTTTTAATACTTTTGTTAAAAAAGTTGTTAACAAATGTATCCAAAATTTTTTCGTAATCGTCCCATCAACGTGAATTTGGGAGAGTGCAGATTTGGCGCGTGAGACAGCCAGCTGGCAGCTTCTGCTGGCCCTGCTGAGCTCAGCGGTACCTAAGAAACGGGTGCAGGCAGACTGCACGTGCTCAATCCACCAGAGGAGAGGCGCTGTTGCGCGTTCAGGAGGAGGAGACGACCAAACGCAAAAACGCCTCCCTCCCTGGAAGACACTAAGGCCAATTATGACCACGGTCAGCGCTGGCGTGGGCAGGACTCGATTCCAGACCACGGGGCACATCACTGCACCAATGAGCGTGGTTCTGTGTGGCTCAGTAGGTAGAGCGTGGTTCTGTGTGGCTCAGTGTGTGTGGTTCTGTGTGTCTCAGTAGGTAGAGTGTGGTTCTGTGTGTCTCAGTAGGGTAGAGTGTGGTTCTGTGTGGCGTAGGTAGAGCGTGGTTCTGTGTGGCTCAGTAGGTGGTTCTGTGTGTTCTCAGTAGGTAGAGTGTTCTGTGTTCTGTGTGGCTCAGTAGGTAGAGCGTGGTTCTGTGTGGCTCAGTAGGTAGAGCCTGGCGTTGACAACGCTTAGGTTGTGGGTTAGATTCCCACTGGGACCACATATACTGGAAAAATGTATGCATTCACTACTGTTCTGTGTGTCTCAGTAGGTAGAGCGTGGTTCTGTGTGGCTCAGTAGGTAGAGTGTGGTTCTGTGTGGCTCAGTAGGTAGAGTGTGGTTCTGTGTGGCTCAGTAGGTAGAGCGTGGTTCTGTGTGTCTCAGTAGGTAGAGCGTGGTTCTGTGCGGCTCAGTTGGTAGAGCATGGCGTTGACAACGCTTAGGTTGTGGGTTAGATTCCCACTGGGACCACATATACTGGAAAAATGTATGCATTCACTACTGTAAAGTCAATTTGGATTAAAAAAACGTCTGTTAAATGGCATATAATTAATAATATGACACGGCTCTGACAAATCCATTTCTCTTCATGCAGGTTTTGCAAGACATTTGCCTGAAAAGATGATGAACTGCGTTAGACTACATTCCACAGCACTGCACAGCCACCGAAGCGCGAACAGAGAGGGGACATGCGATCGATCACACACTGGTTAGTCTCACTGGCATTCCCTCCGCTCCGAGCACTCTCCGTCTCCCAACAGCACCATCACACAGAGCAGGTGATGCCACGCTACCTGGGTGAATGGGCGGTTCCACGAGGTTTTTCGGCTGTTGTGATTGACATAGTACACCCTCCCTTTACTATCCTGCCTTTCCTCCCAGCCCCGGGGCAACGCCGCCGCCGAGGTCGGCAATACCTTCGGCCACCACAAGGGGGAAGAAAGGAAAAAAAAAAAGAAAAAAAAGAAAAAGGGAGACATTCCATATAAAAATGCTTTGTAAAGCAGAAATAGCACAGTAGCGCGCTAGTAGAGTTAGCCTCTCGGTCACCGTAAACGTGTGCAGGTAGAAGGTCACCTGGGGTGGGGTTTTTTCCCCAAAAGTGGCACGGCTGAACCATAACTCCCCCTCCCCACCATCTCCTCACAGAGTTCACAGCTCATGTCCTTCGTCAAAGCGAGGCTCCCTGTCCCCCCCACCAGTTACGTGACAGCCAGAAAATGCCCTTACTGCTGCAAAGGCAAGGTCAGCAACTCCCAACGCGCAGCCAAAATACAAACGAGACAAAATTATTATTATCTGGGAAAAACTATTCGACCGATCGACATCCACGACGTGCTCAAGATTCCCTCGTGTCGTTTGTTGTAAACGCAGTAAACAGTGTGGTAAGCAGACCTGCTGTGTACTTGTCAAAGTTTGGTTTGAATTACAAGGCTTTTCTTTTTTTCTCGATCACATTTTTGTCCCCTACACTTTCTTCGTCTTCCGATTTGGAGCGCCCAGTTGTATTTGCTGGCCTGCTGGCCGTAATGTCAGCCGCTAATTTGGAGGAGGGCAGACCAACGCACATTTCCTCCTAAAAGTGTCCTGTCAGCTGCTCCTTCTTCTTCTGGTTCTTTTCACTCTGCAGTCCACCAGCTGAGCTGTGCAGCCATTGCACTGGAGGACCCGTGCAGAACGGAAAGGCCCAACACGTGAAATTGTGACTGTGTACGATATCTCAAATCTAAGACATGTACATTTTACATTACATTTTACATACAATCCATTTATACAGCTGGATATTTTACTGAAGCAATTCGGGTTAAGTACCTTTAGCTCAAGGGTACAACAGCAGTGCCCCCACCTGGGACTTTGTTTTACAACTATCACGGAATGTATCTTCTTAACTCATGTGAGAATGTTTATGATCCATTTAACGTGACATGTGACTATCGTCTGGGAAACAAACATGTAATCATTCATGGGTGTCCTTAAAGGCAATTGCCATATATGGTATCACCTATACTGTCATATATGGTGACCATGGTAACTAGTGAACCGTTGATCTAGCCTTAATTAAAGGAAATGACCATGTACGGCAGCCTATCACTAAGATAAATAGACACGCCTTGGTTACCAATTTCACACAACGCTGCAGATGGTCAAACCAAGACCAAGACTGGTCAAATCTGTGGACCTGCTGCACTTTATTCACTTTTGTACTTTTAAACGTACATCGCAAAATAAAATAAGAATATTTAATATCCAATTTAACCACCGACTACTACTCTGAGGCTCGCGCACCTGACACATTCATTTGATATGCACTTGGACAATACAGTGCATACTTTTTGAGCGAGTAATTGACTAAATACATGAATAATGAAAAATGTGTACACACCACAGGATGTATAGGGTGTTCTTCAGCAGACAGGGTGTGGGCACTTCCCCTGCGGTTACAGGAAGTCTGTGGGTGAGAGGTTAAGAGTCTTATTTTTTTTTATCCCCCATGTTTCTCCCTATGTTTAGTAGCCAATTATACCTCCTCTTTTTCATGTCAATTATCCCCACCCTCGTATGAGAGGTCGCTGCCATGTCCTCAAACCTGTAGTGGGCGCTGTACCGCCTCCTCCGAGCCAGCACCCACCTCCGTCACCGTAACACACAGGACCACTCATATACGCAGTGAGCTCATATCGGCTTCCCTCCCCCCCTCCCTGGGGCGGACAGCTAATTGCCGCCCCCCTTAGTGGCACTCCCTGAGAATCTGTAACGTCTCACGTCACTGAAATACAGTGATAACAGCAGTGCCAAACCAACAAGCAAGAACAAACAAATAAAAGAATAAAAAGACTAAACAGATAAAACCATACACACCACAGCGTGTATAGGGTGCTCCTCCGCAGACAGGGTGTGGGCGCTCCCCCTACGGTTGCAGTGACTCTGCAGGGCACAGAATGATCTCACCGATTATCTACTCCACTCAACTACAAAGTATCTATTGATAAGAATAATAGCTAATAATAAAAAGCCTTAAATGAATAAAAACCGTACACACCACAGCGAGTATAGGGTGCTCCTCCGCAGACAGAGTGTGGGCGCTCCCTCTGCGAATGCACGGACTCTACAGGTGGGAAGCACACACATACAGTGATGCTTGACATTATAGAAAAATAACCCTATAAAATCTTTATCTACACCTCAATTCTTAATGACGATATTCCAAATAAAGGAAACGCACAAAGAAATATGATATATTTTCATAGATTATTTAACATAACTGGTTTGTTTAACTAAAACTCAGATATCCTTGTGTGCAAGAATATGTGAACCCCTTCGATCAATAACTTGATCGGCACCTTCTTTAGCAGCGTTTGCATGACTTGAAGCAAACGTCTCCTATAGCTACTGATCAGACTCTGGCATCTTCTTTGAGGGATTCTCGCCCACTCCTCCTTACAGAACCCAGCCAACTCAGTGAGGTTTGAACAACCCACTTCAGGTCCTGCCACAGCATCTCGATTGAATTTAGGTCAGGACTTTGCCAATCCAAAACACAAAACTTCTTTCTCCTGAGCCATTCTTTGGTAGATTCTTTGCTAGAGTCTTCTTGGAACACCCACTTTCGGCCAAGTTTTAGCTCACGGACATATGGCCTGACGTTCAAGAATTCTCTGATATCCCTCAGAATTCATGGTTCCCTTAATAGTGTTGAGTCGTCCAGGCCCTGAGGAAGAAAAGCAGCCCCAGATCATAACACTCCCACAACCATGCTTGACCATGGGGATAAAGTTATTTTGGTGATGGGCAGTGTTGGGTTTTTGCCAAACATGGCATTTTTGATTGTGACCAAAAAGGTACATTTTGGACTCATCCATCCAGAGAACAGACTTCCAGAAACCTTCAGGTTTGTCCAGGTTGTCTCTGGCAAACTTAATACAGGCAGCTTGGTTCTTTTTAGACAGCAGAGGCTTCTTCCTGGCTACCCTTGCATGGCAGTTCTACTCAGCGTTCTTCTTATTGTTGATGGATGCACAACGACATCAGGTGTAGTGAGGGAGGCTTGTAGATCCCTGGATTTTATTCCTCGGTTGCTTTTTACTTGATTTATTATTTTTCTTGTGGCTCTTGGTGATATTTTAGAAGGATGCCCACTTCTAGGTAGAGTCCCTGTCATGTTAAACGCTCTCCATTTGTATATTATTTGTCTCATAGTGGACTGGTGGAGCTCAAGTCTTTCTCATATGATTCTCCAGACTGATGCGCACTCACTACTCTCTTCCTGAGGTCCTCTGAGGTCTCCCAAGATCTCGGCATGGTGTGTTTTGCATTCACCTGTAGGGGTAACACTAAACTGACCAGTTTCTTACCTGTATTTATGAGAGTGCTCAAAACTCTTTCCTAACAAACTTTTGATTGGTTAACTTGGTACCCAATTATTTACCCACCTGATTCTACTTACCTACTTGATTTAACTTACGTAACAGGAGGTTCACATATTTTAGCATTTTCACTAATTCTTTTTCTCCTATTTTTATTCTGCTCTATGCACAATTTCCTCTAAACCATATGAAATGAGTAAATATAGACCCTTTATTTCAGTTAAGGAAAGGTTCTGATTGAAACAATGATTTCATGGTAAAAAGTCAACATTTCTATGATGGCACAAGCTTTCAAGCGTCAGCGTTCCTATTATACACCACCATCAGTCTCCCATGACAACGGCAATGCCAAACAAAAACTAAACAAACAAATGCATAAATCAGTCAATAAAAGATCATACGCACCACAAGATGCACAGGATGTTCCTCAGGGCACAGGACATGAGCACTTCCTCTGCGATTGCACTGAGCCTGCAGGTGAGAAGCACACAGTTATCTCTATCACTGAGATAACAGTCTCCCACAATAACAGCAACGTCAAATAAAGGCCGACGAGTTTTTGTCGCCAGTTTCCCGACAGACATTCTGCTGATTGTCCACCGGGCTTCTCTGTAGCCACCGCATTTGGACAAAGGAGCACTAATTAAGCTTCCCAACATGAGGACAATAATGAGACTGATAATGATTTACTGGAGAACCTTAGACCGGACACTCGCTCCAGATATTGAAGACGGTGATTAGGCCTGTGAAACAGCACCACAATCAAGCTTTATTTAGCAAAACCTTCAATTTTGTTTCTGATTTTTCCCCCTGCCTTTCTCCCAATTTGGTGGTCAATTGTATCCTCTGTTGATCCAACTATCCCCCTTCAACAAGGCCGTTGCCTGCAGCTATGGGACCAGCCTCTACTTTGGGATCGGCGGTCCGTCCTCTGGGGCGGACAGCCAATCGCCGCCCCTGAACAGGACTCCCGTCCAGAGCCGGGCTGGCGTAGTCAGGGAAACTAACCCTGGCCACAGTGGGCAACCTGCACTCTGGGCGAGTGCCTTTACCAGTTGCACCACCTGGGGGCCCTGCGAATCCTTCCATTTAACCATTGACCACACTCGCCAAATCACAGCCATGATAATCTCAAACATTTCCTGTGATAATCTCAAACATTTAATTGTGCACTGTTTTACATTATATTCCTGCTATATTACTACAAACATAACAGCCCAATGAATAAGTAAATGAAATAATAAAATGAATGAATAGATAAAGAAATGTGTACACACCACAGGGTGCTCCTCGGCAGACAGGGTGTGGGCACTGCCCCTGCGTATGCACGGAGTCTGCGGGCGAGAGGCAGAGTCTGTAACGTCCTACGTCACAGCGATAACGGCAGGGCCAAACCAACAAGCAACAAAAACAAACAAATGAAAGAATAAAAAGACTAAACAGATAAAATCGTACACACCACAGCGTGTAGAGGATGCTCCTCGGCAGACAGGGTGTGGGCGCTCCCCCTGCGCTTGCAGTGAGTCTGCAGGGCACAGAATTACCTCACTGATTATCTACTCCACTCAACTATAAATTTTTCCCCCGTTTTTCCCCAATTTCGTGGGCCAGTTGTACCCTCTTTTATTCCAACTATCCCCCCCACAAGCCCGCTGCTGGTCTATTCTGATACCGGTAGTGGCAGGGGCGATGAACCGCCTCCTCCGAGACGGAACTCGCTAATTGCCGACAGTGATTCCGATACAGCCAGAGAGAAGCTTTCTGCAGCGAGCTCATGCCGGCTTCCCTCCCCGCTCCCTGGGGCGGATAGCCAATTGCTACCCTACTAGCGGTACTCCTGGCCAGAACCGGACTGGCGCAGCCGGGGAATCGAACCCCGGCTGCAGTGGGCAACTTTTTTTTAACATTTATTTTGTTTCAGATTTTATCCCATTTTCTCCCAATTTGGTAGCCAATTACACCCGCTATTTTATGTCAATCCCCCCCTAGTAATGTGAGTTCGCTGCCGTAGTCCTGCGACTGGTAGTGACGAAGGCAAAGTAACGCCTCCTCCGAGGAGGGCACTCGCCAAGCCGTCGACCATAACCCGGTACTACAGGGCCACTCTTGTGCGCAGCGAACGTCCTGTCGGCTTCCCTCCCCCCTCCCTGGGGCGGACAGCCAATCGCCGCCCCCTGGTGGCGCTCCCGGCCAGAGCCGACTCTGGCGAGACGGGGGAATTGAACCCTGGTCTCCGTGGCCAGCGTCGGACGTTGTAACCACTGGACCGCGCGGGACGCCCCCCCTAACTGTATCGATATCTACTGATAAGAAATGGGAAATAATAAAAACCCTAAAGAGATAAAACCGTACACACCACAGCGAGTATAGGGTGCTCCTCAGCAGACAGTGTGTGGGCGCTCCCCCTGCGGATGCAGGGAGTCTACAGGTGGGAAGCACACACATACCTCCCATACATCAACACCACTGAAACACAGTCTCCCATCATAACGGCGACGTCAAACAACAACAAACAAATGCATAAATCGGTCGATAAAATGACTAAAGATCATACACACCACGAGATGCACAGGATGTTCGTCAGGGCACAGGACGTGAGCACTTCCTCTGCGATTCTGCAGGTGAGAAGAGTACACAGTGACCTCCCTACTTCACTCAGCTGTAAAGTATATAAAGTGTTTATCTCCCGCTAAAAATAATAAAAGAGTGATACGCACCGCAGCGTGGACGTGATGTTCGTCGGGGGACAGGGTGTGGGCACTTCCCCTGCGCGCACAGTAACTCTGCGGGCCGGAGAGAGACAGAATTCACTCCTGTGCACCTGAACATTCACAGGACAAACAGACCAGACCAGGACACGGCGGACACGGCAGGGCTGCCTGCACAGGGCCGAGCGAGACGCTACGGATGTGTGTCATGGGACTACACTCACAGGAACATGTCAAGGCATGTCATTTCATTGTTTTATTTTTATCTTTGCAAATGCCTGTATCCATGACAACATTTACCACAATTATGCAGCTGAATAATTTCTACATTGCATAAACATTGTTGAGCTTTAATGAGCTTTGAATTTATTTATATATATATATATATATATAGATATTATATATAGATTTATATTAATGTGTGTGGGGTTGGGGGGTGTTTTATCCATATTTATAAAGCCCAGTTTGACTGCAGGGCACTCAATCCAGGAGGGCACAAATTACCTTCAAAACAAGGGCAACCAGCCACCGGCTCATATCCCTCTGTAATCTAAGCCACCGCAATTACTGCGCAGGGGATCGCAAATTAACCGCTACTGAGCAGTGAGTGACAGGCTGAAACCTTCCAAGTTTGGCTAAAAGTGAAACAGAAACCCAACTGCAGCTCTGTGAAGGTGAGTGGTTTCTCAGGAGGGTGAATGGTTTCTCAGGGAGGTGAATGGTTTCTCAGGGAGGTGAATGGTTTCTCAGGGAGGGTGAATGGTTTCTCTGGAGGGGTTTCTCAGGAGGGTGAATGGTTTCTCAGAAAGGTGAATAGTTTCTCAGAGTGGTGAATGGTTTCTCAGGAAGGTGAATGGTTTCTCAGGAGGGTTAATGGTTTCTCAATAAGGTGAATGGTTTCTCAATAAGGTGAATGGTTTCTCAGGAGGGTGAATGGTTTCTCAGGGTGGTGAATGGTTTCTCAGTAAGGTGAATGGTTTCTCAGAAAGGTGAATAGTTTCTCAGGAGGGTTAATGGTTTCTCAGGAGGGTGAATGGTTTCTCAGGGAGGTGAATGGTTTCTCAGGAGGGTGAATGGTTTCTCAGAGTGGTGAATGGTTTCTCAGGAGGGTGAATAAGGTGAATGGTTTCTCAGGAGGGTGAATGGTTTCTCAGGGAGGTGAATGGTTTCTCAGGAGGGTGAATGGTTTCTCAGAGTGGTGAATGGTTTCTCAGGAGGGTGAATAAGGTGAATGGTTTCTCAGGAGGGTGAATGGTTTCTCAGGAGGGTGAATGGTTTCTCAGGACGGTAAATGGTTTCTCAGGAGTAGTGAATGGTTTCTCAGGTTGCCCGGTGCAGGCGTGGTGCTCTTACTCACCGTGAGGGAGGCGCGGCGCTCGCTGGCGCCCGCCCCCGAGGCCTGCAGTCGCCCCAGGTCCTCGCAGAAGGCGTGGAACGCCACGGGGGAGTGCGGCGGAGGCGGGGAGAGGAGGTCGTGGTTGCCGTGCATTGGCGTCTCGTCCTCCGTCACGACATCCCAGCTCTGGAACAGACACGCTTTTAAACGCCGCACACGTGACACCGCAGCTGCCAAAATCACTCAAAAACATTCCTCCCCCCCCCTTCTCGTCTTTCCCTGCACAGTCTATAAGGCTTTCAACACTGGGTCACTGTGAAGACACCAGCTATTGTTTAACTCAGTGTTGATAGCTTCCTTATATGTGGTGCTGCAGTAAGTGCGCGGCTAATAATAAACGTGAATTCCTGCGGGCCCACACTTGGGCGGCAGTGTATTGTAGTGGTTAGGGGAGCTGGGCTTGTAACTTAGAGGTTGCTGGCTCAATTCCCAGGTGGGGGCACTGCTGTTGTACCGTTGAGCTAAAGGTATTTAACCTGAATTGCTTCAGTAAAACTATCCAGCTGTATAAATGGTTTGTATGTAAAGAAATGTAAACTGTGTAAGTCGGTCTGGATAAGAGCATCTGCTAAAGACCTAAAAATGTTTACTTGACTGCACAGAGTGGAATAGCTGAATTGCTCATACAGTTGACCTACTCCAAAGCCTTGAGCAAAATTTGAGCGAAGGTGTTTGCTGGTCGAGCCAACGCAACAAAAGCAACCAGGCCCCGATCTTAGCAGGAGTCTATTGAGCTTCCACTGACAGTGACTGATACCTATCATTACATTACATTACAGGCATTTAGCAGACGCTAATTGCATTTACATACAATCCATTTATACAGCTGGATATTTACATATATTTTACATTTACATTTTAAGCTTTTGGCAGACGCTCTTATCCAGAGCGACTTACAAGATGAAGCAATGAAGCAATTCAGGCTAAGTGCCTTGCGTTACAAGCCCAGTTCCCTAACCATTACACCACACCGCCTCTCCATTACACTGCTAAATGCCTGTAATACCCATCACATACTGTATCTTGACAGGTCTTTGAGGTTTGTTATGGATAAGTGTGAAAATGTGCATCGACCACACGGAGCATAAACATTTCACAAGCACGCAGGAATGAAGCCGGCTGCGTCAGGGCGTTAAGGAGCGCGGGGAAGCTATTCTGAAACACGCCAATGGTCAACTGATACAGTTGATGCTGATAAGTGAAACGCTGTCACGAAACAACAGTGCTGACTGGGCGCTGCCAGGCCCTGTGCAAACAGCACGCAGGGAAAGGACTGCTGTAGAGCGTGGTTCTGTGCGGCTCAGTAGGTAGAGCGTGGTTCTGTGTGGCTCAGTAGGTAGAGCGTGGTTCTGTCTGGCTCAGTAGGTAGAGCGTGGTTCTGTGTGTCTCAGTAGGTAGAGCGTGGTTCTGTGTGGCTCAGTAGGTAGAGCGTGGTTCTGTGTGTCTCAGTAGGTAGAGCGTGGTTCTGTGTGGCTCAGTAGGTAGAGCGTGGTTCTGTGTGTCTCAGTAGGTAGAGCGTGGTTCTGTGTGTCTCAGTAGGTAGAGCGTGGTTCTGTGTGTCTCAGTAAGTAGAGCGTGGTTCTGTGTGTCTCAGTAGGTAGAGCGTGGTTCTGTGTGTCTCAGTAGGTAGAGTGTGGTTCTGTGTGGCTCAGTAGGTAGAGCGTGGTTCTGTGTGGCTCAGTAGGTAGAGCGTGGTTCTGTGTGGCTCAGTAGGTAGAGTGTGGGTTCTGTGTGTCTCAGTAGGTAGAGCGTGGTTCTGTGTGTCTCAGTAGGTAGAGCGTGGTTCTGTGTGTCTCAGTAGGTAGAGCGTGGTTCTGTGTGGCTCAGTAGGTAGAGCGTGGTTCTGTGTGGCTCAGTAGGTAGAGCGTGGTTCTGTGTGGCTCAGTAGGTAGAGCGTGGTTCTGTGTGGCTCAGTAGGTAGAGCGTGGTTCTGTGTGGCTCAGTAGGTAGAGCGTGGTTCTGTGTGGCTCAGTAGGTAGAGCGTGGTTCTGTGTGTCTCAGTAGGTAGAGCGTGGTTCTGTGTGGCTCAGTAGGTAGAGTGTGGTTCTGTGTGGCTCAGTAGGTAGAGTGTGGTTCTGTGTGGCTCAGTAGGTAGAGCGTGGTTCTGTGTGGCTCAGTAGGTAGAGCGTGGTTCTGTGTGGCTCAGTAGGTAGAGCATGGTTCTGTGTGGCTCAGTAGGTAGAGCGTGGTTCTGTGTGGCTCAGTAGGTAGAGTGTGGTTCTGTGTGGCTCAGTAGAGTGTGGTTCTGTGTGGCTCAGTAGGTAGAGCGTGGTTCTGTGTGGCTCAGTAGGTAGAGCGTGGTTCTGTGTGGCTCAGTAGGTAGAGCATGGTTCTGTGTGGCTCAGTAGGTAGAGCGTGGTTCTGTGTGTCTCAGTAGGTAGAGCGTGGTTCTGTGTGTCTCAGTAGGTAGAGCGTGGTTCTGTGTGTGGCTCAGTAGGTAGAGCGTGGTTCTGTGTGTCTCAGTAGGTAGAGCGTGGTTCTGTGTGGCTCAGTAGGTAGAGCGTGGTTCTGTGTGTCTCAGTAGGTAGAGCGTGGTTCTGTGTGGCTCAGTAGGTAGAGCGTGGTTCTGTGTGGCTCAGTAGGTAGAGCATGGTTCTGTGTGGCTCAGTAGGTAGAGCGTGGTTCTGTGTGTCTCAGTAGGTAGAGCGTGGTTCTGTGTGTCTCAGTAGGTAGAGCGTGGTTCTGTGTGGCTCAGTAGGTAGAGCGTGGTTCTGTGTGGCTCAGTAGGTAGAGCGTGGTTCTGTGTGTCTCAGTAGGTAGAGTGTGGTTCTGTGTGTCTCAGTAGGTAGAGTGTGGTTCTGTGTGGCTCAGTAGGTAGAGCGTGGTTCTGTGTGTCTCAGTAGGTAGAGCGTGGTTCTGTGTGGCTCAGAGGTAGAGCGTGGTTCTGTGTGGCTCAGTAGGTAGAGCGTGGTTCTGTGTGGCTCAGTAGATAGAGTGTGGTTCTGTGTGGCTCAGTAGGTAGAGTGTGGTTCTGTGTGGCTCAGTAGGTAGAGTGTGGTTCTGTGTGGCTCAGTAGGTAGAGCGTGGTTCTGTGTGGCTCAGTAGGTAGAGCGTGGTTCTGTGTAGCTCAGTAGGTAGAGCGTGGTTCTGTGTGGCTCAGTAGGTAGAGCGTGGTTCTGTGTGACTCAGTAGGTAGAGCATGGCGTTGGCAATGCTTGGATTGTGGGTTCCACATATTATGAATAATGTATGCATTCACTACTGTAAGTCGCTTTCGATAAAAGCGTCTGCTTAATGGCATATGTTATTATATTAGTAAATCAGTGTGTTTGGCAGCTATGCACAGAACTGTTCAGAAATGGCACAGTAAGAACACAGTAGTACTGCACTCTGATTGGCTGCAGTGAGATTGTCTGTTTGCAGTATGCTGGGCAGGGCTTGGGTGATGAGACACTGTGATTGGCTGCTATGTTTTGTATGTTCAGGATGCAGAAGAGTGAGACACTGTGATTGGCTGCAGTGTGCAGTGCCGTGTACTGTACTGTGCTCTGATTGGCTGCCATGTTCTACAGACTGCAGGAGAAGACTGGTGGGGGAGTCACACTGAGATTGGCTGTGTTTACAGTATGCTGGGCAGGGCTTGGGTGATGAGACACTGTGATTGGCAGCTATGTATTGTATGTTCAGGATGCAGAAGAGTGAAACACTGTAATTGGCTGCAGTGTACTGTACTGTGCTCTGATTGGCTGCTGTGTCCTGTGTATGCAGAATGCATGAGGAGTAGTAGGGAGAGTCACATCTGAGATTGACTCTGTTAGGGGATGAGACTGGCTGTGATTGGCTGCTGCGTGTTGTATGTACAGACCGCAGAAGAGTGAGACACTGTAATTGGCTGCAGTGTACTGTACTGTGCTCTGATTGGCTGCTGTGTCCTGTGTATGCAGAGCGCAGGAGAGGACTGGGGGGTGTCGTGTGAGGTTGGGGGGGGGGGGTGTCTCCTGACCTCCGGAGACTCGCGGCGGCTGTGGCCCTCCTCGTGCTGCTCTGATATCTGTCGCCGGGCGGTGAAGGCGTGGTGAGCCTCCATCTGGACGGTCTGCCTCTGCTCTGCCTCCCGCTGGCTGTCCCTGGCGGGGGAGACAGACAGAGCTTAACGCGTGACCACCACTCATCAAGGACACCACTCCTCGAGCGCTCCTCGTTATTGAACCCCAAATGCCTCCCTCCCCTCCCGTTATTTAAGCCAACAATCGAGCCGCACTCAGCTACAGCTGGCTTCGTTATCTCTCCACATCGGTGAGATTTAAAAGCAAACTCCCGTGCGTGGAGAAGACAGGGAAAGTCCTTATTAAATGGTAGATTCTTAGATGATATGTTATCAGTCGCCTGCATGCAGGTGCTGCTGTTACGCTTGACTCCATCGTTGCTATTGTGTTTGTGTCCTGTTATTTTTATCTCAATATTGTTTCTTGACTGCATGGTGTATACGGTGTTGTATTTTTGTGGCTAACACAAAGGGTATTATATGAATGGTGTAATGACAACTGACAACCAATAAAGGGGTGTGTGGCTTATCCCCTGTAATGGCACTGTACAGGTTTGCTGTTAGAGAGAGAGAGGCAGATAAACAGAGAGAGAGAGAGAGAGAGAGAGAGAGAGAGAGAGAGAGAGAGAGAGAGAGAGAGAGACACACAGAGAGAGAGAGAGAGAGAGAGAGAGAGAGAGAGAGAGAGAGAGAGAGAGAGAGAGAGAGAAAGAGAGAGAGAGAGACAGAGAGAGAGAGAGAGAGAGAGAGAGAGAGAGAGAGAGAGAGAGAGAGAGAGAGAGAGAGAGAGAGAGAGAGAGAGAGAGAGAGAGAGAGAGAGACAGAGACAGACAGACAGACAGAGAGAGAGAGGGAGAGAGAGGGAGAGAGAGAGGGACAGACAGAGAGAAAGAGAGAGACAGAGAGAGAGAGACAAACAGACAGAGAGAGAAAGAGAGAGAGAGAGAGACAGAAAGAGACTCACGTGGCAGATAAACACAGAGAGAGAGATAAACAGATGAACACAGAGAGAGAGACACAGAGAGAGACAGATAAACACGACAGAAAGACAGACAAACAGAAACAGAAAAAGAGAGAGGCAGATAAACAGAAAAAGAGAGAGAGAGAGTGACAGAGAGACACAGAGAGACACAGATAAACACAGAGAGAGAGAGAAGCCATACTGGATGGTGGGCCTGTGCCACTGTGTGGTCCTGCTCTCATGGTTGACATAGTAGGTTCTGCCCAGGTTGTCCTGTCTCTCCTCCCAGCCAGGGGGCATTGCAGGCAGCTGGCGGTGGTGCCGAGGGCCAGACATGTCCTGACTCTCCAGAAAATCCCATCCCGGCTGCAGACAAGACAACACGCATGCGTGTTACACAACGTCGCCAGGAGCCATATCCTCACGCTCACCGATGAGGCACCTTTACCCAGGAAATCTATTCTGTTGCTTCATGTCTGTCCTTGGCCGTCCCAAGGACTTTGCCCCAAATCACTGTTAGAAGAACATCTGCATTTCCCTCCAATTCGCAAGAAAACACAGACTTATGAATAACCAGATAGGTGATAGCTGTCACAAATTTGTATTTATTTATTTTTGATCCCATTTTCTCCCAAGTTGGTAGCCAATTAGACCCGCTATTTAAATCAATCCCCCCCTAGCAATGTGAGTTCACTGCCGTAGACCTGCAACCGAGACGGCACTCACCCAAGTATCAACCGTAACCCGGTATACTGCAGGGCCACTATTATGCGCAGCGAATCTCATGTCGGACAGCCAATCGCTGCCCCCGGTGGCGCTCCCGGCCAGAGCCGACTCTGGCGAGACGGGGCATTGAACCCCGGTCTCCGTGGCCAGCGTCGGAAGTTGTAACCACTGGGCCACGCGGGAGGCCAAACTTCATTCAATTCTGATAAAACAAGTTACCAGAACACAAAGTCCATCCCTGTACACACCTACCATGTGAACTACTCATGCCAGTCCTGTGGGCCTCACTTACATTCACCTACATTTCCAAGCAAAAAAAAAAGAAGGATGTTTTGCATTCACTTCATTCAGGAAGCCATTACTGGCACAGACTCAAGACGAATCAATCTGAGGTGTGGTCAAGGTGTGGCGGAGCAAAGGTTGAGAGGAAAGAGAGGACAGGGTTAATGATAAAACGTACGTCCGCCTCATCGCTCTGCTCGCTGCCGTCCTCCTCCGAGCCGCAGGCTTTAGGCAAGTATGTCATCTTGAGTCGGAGGTGACCTTTGACCCTGGACTTGTGGCTTGGGGCAGAATATAAACAACATGAAATGCAAACGCACACACGCACATACTCTCACACACACACACATACACACACATTCACACCCCCTCACACACACACACACACACACACACGCACACGCACACGCACGCACAGACACATGCACAGACACGTACACACACACATACGTTCCTAATATTTCACAGACTGCAGTCCAGACTCAACTCAAATGCATTTGGTCCTCGACTTTGAGCAACGCATTTTCAGTGAGTGTTTCTGTTTTCTATATTTACACGGTATAATGAGTCTGGCAGTTGCTGAAATAAATTAAAATCTGTATAAAAAGTTATATTTGCATAAATTAATTACAATGAGGACAAAGGGCATTGCAGGTTACACGGAATCAGAAAAGGTTCTCCATAAATAACCATGTTTCTCAAAACACAGAAAAGGTGATGTTTTCCCCACAGTATAGTATGTTGGCTGATGTGCACACTCATATACTAACACACTAATTTAAATGTATACTCCTGCTGCCATCTCCAGCCTGACTCCACTAATAATATTCAGCCACACAATTCACCCAGTGCTTAAGAAATGAAACATTGAGTTTGGCTTTTCACATCCCACAGGAAAGATTATTCCAGTGTAGACTGCGATTCAGACCACTGCAGCACAAAAGAGCACAGCGAAGGGAAACCTCACAGCAATGAGCTGAGGCAAACTGGGGCACCTCTCACAATCGGCTGATAGCGTTTTCCACAAGGCGATCAGAGGCAAGAGTGCTGACAGGCGTTCGCCTGACTGTGCTCAAACGTGAGGGAAAACGCTGCTTAGAAACAGCAGGAGCGTGCATCAGTGGAGAACCAGGAGAGGAAAAGGGCTCGGGCATCGAACAAAACAAAGCCAACCTTCTCGGATGAAGCAGGAAATCCTTAAACGTGTACGGCCTCTCTGCGTTAGGATTTTCCGTCTGAAACACAGTGAGAAAACAAAACAAAAAATATATATATTCTTTTTAAGAATTTGTTTCTGATTTTATCTTACATTTCTCCCAATTTAGTAGCCAATGACACCCTCCCTTTTTTATGTCAATCCCCCCCTCGTATTGTGAGTTCACTGCCGCCGCCCTGAGACCGGCAGTGACAAAGGCGAAGTATCGTCTTCTCCGAGACGTAAAGTTGTCGACCGTAACTCCAGTACACAGAGCCACTCCTATACGCAGGGAACTCATAACGGCTTCCCTCCCCCCTGCCTGGGGCGGACAGCCAATTGCTGCCCCCTAGAGGCACTCCCGGCCACAGCCGACTCTGGCGCGGCTGGTAGAATCGAACCCTGATCGCAGTGGCCAGTGTCGAACGTTGTAACTGCTAAACCACACAAAGAAAAGATTTAAGACAACGTGACCTAGGCTTCACAGAGGTTTATTTTTACACAGGCTGTTATGAAATGAAACAGACAGACAGAAATGTAAATGGCGGAAAGACAATCGGACTGTAAAACTTGGCGACGTTTTAATGGCAACGACGATGGCAGTGCGGAACGAGCCACGACAGAAGGGGTCCAATGTCCATTTCTGCGGTTGGGAACAAACAAACTGTCTGTTGTGGCCACACACAAAAGAGGAGGGTGTTCATGTTGATGCAGGTGAAGGGCGTGTGGGCGGGGAACACGGGATTGAGCCACGGAGATCCTGCACAGCGCTGGGGTCAATTTCAGTTCAATTCAGTCAATCCAGGACGGGAATTGAAAAATGTAAATCAATCATTGAACATTGTGGGCATTTTTCAATTCACAAGGTGAATCGACTTGAAGGTGAAGTCCATTTCCATAATTGAAATGGAAATGTCCCCAACCCTGCCACCATAAATGTGGGGGAAACGGGGAAATGATGGGGGTGGGGAGTGAAGGGCAAAACTGAACGTGGCCTCCTGGGTGGCGTAGGGGTAAGAGCGTCTAACCAGGACGCATGCTGCCTACTACGACCGGGGTTTGATTTCACAGGCCACGCAAGTTGCGGCAATTGGATGTCCGCCCCAAGGAGGGGGGGAGGGAAGCCAATATGAGCTCGCTGTGTATAAGAGTGGCCCTGTGTACCCGGAGTTACAGTTGACGGTTTAGTGAGTTCCGGCTAGGAGGAGGTGGTACATCGCCTTTCCCACTGCCGGTGAGAACGTTTTTCTTTGGGAAAAATCTGCAACCAAATCTTGAAACTGAAGTAAACAAAAACATTACAACTGTGCAATGGGCAGCAATGCCATTTAAAAGGAGGCCTTCCGTTAGGCACATAAAGCTGCATTCACAAGGAAATAAGTGAAATGCAATCTATGCAGAACATTTATCATGAAAAGGAACATCAAAGATAAGGACAGTGAAACATAAAATGCACCTGGAAAAAAAAAAAACCTTATGAAAAGTTTATTCAATTTATATCAAAACAGAAAGGAAGGAGCACCAATGATCACAACGTCTTACTCTGGCAGTGTAGTGTAATGGTTAGGGAGCTGGGCTTGTAACTCAGAGGTTACAGGTTCAATTCCCAGGTGGGGGCACTGCTGTTATACCCTTGAGCTAAAGGTACTTAACCTGAATTGCTTCAGTCAAATATCCAGCTGTGTAAATGGATTGTATGTAAAGAAATGTAAACTGTGTAAGTCGCTCTGGATAAGAGCGTCTGCTAAATGCCTAAAATGTAAAAATGTAAAATGTTACTCCTGAGAACACTCACCGGGATCTGGTGCAGGGGCACATCCACCTGTCCCAGGAAGTCATCCCGCGTCTGGAAACCAGAGAGAAAGAAGCAGAGAAAAAGGGAAATTCAGAGCAGGGGTAGAGTGTTGCTCACATGTGCACACACACGCATACACACATGCATGCGCACGCACGCACGCACGCACGCACGCACACCTGCACACGGACACGCATACACACACACACACATATGTGCACAGTTTAACACTTACAGGTAACTGCCAAAATAAAGGAAACACCAACAAAGTGTCTTAATAGGGCGTCGGGCCACCACGAGCCACTAGAACAGATTCAATGCACCTTGGCACAGATTCTACAAGTGTCCGGAACTCTATTGGAGGGATGCTACACCATTCCATCATTTGGTGTTTTGTTGATGGTGGTGGAAACGCTGTCTCAGGTGCCGCTCCAGAATCTCCCATAAATGTTCAGTTGGTTTGAGATCTGGTGACTGAGATGGCCATGGCATGTGGTTGACATAATTTTCATGCTCATCAAATCATTCAGTGATTACTCATGCCCTGTGGATGGGGGGCATTGTCATCCAGGAAGAGACCACTCCCATCAGGATAGAAATGCTTCACAATAGGATGAAGGTGATCACTCAGAATGGCTTTGTATTTATTGCCATTCACCCATGCCCTCTAAGGAGTTGAGTGGGCCTAAACCATGCCAGGAAAATGCACCCCCATGCCATAACAGAGCCAACAAAACCCTTTTACTCAAGTGTTTCCTTTATTTTGGCATTTACCAGTATATATACACATATACAGTATAGTGCAGCATAGGCAGTGGATCTGTGTTTTGTCTGAAGTGATTTCCTTCAGCACTACGAGTATTTGGGAGCAGTGCCACGCAGCTTTCCCGTTATAAAATCATCGGTACCGCTCCGCTGAATCCGTCCATTCTCTTCCCATTCCATTTAAATCGCCCCATTTACGGGAAGTCTCGCGGAAGGGTGAGAATGTATTTATGGCTCTCTCCTTCCCGTGCCAACTGGAGAATGACTGATTCCGTGCTACGGACGATGCTGAGCCAGCTGAAACAAGCCACCGGCGCAATCCCCCGGGGGACTCCGTCAAACTGGAGCAAGGCAGGACGGAGCGGTCTGCCGCCGCGAGCAGGCTTCCACCTGCCGCCCCCGCGTGCGCGAACGCGAACGCCAACGCATCGGGAGATCCATCGGGGCGGGCGGGAAGCGCGAGCCGGGAGCGCACGGTCCACTTCACTCGCGGTGGCACGCGAACACCTTTCACTCGTCCTGGCGGCTCGCCTCCTCTGCCCTCTCTCCGGTCCAGTGGTGGAGGCAAACGAAGTACATTTACTTTGCTTTGACTTATTACTGTACTTCAGTAAATTTTTCAAGTATCTATGCTTACTTAAGTATTTCCATTTTTACTTTTATTTTTTAGTTTCACTCCCCCCTTATATTTCAAAGGCAAATGGGTTTAAATGTAGGACTTTTTTTTATTTTTACTGGAGTAATGTTTTATCAGGGTATCTGCACTTGTTGTACTCAAGTAAAGGGTTCGTGCACTTCGTCCACCACTGCCGCTGCCCCGCCCGATTCGAGCGGAGGGGAGAGAAGGACAGACGCAGGAGCCCTGCCCCGTTATGGTGACATTTTAAATGGTACATTTATACAACTTTAGTGTTCACCTCGAATAAAACAATGATCATGAAATTATGGAGTTTTTTCGCTGTTGAAAGAAAAACGTCAATATTACAGAATATACCCTCGCGGATACAGATAAAAACACAGCTGAAATGAAAAGGCTTTTAATATCTTCAAAATAACGTAATTTAAATAGACATTTTAAAAGCAGGTCAACAAAAGTGACTCAGAAGTAGCGGCGCACAGTCAGCCAGTGAATTAGCCTACGCTCAAACGAGTCACCATGGAGATAAAGGAGAGGGAGAGAGAGACAGAGAGGGAGATAAACAGAGAGGTAGATAAAGAGAGAGAGAGAGAGAGACACACACAGAGAGGCAGATAAACACACACACACACACACACATATATATATATATATATATATATATATATAGAGAGAGAGAGAGAGAGAGAGAGAGAGGCAGATAAACACAAACACACACACACATATATATATATATATATATATATATATATAGAGAGAGAGAGAGAGAGAGACAGAGGCAGGTAAACAGAGAAGGAGAGAGAGGCAGATAAACAGATATGTATATATATATATATAGAGAGAGAGAGAGACAGACAGATAGGTAGGTAGATAAACAGAGAGAGAGAGAGAAGGCCAGAGATTTTTGGAACAAAATTATTTTTGAAATTGTATCCAGCTATAATGCATTTCCCAGGTCATATTTTATTAAACTGCGATCTAAATCATTTCATTTCTTCACTTTGAGACCTTTAATGGAAAAAAAGAGGGACACTTATCTTCCCATTTACCGAGGTCAGTGAGTTGAAACGATACTAACCCGCCGGTTAAGGACAGATCATATTTGGGAGTGCATACGGGAATGACACACAGTCAGCTGATGGAGAGAGGGGGCGAAGGCTTGCGGGATGTTGCTGCACTGTTCAAACATTAGATTAGGTTTCCGCTACATGAAGAATTACTCGTAAATTATCGGTCGTCAGCACCCTGCGGGTGAGATGGGGGTGTTGGCACGACGTCAGAAACGGTTGTGTAAAAAGCGAATCACTCGCGTCACCCACATGAAAAACCATCGCTGAGAAAGACAAGTGGAAAGTACATATGTGCACATATGTGGACACTTCCCTTCACGTCACCCCCTCCCTCGTCATTTCTATTCTACATTTAATGGGGACAGAGTCGGACACATTTATTGTTTGTTTGTTCTTTCCCCCAGAGGCCTCAAACCAGGAACTACGGAAATTACAATGATTTGTTTTCTGGAATGCAGTGAGAACAAAACCATTAAATTATATTATTTTTTTAATTAAAAATGAGTAAGCCTGTGAGGAATCTGTTGTAATGGCGATGTCATGAACATAAGAAGCAGGGACACGTGTTTAGACAGCAAAGCGCTTGTGGCCTGTGCTTGTTAGAGAACTCAATGAAGCGCGATTGGCTGTCCGCCCCAGGGGGAGGGGGGAGGGTGAGCCGGCAGGAACTCGCCAAGAAGCACAGAGGGCGTCTCCAGAAAGTGGGTTGGGCGAGTTCCGTCTCGGAGGAGGCGGATCATCGCCGGCCTCTGGGAATTCGCTTGCCCCTGACGGGTGGCGCGTTCGTGGGGGAGGGCGAATGGAGGGTATAACTGGCTACTAAATTGGGAGAAAAACTGAAAAGAATCTGAAACAAATAATAAAAATAAAAAAACCTCATGGATGCATCACTACAGAGTGGGAAAGGAGGAGTCTGCACAGGGCCAATTCCACCGCTGTTCGTATGTGAGTGGACACCACATCATTCAGTGGCTGGCTGTGTAATATGTACTCCACTAGAAGTTCAATAAAAACAGTGCCGCCACAGATATTCCCTCTGTGCTGTGCACATACTGCAGTATCGGTGTGAAAACTAAAATAAATTTGGTTTTGTAACCAATGGAAATTTCTCTGGAGAGCGCCGGCTTGCCACAAATGTACAATTCACCCAAATTGAATTGAGCATCTGCTTCGGGAACACAGCGCACGAAACGACCTGGCCATGTTTCCGTTACCATGGATATGTTTAGCCTAATGGCTTTTCTGCATTTCTTTTAAAAGCATCGCTGTACACCCACTGCTCGTATCTCTCATGGATATTTAGTTTGTTCTGGTCTTCAAAAAAAAAAAACCAAAAACATGTTCAGCTTGAAGTTATATAAAAGTTATACACCAAACAAAAGACCCTATTGTCATACTTAAGGGTATATACATCACAGTATGGAATAGACACTATACAATTCAAACCGTGAGCATGAGCAATCAGAACACAACACAACACAGAAATATGAAATATGAGGGTAGGAATTTGATCAGGGCATTAGAACATGTACAAATTAAGAACATACAAAGGCATGATAGTCAGATTATATTATTGTTAATGTCTTTTAATACATTTTTTAAAAGGCAAAAAGAACAAGCAGTAGTCCACATTATAGATATAACTTGAATCGCCAGATCGAGTATAGACTAACTGGTGCATCCAACCCAGTACAAACAGGACAAAGCAGACATTAAGATATAATTAATAATATCAGGTCAGTAGCCAAGTCAACTGATAAAGGGCACAGGTTTGCATTTCTTCCATATATGGAATATATATGAGCATGTAGAGACATGTATTACATCTCTATACGCCTGTTCAATTAGACAATACCAGAACATCGTTAGGCTGTAGGGGTGTAACGGTACACAAAAATCACGACTCGGTACGTGCCTCGGTTTTGAAGTATCGGTTTGGTACGTTCTCGGTACAACGGGGGAAACAAGAAATGCAAAACATAAAATTGCTCTTCATTTATTATGAACTTTGTAAACAGTGGCTAATTGGCCATAATTTACTGAAATGCGGATGAGATTAAATTTAAGATTAAGATTAAACGTAGCGAGGCTCAATCACTTTCAACATATGTTTAAAACCCGTGTTCTCAGCAACGGAGTATGGTCGCGGATCCGCCCCTATAAAAACACCTACAGCGTTCGTTATTGCTTCGGCCCGGTCTGAATTATCAGCGAGAGGCAGTTTAACTGCCATGGGGAGCTGGGTTTGCACTCCACTCTTTTCCTTGTACCAGTGATATTCAGTTTGGGTGACGCCGTCTCAAATGAGTAAGCAAGTTTGACATAGGCTACTGTCAGCGACATATCCGATCTTAGTTGAACAATGCCAGCTGGCTGCTTTCATCTGATCCACCTGTCTTTGTCCACTGTAACTGTAATTCGCTGTGAAACCATAATGTTCCCAAACAGGAGACTTGAATGATATGGGAGGGTCTTCAAGCTCTGGCTTCTCATTTGCGTTCGCCATAGTTATATCTTCGGGGGGGTGTAACGGGGAGTTTTGAATTAAGTTCCGCACACAAATAAAGTTCTGCACGTGCGTTAGTGGTTAAAGCAAGATTGCATTCGGTCGGTTTCCAGCGCTTACCGAACCCAAAGTCCTGTACCAATACGTGACAGAACTTTTGACATTTCAGTCAGCTTTCGTAACTATTGATATTTCAGAGCATTATATTTGTTCTGTATTGTGAACCAAGAAAACAAAAGTATACATATCCGTAATTTTGTATCTATGCACCCATGTGTGCTGTATCTATGATCTATGTAATCTTCAAGTTCAAGTTAATGGACAATGTTGAATACAATAAAGTTGTAACATCACACTCATAAACTGAAGTACTGTTGAGTCTCTGCTTGGCTCGGGAGACAGATATGTTCTGCCACGTACAAAGTAAACATCTTTGTCTGCTTTCTGAAGGTTATAAAATCTCCATACAGATACGAGGCGTGTGATTAAACTGTGTAAACAGAACTCCTAATGTGCTTTAACACTGGCACACGGAGGACTGCGTACAGGTCAGGGACAAAGGCACACAGGGAAACACCTTTCACTCACTACGACTGGGAACTACCACTCCCTTTTTTTTCTTCATCATTTTGTTTCAGGTTTTTGTCCTTCTATTTTCCCCTTTATTTCTCCCGCTGCTCATCCTCGGAGGCGAGCCAGTTTTTCCCCCGTACAGGGACGCCTTACGTGCTTCTCTGCACGCCGGCTCACCCTCCTCCCTCCCTCTGGGGCGGTCAGCCAATTGCCGGCCCTGACCCAGCTCTCGGCCAGAGCCGGGCTGGCTCAGCTGGGTTTTGAACCACAGCTGCAGTAGGAAACTCGCATTCTGGGTAAATACTTTGACCGTTACATCACCCGAGGCCCCCACCGCTCCCTTTTTTTGTGGACATTAACAGCCCACAACACACACTCAAACCTTGAGTACATCTGGCCCTGAGACTCAGTCATATTCGGAGATATTAGAAAGAGATATCGGTTGAAATTCAGGCGATGTTAAAACATTTTTTTTAAATGTAAAACAAATATTGAATTTACAGCAAAGAAATGAGAGATGAGGAAAATCGACTAGTTCCAGAAAAGAGCAGCTCCCCCAAGCCATTTCCATGCGTCATGTTTGCAAAATATTTATTTCCTTCCAGCGAAATTAGGAAAGCTTGTTTTTCATTTGTTTAAAATGGACCTGCTTAGATCAAAGCGCACATTTCCAGGTAATCCTGAAAGTGCACCATGTATGTTTCTGAGGACGCACCAGGCAACCCTGCTTTGATCATTGGCCACCTCGAGGAGCTTGAGATAACAGAAACACTCATATGTTTTGAAACACAGGCACAGAAACAGACAAAAGGCCAAAAGCAGCCTTTATGAAAATTTTGATTATATAAGAGTGCAGTTGTGAAAATGTGACTGATTTCCCTTGCAGCAAACAACTAGATCAAGACACAGAGCGAGAGAGAGAGAGAGACAGACAAACAGAAACAGAAAAAGAGAGAGGCAGATAAACAGAGAGAGAGAGAGAGAGAGAGAGAGAGAGAGAGAGAGAAAACAGAAAAAGCAGAGAAAGAGAGGTAGATAAACAGAGAGAGAGAGAGAGAGATAAACAGAGAGAGAGAGAGAGAGAGAGACACAGAGTGAGACACATAAACACAGAGAGAGAGAGAGAAGCCATACTGGATTGTGGGCCTGTGCCACTGTGTGGTCCTGCTCTCATGGTTGACATAGTAGGTTCTGAGTGAGTGAGTGAAAGTGGAAAGACTCGGAGAGAGAGTGAGGGATCGAGAGATAGGGAGAGACAGAGAGAGATCGAGAGATAGGGAGAGAGAGAGGGATCGAGAGATAGGGAGAGACAGAGAGAGATCGAGAGATAGGGAGAGAGAGAGGGATCGAGAGATAGGGAGAGTGAGGGATTGAGAGATAGGGAGAGAGAGATAGGGAGAGAGAGAGGGATCGAGAGATAGGGAGAGAGAGAGGGATCGAGAGATAGGGAGAGACAGAGAGAGATCGAGAGATAGGGAGAGAGAGAGGGATCGAGAGATAGGGAGAGAGTGAGGGATTGAGAGACAGGGAGAGAGAGATAGGGAGAGAGAGAGGGATCGAGAGATAGGGAGAGAGAGAGGGATCGAGAGATAGGGAGAGAGAGAGAGAGATCGAGAGATAGGGAGAGAGAAAGAGAGAAGAAGAGTAAGTGAAAGAGAGATTATCTGCCACGTGTTCAATGGGAGAGAGAGAGAGTGAGGGAGCGAGAGAGATGGGGAGAGAGAAAGAGAGAAGAGTGAGAGAGGGAGATTTTCTCCCAATGCGTTCAATGAGATTAAGCCATAGCTGTTGTCTGAGAACTCAGTCTGGCCATGTGGGGGGAAAAAAGTAAAACCCTGAATATTCCACACACTCAAAACCCAGATGCGGGCCACGGATAGCGTACCGGTCTAAGCCTTTGTTTGGGAATGCAAGTTGCCTATCGCAGCCGCGGTTCGAAACCCAACTGCACCAGACCGGCCCTGGCTGAGAGCCCCAATCGGGGGCGGTGTTCGGTACGAGTGAGCCAATAAGTGTGAAGAGTGTCTCTAGAAAGTAGCTGGGGCAGATCATCGCCGGCCTCTGGGAATTAGCTTGCCCTGTAGTGACGGTTGGCGAGTTTGTGGGGGAGGGTGAATTGAATTAAATAGAGGGTATAATTGGCCACTAAATTGGGAGAAAAACGTGAGAAAAATCTGAAACAAATGTATATTGAAAAAGAAAAGAAAAACCCAGACCTACAGCCTTTCTTGTGTGGCTGACAGAGGGGGCCGTGTCCCAGGCTACTCAGCAAAGGGCTCCCTGCATGACTCATCACTAAGCAACACAGGCACGCTCCCGCCACACGCACCGCTCCCCCCCCTTCTCATCCTCAAACCACGCCGGCAAGGACGCGCTCTGGAGCTGCGGAAAGGCTCCCCGCCGAAATGTCACAACCGACAATCCAAAACAAGTCATGTTTTCTGTAACGTTGACTTCTCGACATGGCAACTCAACCGTGCTGGGAAAATATACATTATATATGGCCCTGGCCTTTAACTGGAGACTGGGCAGGATCGGGGTGGCGGGGGCGTAGAGGTGGGGAAACCCACAGTGTTTGGGTTACGGGACAAAAAAAATCACATTATGCTTACGACATACGTTAAAGAGCGGATATATTTCCTTCGTTAAGAAGCAGAGAGAACATCACAGTGACACGTTTAGACCCCGAACTGAGGCTCCCTTTTCTCTAGGCTTCAGTTCCCTGTACTGAATGAAATGACGAGAAACACACTGGCACTAATGGATCTCAGGCTTGTGAAAGGACAGGGCTTTGATATACGAGCCGCAGGAGTTTCGACAGGAGAGCACAGTGAAGGGTAACGGCGTATCTCAAACGGGGGGTTATGTAAGAGCACAGTTGTTATACAGGTGACTGATCTCCACTGCAGCTCACCGCTCGATCAGGGAGACAGAGCAAACAAGAGAGAGGGGGAGAGAGAGAGGGGGGGCATTGGAGAGGTACAGAGAAAGAGACAGAGAGAGAAAGTGAGTGAAAGAGAGTGCATGAAGAGGATAGATAGGGGGAGGGGGAGACAGAGAGAGAGAGAGAGAGAGAGAGAGAGAGGGAGGGGGATATTGGTGAGGTACAAAGAAAGAAAGAGACAGATAAAGAGAGTAAAGGACAGATGGGGGAGAGAGAGAGAGAGAGAGTGTGTGTGTGTGTGTGTGAGAGAGAGAGTATAGCCAGCAGCAGCAATAAATTAAAAAAATAGAAGACAGACAGATTTAATAACCAACGATTTCAATTTTGTCTGCCCCTCTGTCTATTAATATACAATACAAAAAATGGACATTTACTAAATGTATTTTCTGCCAATAAATCACATGGAATCGGGAATGACAGAGTGTATTAGAGAGAGAGAGAGAGAGAGGGGGAGAGGGGAGAAAGAGAGAACAGCAGAGTGTATGAGAGAGAGAGAGAGAGAGAACAGCAGAGTGTATGAGAGAGAGAGAGAGAGAGAACAGCAGAGTGTATGAGAGAGAGAGAGAGAGAGAACAGCAGAGTGTATGAGAGAGAGAGAGAGAGAGAACAGCAGAGTGTATGAGAGAGAGAGAGAGAGAGAGAACAGCAGAGTGTATGAGAGAGAGAGAGAGGGAGAGAGGGACACACGTAGCGTATCCACCAGGCCCTGGCACAGCGATGCTCAGAGAGGGGAAACGCGCTCCCTCCTTCAGCGTGTGCAGGGCTCCCCGTGCCCGTCTCTCTCCCCGCGCCCGCCTCTCTCCCCGCGCCCCTCTCTCCCCGCTCCCCCTCTCTCCCCGCGCCCCCCATCTCCCCTCGCCCCCCATCTCCCCACGCCCCCCCTCTCCCCCGCTCCAATGTCAGGCCCTTAAAGCTGAGCGGGCGGGCCCTGCGTATCGCCGCCGCGCGCCAGACTATCTGGAGTCAGGAAGCATTCGGGAGGAGGTTTATTTACAGCCAGGGGGCCTCTCCTCCCGCTCCTATAATTAGCTCAGGGTAAATATTTAAACGGATTACCCAAACCGTTAACAGAATAATAAAAAACGGGCCCGCCGCACGCCTGCACACACACACACACACACACACACACACACACACGCACACGCACACGCACACACCATGCACACACACGCACACACACACAGACACACACACACAAGCGCGTTTGTCACATTCTTCCACAGGTATCGGGTTCGGCTCGTTTCAGTATTTTTGGTCAAGAGGGGCCGTGCCCGTGCGGTCGTAATGACCGACCGTGATGTAACCGGAGACGTTCGAATGTTTGTCCACATTGTTAATTGCATGACTTGGCTGTATCCACCCTCTCAGCCGCTCAGCTAAGCCTCCCCCGCTCGCACCCGCTGTGGGTAAACACAGAAGCTCTCTCAGCCAAACGGAGAGCGGGGGAACAGAGGCAAACGCAGCTACCGTACACATTTTTCTACGCTCTAATATTTCCCCCCCTTTCAGACAGTTATGACCAGACAAAAACAAAGCGTGACAAGGCTATTAATAACACGTTTGGCCCAAACACCGGGCCAGGAATAAGACTCCCAAAAATCTGAGAGGGAGGAAATATATATCTTTTGTTTCTATGAAGGCGCACCTCCAAGACATCTAGTTTAGACTATCTGGAAGATCGGTGGGAGGGATTGAATGCAGAATGTGGAATGGTTTAAATAACGCACCCTCTGAATGCTTCTCAGGGGACTTGGAGAAGGCATCGCCAGTCCACAAATTTGCCGACAACATTAACGCTAACAGATTTACTTCTTAGCTGCCTTATGGGAAGGGATTTATTATTACTTTTTTCACATATAGAAGACATTTCCTGTGCAAATTCTGGGTAAGCTGTCCTGTGTATTTGTCTTGGTGGTGCAAATTAATTGCTGACATAACATAGCTTTCCGGAAGGCTTGCTTGTTGTTCTGGACACGAGAAATCGTGTTCTCCGAGACTCTGAGCAGTGGTAGTGATTGGTACATGGCTGTTGACGTCTCGGTAAAGGCAGGGAGATGCGATTGAATTCATGCTAAAACTGACAGCTGCCAAGGGAACGAAAGATATGCCGTACACACACAGACACGGACACAACTCTTTCAAACCGAAACGCTCTCCGCTCGCCTAATATTTCTTCCTAGCATTCCTCGTCTTTCCAGGAGTTTGTGTTTGTTGCGAAAACCGCTGCACCCCTAAGATCATTATCATCGTGCGTATTACTTTCCGCAGGAGATTTTAAACAGTATGTGGTTCTGTGTGGCTCAGTAGGTAGAGCAATGGCATTGGCAACGCTTAGGTTGTGGGTTAAATTCCCACTGGGACCACATATACTGAAAAATGTATGCATTCACTACTCCAAGTCACTTTGGATAAAAGCATCTGCTAAATGGCATATATTATATTATATTATTACGCACAAGCACAAAGCAATGCAACACGACCTCTCTGTCTCTCTCTCTCTCTGCCCTCTTTTTTCCATTATATAAATGACCGCCCGCATCTGTTCATTAGCACTGCTGTATTCTCAACGAGGCGCAGGATGGGACAGAATGAGCTGTTCTCTCTCCTCTCCCCTCAAGTGGCTCTCTCTCGCGCTCTCTCCCTTTGTACCGCGCTGCTGCTCTTCTCACGAGGGGCTGCGCGGCGGAACACACGTCTGTCTGGGAGGGCACACTCGCATCTGTCTGTCTGTCTGTCTGCGCACACGCCCGCGTTCGCCCCTCTCGCCCGCGCGCTGAAGAGATAAAGCCCTTACCCTCGCTCCCGGGCCGCTCTGAGAGGGGTCGGTATCGGGGCTGGCGTCCCCGTCCTGCGCGGGCCGGGGATCAGGCCTCCGCCCCGCGGGACACTCGGATGTGCACTCGCGGGGCGCCGCTTTGGGAGACGCGGCAGGAGACGTGGCGATAGGGCAGCCCCAGGGAGACGCTCCTCTGCAGGGCGTGGCGCCCGTGCCTCTCCTCCTCCTCCTCCTCCTCCTCCCTCTCCCCAGTGTCCCCCTCGGCGGGCGCCGCGCCGGGCCTGAGCGCCGGGACGCAGGACGTGCTGCGGAAGAGCCGGACGTGGCGGCAGCAGGGGGCTCAGGATCGGGCGCGCGGTGAGAGGGGTCGGCGAAGTGCAGCGTGACGCTGGAGCGCCAGCCGGCGTGGTCCTGTGGGTGGTCGTCCCCCGGGCCGGGGGGGGTTCCCTCGCGCGGCTTCACGTCCGGGAGATCCGGGGCGGGGCCCCCAAACTCCACCACGGGGCCCTCTTCGTCCCGGGCGGGCAGCAGAGCGGTCTGGTACGGGCCCTGTCCCGGGCGGGGCTGCCCGGTGAGGCCGGTGTGCTGCCCGGGCTCCGGGGGAAGGTCACCAGGGAGGAGCAGCGCCGGAGGGGCTCGGGTTCAAAGACGCTGCCCCCGCCACTGCCGCTGCTGCAGTAGCCCCCGTCACTGGTGGTGCTGCTGCCACAGGAGCCCCCGGGGCCAGGTCCCCATTGCTGCTCCCGGGGCTGACACCTTGCTCTCCGGTCGCGCCCGGGCCCCCGTTCTCCGCCTCCCCGCACGCGGTCGCAGGGAGATCCGGACGCTGCTCTTCCTGCTCCCGCCTCCGGCAGCGCTGGGTATGAATACGGACGAGCAGCGCAGTAAATGAGCGCAGTCCGGTGACAGGGGGAGCAGGGCCAGCTGCCCCCCCGGAGTCACCCTCACGTGGACGGGACCGCAGCCGGGGCCAGAGCCCTCCGACAGAGGGTCCGTGTTGCTCCTCCTCGCTCCGAAATGCAAGCGGAGCCGGCGGGCCATTCGTCTACGTCTCTAATCCCCGGGTTCGAGGGAAAGGCATTGGCGGAGGAGGGGGAGAGCCGACGAGGAGAAGAAGAAGAAAAAAACCCATTAAAAAAACAAACGCGAAGCGGCTCCTCTGGTATTCCTCGTCTGCGATTCCGATCATTAGCTGCTGCCCGGCGCCAAAATAGCTCCGGTGACGGCGTGCATTCCTCCTGAGGCCGCGCTGGGGCGATTCGCCCGGGGAGGTCAGGCGAACCCCGGAGCGCGAGGGAGCGTGACCAATGAGTGGCGAGTATCCTAGCGCGCCGTGTCTTCCAGGAGCCTGGAGACGCAGCAGAACTCCAGCTGCTGAACTGAAGCCTGTCCAAGCCCTCGCCTTGGTTATACCTTCCCCAGGCTGACTAATTCAGAGCCCCCCATCCACCTCCTCCTCCTCTGGCCCCCACCCCCCCCAAAAAAAAAACAATCTTCTTCATTTTGGTTTAGGAGCTCCACAGTGATGTTTTGCTTCTGCTTCAGGGCCAGCCAGGACTCTTGGTCCTACCTCAAGTGGTGGTGGTGGCGATGCGTCTTCCAGGCTGTACCACAGCTAACATCTTTACCCGTGGGTGTAGAATTACAGGAAATATGCTGGAATGAGGTCTGGCATAATTCAGCATCAAACCAAGGATTGAATTTCCAAACAGCTTCCATGCTAGCAAACCGCTAAGGCCTGTAGAAATATGCAGGAAGCTACTGCCAGTTATTACAAACTCCAGAGCTGGCTGCCCTTGTTTGCAGTATCCCACCCCCCCACCCCCTACCCCCTGCCTCTCGCTGACGGACACATCGAGTAACGAAAACCGATTGGCGCATTTTCAAACGAGTGTGTGTGGCCTCGATTCACCAAAGAAGAATTTGCGCAAATCCAGTGAAATCCCATTTAAAGAAAGACATTCCGTAAAATCGGGCTTCTGTATCGTACGTAAACGCTTTCGGACGCCTTGTTCCGAGTAAGCCAGCTATGGGGAATGAAAGCAAATAGGCCAAACAATCCGTCATCTGAAACCTCCTGTTGTTGCCAACGCTGGTTTAATGTCCGTTCCCCTGCTACAGGCACTCTGTTCTTTCACTCAACAGAGACTGAACACTGCTATGATATTATGAGGGACGCCAGTAGCAAACCACGTGCAGCTTCAAACGCTAAAGAAGACACAGCCACGCTAGCAAGTTAGTAAACCAGGTGAGAGTTTCTACAACAATGACCCCCACACAGGTCCCTCATGAAATGCATCTCAACGGCGACTTACCTAAGCAGGGATCAGTAGGGATTCTACTCACCGATACACACGCCGCCCCCCCCATTTTCACAACTCTAGACTTCTAGATTTCTCTACCTACCCACCGTTAAATAGGTGCGCACACAAGGTTTCACCAAGCGCCTGCCCCCTTATGAATATTCACGGTGAACGCTGACCAGGTGTTACACCTGAGAAACCACTGATAGCAGAGACAGCATTTACCTGGACCTACCGGGAATTTAGAACTTTTACCTAATGCTGAATTTGAAGTTTGTTACATCCAACACCGAGTTGTATATTGTACCGAATACCGAGTATTGTACACAGTATACAATAAACCACAAAGGGCAGTTTGCTCATTTCTGACAAGTGAAGGCACTGCATATTTCACACATGTTTTTGGCTAAATGTTGTTCTTTTCAGTTTTTTTGTTGTTGTTTTTTTTCATTGAAATCTTCAATTCAAATATCAATATATAATCTAGTAAATCGCTACGTAGTGGTCGACGATGCACTGTAAGGGCACTTGTGAAATAATAGTACGGGGATCACCCAATTTAAAATGGAGGAAAATATCTTAACATGGCTTTCCATTAAAACCGTGCCATTTTCAACATGGATACAGTAACGATTACTTTTAAAATCCTGCCCTTCTAGTGAATAGGGGAATATCTATGAAGCACTCATAATGCTAGACACACAAAACCCAAAGTTAAATACAACATAATAATATATGCCATTTAGCAGACAGTTTTATCCAAAGTGACTTACAGTAGTGAATGCATACATTTTTCAGTATATGTGGTCCCCAGTGGGTAACTGAACCCACAACCTAAGCGTTGTCAACGCCACGCTCTACCTACTGAGCCACACAGAACCACTAAGTTCTAAACTAAAGTTAAGCCAACAAGTCCCCTCAAAACTGAAAAGAGAAAGGTGACAGCCTTGCAGAGCGTGAGGAAACCATCGTGAGGGCTTTAAAGCTAGGCTGCGGTGAGGGCCTAGCCTAACCACACCAATTTGTGGTTTTACTCACATGGCTGACTAAGTTGGACAATTTTTTACTGACATGTCATATTTTTTTACTGACACCCCTATTTCGGTCTTAAAAAGTGTGAAAATAAAGAAAATTATACTCACCCTATGGTGTAGAGCTGCCCTGCAGGTTTTTTGGTTGCACATCGTAATATCATTTATCATTTCTGTAGTGGGTCGGAAGCTTTTGCGGTCTTTGACTGTTGTTTTAACAGTCAATATTCCATTCAGGCACATTGACCTATCTACGCCCTTCATCAAACTTTAGTTGAAGAAAATGTTCGTAACTAGGAGGAAAGTTTGACGGCAGTCAGACATTTTGCAACAAAGGGGTGTAGGGTGATGGAAAGGTCTCTACACAGCAGTTATTTACGAGCGCGGAGAGACTTTTCCATCACCCTGTAGTAAAACGGGATATTTTTGTGGACAGACATTTATGGATTTACGGACAAGGTGAAATTAAGATCATTTTTTACGGACATGACGCTTGGCAACCCTGCACTGAAAGCTCCCAAACCTACCAGGCGATTCTCGTCAAACACCTCCAGCAGCAGCCGATGCTTCCTCGGGTGAACCTGGAAGAGAGGACAGAGAGAGAGAGAGAGAGACGTCAATGTGGTGTCCCCGTCCCGATCGTGTCCCGTTTGTGTCACTCCCAGAACTGATTCTGGAGGGGAACCCCTCTGGGCTGTCATTCCACCACTTTACCTGCTTATTATCTGTTATAAGTTATGCAACACCCTCAGTCCATTTCCTCTTCTTTTCAGATTTTTCCCTGTTTTTCTCCCCAATTTGGAAGCCAATTATAGCCTCTATTTACTTCGATTAACCCTCCCCCCACGAACTCGCCGCCCGTCTCTACGGGGCAAGCTACTCTCCAAGGCCGGCGATGATCCGCCTCCTTCGAGACGGAACTCACCGACCCCCTTTTGGGAGACACCCTTACGTGCTTCACAGCGAGTTTGCGCCAACCACCCTCCCCCCCTCCCTCAGGAACGGACAGCCAAACGCAGCCAGGGCCGGTCTGGCAGAGACGGGTTTCGAACCACGTCCCTGATAGGCAGTGCACACTCATACAGGACCAGCCAAATACAGGGTGCATTAGACCGCTACGCTACCCTCCAGCCCAACATTTCCTCTCTTTAATTGTAGATGGTGTCTCTTGTTTAGTTCCCCAAATACAAGAGGCTTTTTTTCTCCTCCATGTTACACAAATAGTACCATTATCCTCCCTATGGAGTCACTTTCATGCCAAAACTAGCCTAAGAAAACCACTGTCCCCCAAGCCAATTTATCACAGACACATATTCAATCTCACGACCCACACAATTTTTTGTAAACGACCGGAGACAAATGAAAAAAAAAAAAGCTATTAGTAGTGGTGAAAACATTCGCGGCACTCTCGATATTAAATGACAATGCTTGAAGGTTGAGTCACAGCCGGCTTTTTAGAGTGGGCCGGCGCCGGTGTTTCTGAAATGCCTGCGATCGAGCAGCGTGCTCCAACATGAGAGATGAAGTGCGCTAAACTACCGCTGGCCTCCAGCTTCTGGCTTTGCTCTGAAGCTATTCCCGCCCAGCCTCCCACGTTTCACACTGAAAACGGCAGGTGACTCACAGCGGTTGTGCCTCAAAGCATTCGAACGAACCCCCGTGATGGTACAGGCACGAAGGGCAAAGCCGTCCCTGCGCGTGTAGACCACGATGTTATCACCTGCCTCAGTAGATGATGTCATGTTTTTTTCCTCCCCAGTATTTCTGTGTGTGTTTTTTCCACAGTATTTCTTTGACGACAGTTCAGCCCAACAATCTGAAAGTGAACCCCATTTGCATACAGCTCGGAAAAAGGGTTTCCAACGCCGTCTCGGATCATACGTACCTACAGGATTTTGACTTTATACTTATCAAGGTGAGAATAAAACATACTCATCTTCATAAAGCCTAGGTATATTTAGTGATGTAGCTGATGAGATCTACTGTAGTTGGGGAGGGAGATATTATCAACAAGGACTGAGTCGACTTTACACATTCTCTGTGTGATGATCCTCCTTCACAACAACCCTTTAGACCAACCTCAAGGGCCCCAAAACATTCTAATTTCTACAACCTTGAAATATCGAGAATACCTAGCTATCTGCCCCATGTCAATAAAGACTTTTACCCAAGCATATGTAATGGAGTTGGTTCTGCCTGCAGTGAGTTTCGAACCGAGGGATCTCGACGCGACAAGAGAGCGATTTAGCCCGCTGAGCTCAAGACTCAAGTCCCTAACTCTGGGAACTAATCACACTCTTATCGACGTCACATTCTGTAGCGGACGCTCACGTACCAGAGCTCACCCGCTACACATAGACGGCCATTATTAGTGCTGAGGCACGACTGTGTGGATGATTCGGGCCTAACAGGAGGAAGTACGTTAAGGTTAAGTTCCCCGATCGAAGGTTTTCTGACGTTTCTGTTAATTCAGCGTCTCCACAGCCTCTGGCAGGCCGAGGCGTATCGAATTCTGCCACAGTCTGCGTCAAAACAACCGATACTACTGTTATTAAAAATGAATGGCATCAGATGCACTCACAGGCCTCTATTTCAGTGTTGATGACAGCATTTGGGCATCCTGACGCAGCGGATAAATCATGTAGCATGCTCTATATATGGAACTTACTGTCCGAAGCCTGGCAACTCAAATCAATTTCATAGAGGATCATCTTAACTTCCGATGTAGTATTTATAATGAGCATACGTTTAGGGGAAAAAATGTATAACATAAAATTCCAAAACAGGCTCTATACAATGAATAGCTCTTCAAGTGTGACTTAAGACCCTTCATCTCTTCTGTGTTTTTTTTCTAAGGAGAAATTTGACTGACATTTTTTTCACGTTTTTAAAAAGGACCAACAAAGTGGACTACAATACGTAGCCTATTTCAAGTTGAACAAGGGGGCAAAGGTTAGAGGTAGTTAGAGGGCAATTTTGCACTGATATCAGGAACCTTTTTTTAACGCATGCATTAATACATATTGATTATATGGATCGCATTATGTAAATGCAACATATGTGTCTAAGAACAAGATTTACAAAATAATTCCTATTGGTAACCTTGGTGGGCAATTGTACCCTCTATTGATTCAAATACCGCCCCCCCCCCCCCCACGAGCCCATCGCCTACAACTACCATGTATTAATGCACATCTTGTAAGTCGCTCTGGATAAGAGTGTCTGCTAAATGCCTAAAATGTCAAATGTAACTATGGGACCAGCCGCTACTCTGGGACCAGCAGTGACAAAGGCGCCGAACCGCCTCCTCCTTCGAGACAGAACTCGCCACACCGTCGAGCTGGCTGAAATCCATTGGGCTGAAAGGTATACGTAAGTGTGAGATAACGGTCACATTAAACCCCTGAAGCGCTGGCACTGGAGGACAAGAGTGCACGGCCTTTTCTCCAACAGACTGAATTACCTGTCCCTCGGTCAGCACCTCACCCAGCAACGTGGGCATTTTCTTTCTTTTGTACTTCTGAGAAATGTAGGCTGCAAGCCAAGCACACACTGGAAGCTGCCCTAGATAAGGAGGCCGGCCAAGAAAGACAACGTTGCAAACAACCGCGACAAACTGGAACCTGAATTAAGGTTGAGGTGGAGCCGCCTGGCGCTTGAGGCTTCCGTTAGGGTGGCAGAGGGGAGGCACCACGCAGCCCAACCCAAACCCCACCCTGTGACCTGAGAAAGCGGAATGTTCAACCTGAAACGACATCGCTAGCTCGGCGATGCCAGTAATGACGCTCGCACATTGGTGAACCTCTGGCCAAATGGCAGCTTCAGCGCTCTGAAGGCTCTGAAGGAAGGCTGGGCGCCTGCTTGTGTGTGTGTGTGTGTGTGTGTGTGTGTGTGTGTGTGTTTATATAGGTGTGTGTGCGCACGTGTTCATGTGTGCGGGGTGTATGTGCGCACACATGAACATGTGCGCTTTAATATCCATGTGGTTTTCATGCGCACGTCTGCGCAAGTCTCGTAAAAAAAACTACTTGGCTTGCCAACAGAGGACTTTATAAACACGCTCAAGTTATTCCCAGCTTTTCAACAGCAGCAGCTCTGGAACTGGAGGTCAGGAGGTATGCGGAGCTAAATGTCACAACCTCGCGCCACGCACACAATTAGTGACAGCCACGGGGAGGTCTCACAGCATGGAGACGTCAGAGTGAACAAAACCAACGCAGGAGATATAGGAAGGTTTAAAAAAAAAAACCAAGACAATTTAGTCATTTTTATATACAATTCAGTTGAAGTCTGGTGCTGAATTCCTTTGTAATAATAATATATGCCATTTAGCAGACGCTTTTATCCAAAGCGACTTACAGTAGTGAATGGATACATTTTTCAGTATATGGGGTCCCAGTGGGAAACAAAACCACAACCGAAGTTGGTTCTGTGTGGCTCTACCTACACATTTTTTTGATATAATGTACCAACTAAGCGCATAAACCAGGCCCTATCTGAACCAAAGGAGAACAATCATATGGCACATATGCCAATGTCAGTACCCTACAACTTTGTGAAAACAGCTTATTTTGCTAAAAGTCCGAGAAACAGCGCAATAACTTCAAACTCGTTGTTTAGTTATTTCCAGGGTGAAGAGGCTCGAACGGGAGCGTTATGGAAAATCCAGACGCCAGCGAATTATTTCGAGCTCTGAATTTCCTTCGAAGCTAAACGGAGAAGACAAGGTTTCATCCCGTCGTGAGATTCCCCGTGCTCGTTTCCTCGACGAGCGGAAAGGCAGAGGCAGAGGCAGCCTTTTGTCGTTATTTCGGCGTTATCGCAGCGTGCGCGAGCGCGAAGAGAAGCGCGAGGAAGCCGACGCCGCCTTTATCCGTCCCGCTCAGCCGACACAGCGTAGCGGAGGACTCCAGACCAGTCCAACGGCTCGCGTAGCCCTATAAACTAACTAACTAACGAACTAACTAACGGACCGTGTGGGGCGCACCTACGTTTGTCTAGAAATAGATCCACAGTGTTCGCGCTATTTAGGCGGAGCGTCGTGTAAAAAGCAGGCGAAAGTGCGAGTTGTGAATAATACCGAATGTAGCCACATCACCCACCGTTCGAGGCGGCGGTGGGAAGGGGGCGTTTCGCGCGCTGAGAGTCTGATCCGGCCGCAGTGACCCAGACGGGCACACGCTAATCAGTGAGACTCATCTCGGGTCTCCTCAACCGAATTAATTATTGAGCCGAGGATCTCCGAGTCGCAGCATGCACTGTCCCTGCGTACAGTAGAGTACCGCTTCATGTGACGCGATTAACGTTGAAATAAGAAGTGTTCCATTACCGCGTGAGCAGCGAGGAGGGGAGACCTGGGAATAACAATACCAACACGATGAGTGGCTTTCATGGCTCTGAGCACAGTGGAGGCTTCCCTAATGGGGTATCACTCAACTCACACACTCACACACTCACTCACACACTCACACACTCTCACTCTCACACTCACTCACTCTCACTCTCACTCTCACTCTCACACTCACTCTCACACTCACTCTCACACTCACTCTCACACTCACACACACACACACACACACACACACACACACACACACACACACACACACTCTCTCTCTCACTCACTCTCCTCTCTCTCTCTCACACACACACACACACACACAGCCACTCTCACTCACACTCACACACATACACACACACACACAGACACTCACACTCTCACACACACACTCACACACTCACACACACACACACACTCTCTCTCTCACTCTCACTCACACTCACACTCTCACACACTCTTACTCTCTCTCACACTCTCTCTCACACACACTCGCACACACACACACTCACACTCACACACACTCACACTCACACACACACACACACACACACACACACACACACACACACACACTCACACACACTCACACTCACACACAGACTCACACACACACAAAGACACACAGACACTCTCTCTCAATCTTTTGCTCTTTCTCCCCTGTCCCATTCTCTCTTTTTCACTCTCCCTCCCTCTTCCCCCCTCTCTCACTTTCTCCATCACGCACACACACACACTCGCACACTCGCACACACACATCACACATACACCAAAAGGGGACATTTCTCAGAAACAGATTTAGGTCCTGATATTGTGACTTGCGACCAGGTGCTGACCTCCCACCAAGCTGATCAGGTCACCCTGACCGAAGGTGGTTGCTCTGGAGCCAATGGGAAACTCACTGCACCAGCAAAACCACCAGAGACTAGCCCTCCAGCTAATAGCTAACTCTTAGCATACAGACCCATAATGGAGACACAAACCATCCCACTGCATGTACCACATATCATATTAAGCCTTTCCCACCGCACTTAGGAAATGTCAAGATTTTTTGCCGTGCATTCAGACCGACCACTTACTCTGAAAAAGAACTCCTCGTTCCATTTCGGGTCCAACGTCTTCAGGAAAAAAACAGAGAGAGAAAGAACATAAGAACATAGGAAGAACATAGGAAGAACATAGGAAGAACATAGGAATACATAATGACGAGAATGGGCCGTTCAGCCCATCTAGGCTCGTCATGTCCATCAAAGAACAAGGGTAAGGACTTCTCTACGCCATGTCTACATTTCATTTTCTAAACATTTAATTCCACCACATCATTCTTCACTTTACAACTTTACAACAAATTCCACCCCACACCCCCACCCCTTTCTCCCCAAAATGGCCCCTCGAGTTACCCGCTAGGCCACCTTCACCCGGAGCATGGCAGCTGAAGAGGGCACACTCGTCCGATGTGCTCACCTGCAACACGGTGGCAATTCCACACACCGGTGCTACAGGAGAGCTAGCGCCAATTGGGAGAGAGACTTACTTCATTAATGATATCTGCTAGTCCTGTGAGCGCCTGCCGTGTCTAATGTTGTGGTAATCCGAGGAAAGTTGGCCAAATTAAACCCACCGGCTTAAAGAGGCCAATTGAAGTGTTTTCCACTTTGACCAATTTTTTTGTTTGTTTCTGATTTTTCTCCCGTTTTCTCTCAATTTGGTAGCCAATTAGACCCGCTATTTAAGTCAATCCCCCCCCTGGTAATGTGAGTTCGCTACCGTAGTCCTGCAACTGGTAGCGACACGCGACCTGACGCCTCTTCCGTGACGGCACTCGCCCCAAGTATCAACCGTAACCCGGTAAACTGCAGGGCCACTCTTATGCGCAGCGAATCTCATGTCGGCTTCCCTCCCCCCTCCCTGGGGCGGACAGCCAATCGCTGCCCCCGATTGCGCTCCCGGCCAGAGCCGACTCTGGCGAGACGGGGAATTGAACCCCGGTCTCCGTGGCCAGTGTCAGACGTTGTAACCACTGGGCCACGCGGGAGGCCACACTTTGACCAATTCTGAGAAAATGTAGAATTTCTTTTTTAGAGTTTTTTTTTTTTTTTTTGCATGAAAAATCATATTTTAATACTAAAATACCTGAGAATAATAGTGTAAAAGTTAATCAGTGAATATCTAACCATTTATCATAAAAATAATACCCACCTTGAGAAGTATGGTTTGTCAAAACTCACTCAGTCCACTGAGTGAGTTTTGGAAAAACACTCTTCAATTGTGTCGCAATGCTGCCGGCCTCCAGTCCGGTCACTTAATGACACGGCCAAGGCCATGGCCCGACTGCACTACAGGGTCCAACCTGCGCTTGTGGATGAGAGCCTTTGTGTGTTTTGTGTGTTTATTTATCTGTGTGTGCACTGTATGTGTGTACGTGGCTCTGTGTGCCTCAGTAGGTAGAGCACGGCGCTAACAACACTTAGGTTGTGGGTTAAATTCCTATTGGGACCAAATATACTGAAAAATGTATGCATTCACTACTGTAAGTCGTTTTGGATAAAAGCGTCTGCTAAATGGCATATATTATATTATATTATATTGTGTGTATGTGTGTGTAGCGGATGAGCTCTGGTACGTGAGTGTCTGCTACAGAAAGTGACATGGATAAGAATGTGATTAGTTCCCGGAGTTAGAGACTTGAGTCTTTAGCTCAGCGAGCTAAATTGCTCTCTTGTCACGTCGAGATCCCTCGGTTCGAAACTCGCTGCGGGCAGAACCAACTCTGTTGCATGTGTGCGTATGCGAGCGTGTGTCTGAATTATGTGTACGCACATCCGTGTGTGTATTCACTTTTACGACTTTTTTTAAATGAACTGCCACTCACCTTTTTAATGGTTTTGGTCTGGAGACTGGTGAGCTCTCCATTCACAGGGTCATACAGGGACACTCTTGTATATGGGTCACTGTTGAGAAAAAAGGAGTGAAAAATACGATAACTAAGTTGTCTCTTGCGTGCGCTCTTTTTGCGTGCGAATTTAACACCAACGCGTAAAGAGAAATACTGCTACGTCGTGCTGTGGCCTTCACACTCTCACGGGTCATTTGGATCACCACAAACCAACAATATTAGTGCTCAATGATGTTGACATGAAAAACAGTGGTATTTATATATACAACACAGATACATATATAATTGGCAAGACTTGGGCCAGAGCTGTTTGTAATCCGGTTCAATGTGGGGGCAGAGCTGCTCCTAATGACCACGTTCACTGAGAAAATATGTTGAGATTTCAGAACGGTTTAGCTCTAGCACTGAGGTCTTTCAAGTTTATGCCACAAGGACACAGAAAGATGTCTGAAAACAGCGCCATCTAAAGGCAGCAGAGAGAAATACACCAATAACATACAGCCCAGATCCTTAGCAAACCTGTACAACAAAATAAGTAAGATACGGTATAGGCGTGTAGTGCCAAACCAAACTTAAAAAAGGGGCGTACAATCATAAGTGTCCGATATTTAATATTTTATTGCTTTAGCTTTATGCTATCAATTTATTTACTGATTTTATTTGAGAAGTTTGTATTTGTATTCCCCTGCGGCTCTTTAATTTGCTCAGTAAAATGGCAAGAGGGATTAAAAGCTTCATGACACACACAAAGTCAATGTACTCTAAGTGCACAGTCCTAAATATGACACCAGTAAGCTGCGGTGATACACCACTGGTTCAATATAAAACCCACTGAATGTGTGGCCAAATGACATTCAAAATATTTCAATACTTTAAGCATTTCCAAGTGTATATTTAATACGTACTACATATTTTAGCATAGCAATCTGTAAATCGTTAGTGTAAAGTAACGGATGTGCAACTTGAATTGATATATTATTTTCACTTCACTTCACTTACATCTGAACATTCTAAGATTGTATTACCTACTTATCAATAACCCATATATTGCACCTGCAGGTGTAGGTGGACTTGCCCTTGAGTTTCCCGTTTACGAGAATTTGGGTCACAAATTCCGCCCACCTTACAAGATGGTTGCCA
This sequence comes from Aldrovandia affinis, assembly GCA_029706075.1. Lineage (NCBI taxonomy): Eukaryota > Metazoa > Chordata > Actinopteri > Notacanthiformes > Halosauridae > Aldrovandia > Aldrovandia affinis. The sequence goes on along the minus strand of JAINUG010000155.1, from coordinate 1,381,088 downwards.
GGCACCGCTATAATAAAAGGCATGCGCTCGCAGCTGTGAGCGCCAAGCCCTTTTAAATTATTTTCTGTCGGTCACAGCATGAACACACAGACTTATGGAAGAATGGCAAGCACTTAGAGCCACAAAGCAGCTGAGGATTTATTTAAAAACTGCATGGCAATCCCCAGGGCAATGAGATGCACTGCCCTGCTTAGCTATATAGGCTTGCGTCTCACATAACATGCAGATGCCAGGGCAGAATTTAAAACAGAGCTGTGGCTGACAATAAAAAAAGAGACTCGCATGGCTTAAATTAGGTAATTGTGGCGTAAATCTATTTTATTTGTTTTCATCCACGCTTGACAAGCACGTATGCAGGGTGGAGTTCTATAAATTCCCTACAATACGCCTAAAGGACTGTTTTACAAGCATTAAAAGCAATTGTAATTATACACATGGCTACATGGCTTCCAAACGTTTAACAAAATGATGCCACGCCTACAGAATATTTTTTTACAGACTCACCTCGCTCCCAGAATGTCTTTCTTAGCGAGTCCAATTCCAGAAATGACCTTTACTCTAAGAATCCTAGATTCGTCCTGCAAAAGAAGTACACACAAATCAATGTCAGCGTCAATATATATTTTAATGATCGGCAAAATATTCTCAATCAATTTACAGTTTATAGGAAAGCGTGTGATTTCGTGACCCATTAGTATTGCGTTAGCCGCGGGTAGAATACAAATCAGTTACCGGGCAAAATAGGTTACAGTTAACGTGAAGCCACTGTAAGTTATTACCAACTTAACCAGCCTCCGTTTACTGCCTTTGTGAACTGCCAACGCATCTAGCTGACTTAGATACAGTTACAATTACACGTTCAGTGCAAGCAGCTTTCTAGCTTTTATGTCCTTTTTAAAATGTAATCGTTCACATTATGTTGCAAAAAGTAGGCGTAGGCTATTCTACTGCATTCACTTTCAGCTGTCAGCAGTGTGTTGACAGCTAAGCTACTTAGATCGGGTGTGATTACATAGAGATAGCGTTGGCTAAGTTAATTTGACATAATTCTGTTTTTGGAAATTAAGCCAGCCGAACAGGCTAAATGAATCTTAAGCAAGCAAAAGTGTTTGTGTGTAGCAGTAGCTATGTGGCTAGCTGTAACAGATTCTCCCAGCATGTTTTCAGTTGCCAATCCCAGTTACTAAAACAGCTAGCTGGCGAACATTAGCTGGATAAGCCAGGACAAACACTATTCACACACAACTACAGCCAGCACCAAGTTAGGAAAGATAAGAAAATGAGTTTAGCCAGCGAGCTACCTGGACGGCCGAATAAACGGACATATGAAGGACTATGGTTAGCTAGGGTTAGCTACGTAGCTGGTTAGCGAATAATACACATGGTTGTCCATTACCATCACCCAAGATAAGCTAGGTAATCAACATCAAATCGAATCTAGAAACGGGTTACTAGCTCGCAAGCCACATACATACAGGCAGGCAGACAAGCCTTAGGTAGGTGGCTAGCTAAAACACAGTTTCGATAGCCACCTGGAAAGTAAATTGGAGCAAAACGTGATTTTATTTTACCTCGTCAGCCTGAAGACCTTGGACCTCGGGTGCCACCGCAGCCATGCTACTCATCTCTGGATTCGGAGAATGGGCTGTAATAACGTTAGCCAAGAATATACAGTTAGCTAACGTTAAGAGCTACAACGTTAATGAAGAAATTAAGCTCACGTTTACGCTACTAGCCCTCCCCCTCTTTCCTCCCATTCACGGGCGGGTGTAGCGATCTGTGTTTCGCACTAAGCCGAGGCTCGTAGCTCGCTGCTAAACGCTGTCACCGTGTTGTTACTACGTCGCAATATCCCGAGCCATCCTGAGCTTTGATTTACATTTCCTTCTGCACGTACCCGCTTGTCCGGAGTCCGTCCTCCAAGCTGCGCAACGTTTCGTCTCTAACGACGGGGACATCCGACGGTCGGGCGAAGTCGTGAGATGTCAGAAAGCAGGCGAGGTCAGCAGCATGCCCAGTAATTCAATAACAGACATTACTGTAATACTCATTTGCATGTGTCCACAAATTGGCCATCAAGCAACGTATTGGCAATACGTTACCAATCTTATTCTCACGTTACCAACTTTGACTTTTCCTAATAGCCTACGTTGCTTGATGGCCAATTTGTGGACACATGAACATTTCTATTACAGTAATGTCTGGTATTTAATTAACCTACTAGGATGCTGCTGACCTCGCCTGTTTTCTGACACCTCCCGACTTTGTTCCTTGGCCCGTAACTTAAAAGAATAGCACATTATATTTTCTTGAAGCCTAGAAATCAAAAGTTATCTCGGTGTCCATTTTTCTCTCTCCATTTAATCTATTTTTCACAAAGAGATCAGGCTTTCAAGGAGAGAAATGAGGGGAAATAGTGGGAACAGTAATTGGAGGATGTTTATTTTCTAATTAGATTAGCCTAATTAAGGCACTTAATGTAGGAGGTTCACATTCAGCTCTTCGAAAATACATTGGGTTTCCGTGAAATCTACAAAAACTAAAAAGCCATTTAAACGACATATTCAAATCAAATTTATTTGTATAGCGCTTTTCACAATAGAATTGTCACAAAACGCTTAGCAGAGGGGGAACCCAGGCCTAGACCCCCCCAAAAGCAAGCCTAAAGGCAACAGTGGCAAGGAAAAACTCCCTTGGTAGGGAGAAACCTTGGGAGGAACCAGACTAAAATTAGAAAGAAAGGGGATGGATTGTCACAGCACAACATCAGTTGGAATAATGGAATAATATAGTCTCATAACCTCCATTAATCGCATGTTTACATTTTCTTCATTGTGACTCAGTGTGGCCCAGTAGGTAGAGCATGGCGTTGGCAACGCTTAGGTTGTGGGTTTGATTCCCATTGGGACCACATATAGCCTACTGAAAAATGTATGCATTCACTACTGTAAGTCGCTTTGGATAAAAACGTCTGCTAAATGGCATATATATTATTAGGTTCTTCTACCTGGAGAAAGATTTGAAAGAGTGCACAACTGTCAAGCCACATTTTCAGCTGATTCACCTCATTACTACTTAACGAGCGTTGATTAGATTAATCAGGTGTGCTGGTGGTGGAATTTAACAAATACATGGACTGGCTGTGGGTCCCTGTGGAGAGGTTTGAGAACCACTGCTCTAAGAGGTGCAGTGCTGCCTGAATGTGACGATCTTGTGAAACAAGAGCAGTGGGGGAAATCCACCCAGGTACCACAGTCTGATGCAATGCCAGCCTATTTTCCATGGCCACTCAAAGGTTGTTTTTTTTGTTTGTTTGTTTGAAAAAAAAATACATTTGTTTGAGATTTTTTTCCGTTTTTCTCCCAATTTGGTAGCCAATTGCACCTTCTATTTATTTCGATTAACCCTCCCCACACGGGTCCGCCGCTCGACTACTCGAGGCAAGCCAATTCTCCGTGGGCAGCGACCTCCGCTTTATCTCCGAAACGGAACTCGCCCACCCACCCACGTTCTGGAGACTCCCTTTCCGTGCTTCTCGGCGGACCCGAGCCGCCCCCCCCTGGGGTGGACAGCCAAATGCCGCCCCCGCTTGGGCTGACGACCAGGGCCAGTCTGGTCACTCAAAGATTTCTGTCTATCTACCTGTCTGTCACTCTTGTCAATCTTTCAAGGTTGTGAGAATCACATTGATATACAGCCTACGTGCACTTGAAGATAGAGCAACTCGTGTTGTGGTGACTCATCCGACTGAATGATGATGAATCAGTCTTGTGTCCTTCAACTTCGTTTGCAACCCCAATTTTATCATTTTCTCCCAATATCCAAATGAACGAATCGGATCCTTCAAATTCATAAAGGCAGTTTATGACATTTTTACATTTGAGGCATTTAGCAGACGCTCTTATCCAGAGCGATTTACAAAAAGTGCATTTATACATGTTGAGATAAAACATGGTTAGTGCGAGAGATCAGTGTAGTAACATTGCACTAGACATCGTTGTTGGCAATGCATTTAAAAATACTTCTCCGACGTGATTACTCATATCACTGAGCAACACCAACAAAGTTATGATGCGGAATCTGAATCCTGAGTAACATCAAAATAAAACCTGAGTCAGCTTCTAGTTTACACGTCACCGAGCTGCCCTGAAATCAGAATCAAAGATTAGGGTTGTGCTGTTGTTTTTTGTTCAGGCTGATTACAGAAATTGTGAAAAACGCAGAATTGTTTTTACGTGACTAATCGGTGACCAATCCGATATTTTCAGCGGCGTGGCTTATTTGTCATTGTACTGTGAACCGGCACAGTCACAAATCACGTGTGGTTCGGTGTGGCTCAGTAGGTAGAGCATGGCGTTGGCAACGCTTAGGTTGTGGGTTCGGTTACCATTGACTACGTTTACATGCACACCATATTCCTGCGGAATAATGACAATATTCCGATACGTACATGTAAACGAAAAATTAAGATCATATTCGGATTACAAAAACCCGAATTCACCTGTATTAACCCGATTATTGGGTCAAAACATGTTAGTCAATATGCCCCTTTGGCGCATAAATGCGGAAATTTTCTCTCCACTCTGCATCCGTCTATACCATCACTACTCTGTACCACCAGTCCAAATTGCATAAATGGCATATTACTATTCCATTTGCCATATGGTTGAGGATGTGAATGAGAACAACATTATGATGAAGAAGTGCTAAGAAGACAACACAATATAACGCAAAAGCAAGCATTTTCAAGCCTTTTGTGTAAATGGGAATTACATAAACAGCTGAAATGCGCGGCACTATAACTACAAAAGGTAAAAATAAAGTATATAAAAAATGATTAACTAAAAATATGTTTATTTTTTCGGAATTTTAACCCGAATATTTTAATCGGAATATGGTGTGCATTAAACGTAGTCATTGGGGCCACATATACCGAAAATGTATGCATTCACTACTGTAAGTCACTTTGGATAAAAGCGTCTGGTTTTACTATTATTACAAAGGAATTCAGCACCAGCCTTCATAAACTGAAATGTATATACAAATACAAAATATATAAAAATGACTAAAATTGTTTATTTTTTATTTTATTTTATACATTTCCCTATATCTCCTGCGCTGGTTTTGTTCACTCTGACGTGTCCATGCTGTGAGACCTCCCCGTGGCTGTCACTAATCGTGTGCGTGGCGCGAGGTTGTGACATTTATCTCCGCATAACTTCAGCGTGTTTATAAATTATCTGCTAAATGGCGTGTGTTATTATATGTGTTATTACGTCTCTAATTGATCTGTGTCTGAGGTGACCAAATAACCATTAGATTGAAGGCATTCTTTACTGCTAATCTATAATCGGTATGATCCCATTGCAATTGGTCAAGAAAATAAATCACTTATTTGGTCAGACTGCTTTACGCTCGTCGCATCCACGCAGCACCTGTAGTGTGCTGTTCAATGAGACCGCTCAGAACAGGTGCAGAAATGAGGCTGGGATATTCCCAGAAATATTATTTCTTTACCAGCAGAGGGAGCCAACACACAACATGTAAAAAAGTTCAGCACAAAATCGAGGCCTTCGTTCGACAATAAAATAATTAACCCGGATTTTTTCAGATTTTCAGGATTAATACACGTGCCAGTTCCAATAGGGATCACTCGTCGGTAGGCGATACAGTATCTTTGTGCACCTCACGTCAAATAATTTAAATTATGAACATAGTTTCATTGCATTATAACTAAATTCGCTTAATAAGTGCAAAAGCATAATGCTATCACCTAGCCATACCAGCTAGAAACAATCTTGCAACCAAGTAAAATGGAGACAACCACTGTTGATTGATCTCTAATGCATATTGGAATGGATAACTGTGTAAAGCAGTCATAAATAAATAAATGTAATGATTAATGTAATGTAATAATTACATTCGGTCCAAAAGCCCCATTCCGCCCATTATTTACAGCGTAACAACTTTCACACAAGCGGTTTGAAATGCATCCTGTAGGTCAGCGGTCCCCAACCTGTTTTGCATCACGGACCAGTTTCATGCAAGACAATTGAAGGGCTTACTTCCAAAACCTGTTAAGTCCATTTTGCTTGTAAGGAGAAAAACGAATTTTTCTGAAAAGTTGTTACCACTAACAGCAATGTTCATTTTATGAAAACTATGTTTGGTTACCATGGCAGACTATTTAAATAAAGGGTGTTTTTGAAATCTACTCTTCTTTGTTCTTATTATTTTGTCACTTTTTGTGCCAAAATGTCATGAAATTCATTCATCGCGATTACACGGAGTTTCACACCAAGCATTATGCATGTGTTATTTGTTCTTACTCAATTTTCCTGTCACTCTGGCTTACTGGACTATATTTTTTATAGTATTGTGGCATAATAGATGGATGATATAACACAAAGACAACGGTTATAAGAGCTCTAAAATGATGTTGGCACTTCGGTAAAAACAAGTTGCTTAGAAAACTTTTACTTTATTTTCAACATTTTGTTGTCTGAACAAAACATAAAGAGTACAGTCTTTTGTATTGGCAGAACTGTTAAAACGTACATTGGAATAGAGAAATAGTAAATGTTGTAGGAAAAAGAAACTAAAAACTACATAATACTGACTTCAGACTGCAGACATATTATTTTGCAAGGAACACAACTAAAACGAAAAATTAGCTACGCTCACGCTATTGGTTATCGACTTTAACAGGTTTTGGAAATGAAACCAGGTGGGACTTAATCGCTTTTGGAAACAACACAATAGTTTTATGGGCGGCTTCTATGGGACTAAACCGCTTTTAACGCTCAATTTACAGCAGAAACATGCGTTGCCATATGTAGTTGCAGGTGGTGCTCAGAACCATTTTTTGGCAAAAATGGACTTAACAGGTTTTGGAAGTAAGCCCTTCAATTTTTCCACGGCCCGGGCGGGGGAGACAAAACGCGCATAACAAAACACAATAAAGTGCATATTATATCATTTAATTATTAATTTAATTATTACATTTATAATGTCAATGTGACTCAACTCAACTCAACTTCTTGGAGTCTTCTGCTGTAGCCTATCATCATTGGGTCTTTCCCCCTTTCCAAAGAAGCTCTCCAGCAACGTTTGTTTTTTACTCATTTTTACTTAATTTATTGGTGCATGGAAAAAAACTGAGACTGTCTGCGACTGAGACAAGTGCGGAAAAAAGGCACAGACGGAAGTAGTCATTTTTCAAAATAAAACACCCTGCAGACTAAGATATTCAATAAAATGGAAATAAAATAATAATTAAAACGTTTTTATTCTTTCTGTGCGGCCCGGTACCAAATGATCCACGGGCCGGTACTGGTCCGCGGCCCGGTAATTGGGGACCCCTGCTGTAGGTGACAGATGGCGAGAGCTGGGCCACAACTGCATCGTTGCCAGATCCTTATCCGCGTCCGTTTACGGATTTGCATTGCGAAAACAACAGCCCCTTTCCCAGCTCATTTTCCTCTCAAAACAAAACCAATGGAAAACACTGTCATTGCACAGTCTACAGATCTCTAATCTCCTGTAAGTGAACTTTTCCCCCCCACAGCCCTTTGTTATAGCGAGGGCCGTTATGCCGTTATGCCGTTATGCCGTTATGCCGTTTTGCCGTTTTGCCGTTATGGCGTTATGCCGTTATGCCGTTTTGCCGTTATGCCCTATAACTCCAGACGTGTAACACAGTGTGCGCCCATCAGGCCGGACACATTGCTAAACCAATCCAAATATAAAGGACGGAGTTGCCTGTGTTCAAAAGTATGTTCAGTAACGAAACAAACCTTTCCGTGAGGAATAACGCCCTCCCCCAACATACACACACACACACACACGCGCGCGCACGCGCACGCGCACACGCACACACACACACACACGTTCGATGTTATCTCTGCTAGTTATACAGCAGTTGACGACTGAAGACCCACCTCTTCAGGGTGCACCTCTCCCTGTAGTCCGGTTTTGTTACTTAGGGACGTAGCTGTTTAGTATTGCACTCATGTCTACTTGTTTATGTATTGTATTAGGTTTAGGCATTATTTCGCCGATATTTTCCGCACTGATTGTTTTATTGCTGCCTTCGAATCGTGGCTACAGATTTACCTGCAGGGTCCTAGTTTAACTGTGTGGTTGCTCCTAGCACCTGGAATTGTACTTCCCTCTAGGGTGGCTTTCAGCGAAACTGTTCTTGACTACGGTTAACACTTTGTTGTACGTCGCTCTGGATAAGAGCGTCTGACAAATGCCTGTAATGTAATGTAACCATGAGTCATTGGTGGATTTATATTTTTGGATCAAGGATTTTCATTTGGACACATCTGAAACCAAAATATGGTCGTTTCGGCCTTGCTGTAATGTAATGTAATGAGGATGATGAACACGTCTGAACAGGCCATTTGGACATGCAAACCAAAAATGACCAGGAACGGAGGATGATGAACACGGAACAGGCCGTGATTGTTCTACAGACCAGGAACTTTGTACTTTGTTTACAGCCACAAACATTTGTACCAGTGTGAATATCAGAGAGTGCTTGTGCCAGGGCAACCTTGTTAAACTGTTGTGGAAGCGGAGCAGGACTCTGCAGTGGCAGATCAGGGCCTGTTCGACATCCAGTTGGGTATTTTATTGCTGGATATTTAATAATATATCCCATTTAGCAGACGTTTTTATCCAAAGCGACTTACAGTAGTGAATGCATACATTTTTCAGTGTATGTGGGCCCCAATGGGAATCAAAACCACAACCTAAGCATTGACAACACCATGCTCTACCCACTGAGCCACACAGAAGCAGTAATGGAGGACACACAGTGAAAACATACCAGTGTGTATTTTTCTAATATTGTTTCTATTGCTTCTCAGTACACTCTCTGTATTAGTGTTATAAAATACCCCCTCAGGATGAAGACGGTTACCTCATTGCAGTTCCACCTGTCACCACAAGTTAAAGATTTAAACACACGTCCACTAATTGTAAGCAGGTCATCAGCAGTGCGAACAAGAGTCATGAAAATGACATGAAATGAGAAGGCAGGAGGTATGGGCTACCATGTGACTTTTACACACGTATGACACTTTGGGAATAGATGGATGTACCTTTTACCCTGCAGTCTAATAACCAGACATCTGCAGCGTGAGACGGAGAAATAGACCGCAGTTTACGAGCTACGATCGTGGCCTGCAGATTGTTCATCACCATGGCGACATGGTTTGGGCGCATCCAGGCAGGTGCAGTTACGCAAGACCTTGGCTGCTTGTAAAACTTTAATATGTTTTGTGCAATGGATGGATGGTCAATTGCAGTGACAAATGTTTTTTGTTTCAGATTGGTGGTTGAGAATAAACAAATGCCATGTAATCTTTCTAGATACGGTGTGTTATAAGCTCCTAAGTTCTCAAGCAAGCATTTGGTTGTTCAGGAAGTAGTGTCAAACTGCTGAATCGACTTGGATTGTCATGAGGCTTGAAGGTTTGTAAATGTGGTCTTTCACCTGTGCTGTGATTGATCAATTTTCTTTTCCTTTAATCAACAGTACACAAGTCCATGTCTGTGCTGTATGGAAGTTCATCTGAGAATTACTGGTGCATCTGAAATTTCTATGAAAATATACATCTATACATTTGACGGGGAGAGATTAAAAACCCATAGTACCGAGAAAACAAAGTTCAGACCAGACAAACAGTTTCTTAAAAAAGTTTATTGGTTTTTAAAACCACTTAAAAAATCTCAAGATCTGTGAGCACTTTCATTTTAAAAAAAGAAAAGAAGAAACATTGCTGAATCGCTATTGCAACAACCAAACTACTGTACGGTCCGCTGTACACCAAACAACAACATGGCGGAGGGTTCTAGAAGTCTAGATGGGGGGGGGGATTTACAGTGGTTTGTACAGGGCCAGTGAAGAGTACAGCATGGTAGTCACTGCTGGATGAAGCCCCTGTGCATTCAAAGAAGGTGTTTGGTTTTTTTTTGTCGTTTTTTTCTTCTTCTTCATTTAAGTCCAAACATCAGTGCTTATTAACGGTTTTTGCCCTCAAAAAAAAAAAAAAATTTATAAAAGGATTTTTCTTCACAAAGAGATGCATTTCTTTCTTTTTAAAAAACAAACAAACAAACAAACAAACAAAAAAAAGAAACAAAAACACCAAAAAATCAGAACAGAACAAATTCATAAACTGAACATACAGAACAAGTACAAATTTGAATTTAGTAAACATCAAACAATGCAAGTAACTGGTTTATGTGAGTAGCTATACCTTTCTGGCCGACAGAACCAGTCCTCATCACAGCGAACAAAGTGGTTACGAAGTATACTCTGTACAATAGAATTCAACACACATGCACGCATATGACTATTCATAAACATGGTGAAGGAAATATTTGATAGTTGTTTTTTTTTTCATTTTTAAAATTTTCTTTAAATTGCGTTTTATATTCTCATGTATGAGAATGAGTAAAATACTTATCTCACTGAGATCAATGCACATTGCTACATAAGACAATTAAGTGTTGTCATTTCTTTTTTTCTTTTTTGATGACATTTCCTCTTTGTTAATTATCATCCTTTCTTCTCGCTTAAGCTCTTTACAAAAATACGTTTGTTTGTTTTTTCGTTTTTTTCTATTCTCGCGGGCTTCAATTGTTTCATTTGTCCTAAAAGAGGCGCCAAACCCTTGGTTCATAAAAAGTTTAGTGCAATTAACGTGAACCTCGAAAGCCTGCTGAAATTTGAAACGTTGAATTTCCAGTGTGTCTGCTAAGTTCTGGGCACAATGCGCCTCTGTCACAGAGACGAGAAAACCTGCTAACATATCATAATACCTTCTCTTTTTTTCTTTTTTTATTCTTCCAATAAACCATGCTATTGTTCTCACTCGATATACACATCTTTTCTGCGAAAGCAGAGCACTATAAACCTTAGAAAAGGGAACCAAAAAAAGACATCACCAAGATAGGAACCTGACAAACGGCATTACCTGTACAAGAAGCTGAAACCGCAGCACAGCACGGCGCTAGCTGCGGCTCTAACACAACCAGTCAAAAGTATTCGCGAAGGTACAGAGAGCTACCATATCTTTTCAATAATTATGGTCATAGTAACACAGTGTCTTGAGTAATTCTTATGGTGGATCTGTCATATTTACAAATGGGAGATTATTTCCTTTTTTTCACGTTTGGAACGGTTACAACAGTTGACAAAACTCACGCAAACAACGTCCTGCTACATCGGCTTTTATTTTTATTTCTTTTTTTAAACAGACCAGTAGTGTGTTTTTTTTCCGCATGCTTTTTCGACACAAGGTTCCCGGCGCAACGGAGAGACGTTGCCACTTTGAAAAGAACAGCGTTCGTCGATTTCAACACCCATTTCCCTCGGCTATGAGATGTCGTTGGAAGCCTTCGCAATGACCGTATCGTCAGAAGGCCATTAGGGTCAGAAGCCCGTGAGCGAGGAGCTATAGACTGTGGGAGATCAGACGAAGGGTGTCTACGGGCTCCACTCTTGTCCGTATCCAACTAGGCAGCTTTTCTTTGGTATGGACATAAGGCTAAAACGCCAGGACTATCGCTACAACTAGTGCATCTTGCATCTTGATGTCGACACCGCCAGTTAGAACCCAACTTTGCAAAGCACCTTTTTAGCATTCTACATGTTATTTAGCCCCAATGACTGACCATATTATAGCTACAGATATTTCTATATATATTTCTTTTTAATCTGGCAAAGACGACCTCTAAAGCATCCATTGCATACCACAAAAAATATTCTCCATTTCATTAGATTTTCCCCAATGTCACTCCTCTTGTGGGAAAACAATACTGTGCAATTTTCCACAAGAACTGCACCGGAAGGAAAGGGCCCTAAAACGTGTGTTATTTAAGTGCACAGACTTGAAAAGCTGCAATCTGAAATCGGCATACACCCCCCCCACCCACCCACCCAGTAATTACACTTGCTTCTATCAAGGCTGCCTTCCCCCTTAAACATTTAACATTTTGCCTTTATGTCAAGATTAAAAATGACAGATCCCCAACAAAAATACTATGAATGTTTCCTTCAAACTACCGATTCATATCAATTCATACACGTTGTACCATCAGGTCAGCACACACCGTGAACGGTACATTTTCTGCCTCAGATCCCCTCAGGACAATAACAACAACTTCCTGTTGGATCTCTCACCAACCTGTTCTCTGATTTCTGGAACTTATATTTATTCTGTATTTATATTTATAAATCAGTCAGCTGAACGGCACCAAACCAGATCCAACAACATTTGATATATATATATATATATAGTAAGATATACTTCATTCCCAAATGTTAAAATAATGTTTTGATTTAGATAATCAAGCAATCGATTTCTCCTTTTTTCTTTGACTAATAGTCCTGTCCTTTCTCTCCTAATAGTGCCATATACAAGCTCCATAAAGCTGAATATCAAAGAGGCCAGCGTTACGCACACGTCTTCATAATACAGGACACAAATGAACGGCCTTCCTTTCGAAAATGCACTTGAACCTTCCATTCAACTGCAGTAGTCCAATAGTCACACGCGTCAAGCTGCAAGCCAAGCCCCCACCAATCACAGTTTTATCGCATCTCATGGAAAACATGAAGACAAGAGCGATGTTCGTTGTCAAGACCACCAAGACAAGGAAAAGAAACACTTGTGAATGCATAATATCAGGTTTAGGGAGTCCGTAATGTTTTTTTAAATCCTTTTGTAAAAACCTAGTACATATCACACACAGTAGTGTTATAAAAGCTCCCCGTTTTACCTTTGAAGCTCTAAGACACTTTGATCAATTTGCTAATTAAATGCTGCAAAAAACCCTTTTGAAATTTAGACGGTGTAAAAACGTTGGAACCGCTGTTCCATATTGGGGAAGCTTTCCCCTCCTCTCATCTTTACCTCGTCCAAATGTTCAACAAAAGCCCACCATTTACCTTAAAAAAAAAAAAAAAAAAAAAAAATGTTCAAGATTGGCTTTTTTTAGATCCTAGAAATTTTTGGACATTAGTTATTGTTAAAGGTTTTACCACTCGTCTGGTATGTGATAACAACTCTGTCTATAATTAAGCACCTGGCAGCAACCGCTACCCGTCGAGAAACCTGAAATGGCAAGGATTTATAAAACTTAAAATAAAGGAAAGAATGGGAGCAGCAGAAAATGCCCTCCCTCGACGATGTTATGAATATTGCTGGTCTGTCAGTCGAAAGATGGGACACTTCTGGTGAAAACGTTTGTGAAAGCGAATCCGTTCCCATTGTTCTCCCTTCTACATATTTTGGGCAAATACACGACAGGAGTCTTCGGCTGGCGGCGCTCTTAAGCGGCGCTCGCTAATTAATCGGAGGCAAGAGGCTTTTTCAAAAGCCCGACATCAGAGACTTTTTCAGGGGAAACTAAAAATGTAGCTTGTGAAAAACAGTCTAAAACAGCTTAATGATTTGTTGCCGAAAAACACAGAATTCACTCAGTCTACTGCTCATCCTAAACGTGTGACGATCTCGATTTTTCAGTAGAACCCTGGGGGCAACAAAAGACAGTTATTTAAATAAAACAAAAAAAAAAAAACAAACAAACAAACATGCTAATAAAAGGAACATTGCTGCACCCTGAAAAGAAAAGTGAAAACAGCCGCGATGTATAGTGACGCAGCATACCTATAAAAAAAACGTTAAATATAAAACCCGACGTACTCGTTAAGAGCGATAATTTCTGTTCAGGCTGGCACTTAACACTGGACTGAATGTCAGCGTGTCCAGATTCTCGTTGCAGTGTGCTATAGAACTCTTATTATAGAACAATTACAGAGAAAGTTCCAAAAAACAAACAAACAAACAAACAAACAAAAAGAAAATACACATCCAACCATATTTTAAAAAAACAAAGAAACATTAACCCAACATTTCCACCGTCGGCTGGTCTTTACTCTCCAGCCAGTCGAAGCTAGCGGAGGTCACAGACTCGCTGCAGATCTGCTGGAAAAGAGGATCGTTTTTCAGTTCTTCCAGTGTAGAGTCGTCGTACTGCCCCTGCTGGCGATTCGGGTCAAACAGCAGATTCGTGTCCAGAGTGTTCAGGTCGTTGATGCTACTGGAAAGCTCCGAGGTGAGCCTGATGTCGCTGGGGAAGTCTGACGTCACCGCGCCGAGTTCCGGGGGCCCCTGCCCCACGAGCTGGGGCCCCGGGCCCAGGCCGTCGTCCCCTAAGAGGTCCTTGACGGCGCTGCTGAAATCCAGCTGCCGCTGGGGGTTCTGGGAGAGCAGACTCCGGCTCGGCTCCTGCAGCCGCCGAAGCCGCTCTGTCTGTGTGTCGCCCGGGCCGGACTGAGACTGCCCATCGCCGGTGGAGAAGCCCATCTGCTCTCCGCGGCCGTTCTTCGCCAGGTAGCTGGGCTTCTGGAACTCGTACGGAGAGGGGCCGGGGTTGCCCAGGGTCTGGTGGTTGGCGTTGACAGCACCACCGCAGCCGCCGGGCGCGAAGCTGGGCGTGGTCTCCAGGATGTGCGTGAGGTTCATGCGCGCGGTGTAGTTGGAGGGCAGGTTGTTGATGCCGAGGCCGCGCACGGCGTCGTCGCAGTCCGAGTCCATCTTGCTCAGCAGCACGTTGGTGATCTTCTTGCTGTTGCTCTGCTTCTGCATGGGCGGCGCCTCCGTCTGCATCATGACGTTGAGCGGCACCGACTGGCTCCTCTGCGCCATGCTGCCTCCTCCGCCACACCCACCACACCCACCGCCGCCGCCCCCAGGGTCCAGGTGCCCGCCGCCGCCCGCGAAGATGTTGAGCACCTCGGGGGTGACGGGGGAGCTGAAGGGCGACACGACGGTCCTGGGGACGGCGGGACAGGCGGTGCTCCCGCTCAGGTTCCGCTGGCGCACGGCGGGACTCACGCTCCGGCACCTGAAGCTACCCCCCGCCCCCGAGGAGCCTTGGGGCTGCGCCTTGCCGTCCAGCGGGGCGGGCACCGCGAAGCCCTCCTGCTTGCCCGCCTGCTGCAGCACGGGCGAGACGGGCGTGAGCCGGCCGAAGTGGCCGTCTGGGTGCCTGCCCTGCGACTGGTACGACTGGCAGGACTGGCCGGGGATGGCGAAGGCGTGCGGCTTGCGGAAGTGGTCGTCCACCAGCTCCTGGTAGCTGGGCAGGATGCCGAGGCCGTTGTTGGCGATGGCGGAGGTGCAGCCGCCCGTGTTGTAGCCGTTGTTCATCCAGTCGAGCTTGGCCTTGTCCGGGTGCGTGGCCGTGGGCCTCTGCATGGGCTTGACTGGGCTGCTGGACACCACGCCCGCCTCGTGGTAGCCCGTCATGCTGGAGTTGATGGGCGTGAAGGCGAACGGGTTCCGGCACTCCACGGGGCTGGGCGGGACGCTGCCGCTGCAGTTGGAGTGCGGCGTGCCGACGGGGGTGTGCCGGCTGCTGCCCAGGGCGCTGTCCACGGGGGTGGTGGGCGCCAGGCGGGAACACGGGCTCTCCCGGGTCAGGCCGGGCCCTCCTCCGCTGCCGCCCATCATCTCCGAGGTGGGGGTGGGCGTCGGGGTCGGCGTGGGAGTGGGCGTGGGAGTGTGGATGGGGGTGCTGCTGCTGTGGGCCGAGTGGTAGAAGGGGGTGCCCACGTGGTGGTGGGACAGGAGGGCGCCCTGCATGGCGGCGGGCTGGCCCTGCAGAGCCAGGTCCACGCAGCCGCCGCTGAAGGGCTGGTGCAGGGCGCTGTTCAGCTTCATCTGCTCCTCCATCTGCACCAGCTCCTCCACGATGCTGTCCTGCGTCATGTCGTCGTCGTTGAACGGGAAGTACTCCATGCTGGGCTGCCCTCCTCCTCCTCCTCCTCCTCCTCCTCCGAAGGTCACCATGTCCGGGTGGAGGGTCAGCTGGCTCTGGGCCGGTGGGCCCTGGACCATCATGGGGAGCTGGTCCATCACTGGCGTGGAGATCTGCCGATGGTCGGCCATCTGCTGCGCGTAGGCTTGCTGCTGCTGCTGCTGCTGCTGCTGCTGTCGCAGGCTCTCCAGCTGCCCTTCCGCCCACATGGCGCTCTTCATGTCGTTCGCCGCGGAGGCGTCGAGCATGCCTGAGCCAGCAGACATGACCTGGGCGTCGCTCGCCATGTGCTGCAGCAGCAGCGATTGGGTGGACATGGCTCCGCCCACACCGCCGGGGGGAGTCCCTCCTGGTTTGACCTGCGAGGAGGAGGAGGCGGCCTGCGGCTTCACGACGGTCTGGAAACCGCTCGCGCCTCCGACGGGCGAGTCGGACAGCGCCACGATTCGAGTGGGCGCCGCGGAGTTCATTTTCACCGTCACCTTGTTGCCGGGCGGGGTTGAGGTCGAGGCCGCTGGTGGCGCGCTTTCGAGCTTGGCCGGAGTCCCCGCCCTGGGGTGCTTCTTGCCCGCGACGGTGGTGGTGGCGGTCACGCAGAGTTTGGGGCTGTGGACGCTGCCCCCCCCCACCACCACGGGCTGCTGGGAGACGAACATCTTCTTGACGGGCGTGGTGTGGGACTCGGACCCGAAGCCGGGCCGCTTCCTGGGGCTTTTGGAGCCCGGGACCTCCCTCAGCGAGACGGTGGCCGCCCCGCTGCCCCCGGGCGACATGGTGAGGCCGACGCCCTGGCCCGACACGCTCAGGTACAGAGTGCTCTCCGCGTGGTGGACGGAAGAAGCCGCCGCCGTCACGGCGTGGGCGTTGGAAGGGGACTTCCCGCCGTACTTGGCCCCGCCCGCTCCGTCGAGCCCCTTGTTGTGGGGCACGGGTTCGCTGGCGGCCCTGGGCTTCACCCCCGCCTCGCCCCGCTGCCCCCTGCTGGCGTCCCGAGGGGCCAGCGGCCTGCCGTCGGTGGCCCCCGGGGCCCGATTATCGTCCGCCATGGCTTCGGGCTCCATCTTGACATCGACGACGGTGGGGGTGGCCGTTCGGGCGAACTTGGCGAGGGGGGGGGACTGCAGGGAGGAGGCGGAGCCGCTGCGGTGCTGGGGGCGGGGCGGGGGTCCTCGACGACGCCCAGCCCAGCGGAGGCGGACCGGAGGGCGGTGGTGGTGGTGTTGGTGTTGGTGGTGCTGGTTCCGCTGGGCGCCAGGGAAATGGCCGTCATCTTCACCACGTTGAGGTGGGGGGAGGGCATCACGGCCTTGATGGGGCTGTTGGTGATGAGCAGCGTCGGCGGGGAGCACAGCGTGATGGCGCCGGTGGCCGACGGCTTGGGCAGGATCTGGGCGTAGCGGTGGCGGGCGGAGCGGTCGCCCACGGGGCTGGCGGGGATGTTCTGCGGGGTCTTGGGCGACTGCTTCACATGCTGCATGGACTGCGTGACCACCTGGAAGTTCACCGGCACCACCTTGCCCTCGCCGCCCACGGGGCTCGGGGAGGTCATCAGCTGCCTGTTCCTCTGGACCTGCACAGGGACGAGAGGACAACATTTTAACAATGTATTTATGTCCACATAAAGAAAAGCATACAAGGACACAAATACTGAAGGTGCAGTAAAGTTGCATTCACAAAATCATGGCATAGATCTTCAAGATACAAAACAAAACACATCACTTATGGGTAGCAGCGTCTCCGCCATATATGGCAGCTGCCAATGATAGCAGAGACAGCACAATATTTAGCTAGCCTTTTAGCCCCACACACACACAAATACACACACACACAGATATACACACACACACAGACAGACAGACAGACAGACAGACACACACACGCACACACACACACACACACACACACAGACAGACACGCACACAGACACGCACAGAGACACACACACAGACACACACAGACACACACAAAGACACGCAAAGACACGCACACACACAGACACAACACACACCCACACAGACAGACACACAGACACACACACACACGCGCACACACACACACACACGCACACACACGCACACACAAACACACATTAACTTTATTGTACAAATTCTTATTCTTATTCAAATTAAATGATTATGGGGAGTCTGTGCCAACACACCCACACATAGATGTATAAACAGTGGCGTGGATGTAATTGTGATACAGGCATAGACACAATGCGACTGACAGGCTTTTCAAAGGATGGCCAAAAAAAAAAAAAAAGGAAACGTGACTTTTAAACAAGCAAAAAAACAAAACCAACTGCAGTGTACGAAGTACGTGAGGTCACGGTAACCTCCTCTCAATCCATCACCTTGAACACAGCAGGTGCAGAACCATCAGGGAGTGTAATTGTGCATATTCCACAGAAAGGCTACACCGGACAAGCTATTTACGCTAATTCCGTGGATTCAAATATCCCCGTTTTCCATTTGGCAGTTGTGAGGGGTCACAAAACGTCTGTCGTGTGCGGTGCGGCACGTAGCTCTCCCTCCAGGAGCTCCCTCGGAAACCGCGCGTCGCGTTAAATATGCAAAGCGCTAAACTGATGCCCTTAAAGAACGGTTACCGGGTGTAGTGTTACAGAGCGCGCCGAACAAACACAGCCAGCCGGGCGAGGGAGCGGACTGACTCAGCGAGAGAAAGAAAGACACGTTGTGCAGGTGAAATGAGATCTTACAACTGGATGAATTATGGCAGGGGTGATCACATACGTTACACAATTCCATTGTATTTAACCACGGGGCTCAGCGAGTTCCATTGTCGACGTTAGTGCTGTGACGCCTTTGGACTTTGGACATTATTTAATTTATATGAATCTGTTTGAAGAGCACCGTGATCCGAAAGACCAGAGATTATTTCGATAAGGTTTAGAGTACAGAGCCCAGAACAATGATTTCACAACTATAACGCGAAACCCTTGATTGTGAAATGTTTACTGTTTTTGGGCAGTTACAAATTTGCAGATAACTGTAAAAACAAAAGTATATTATAACCTAATTAATTATAATTGGTATACTTGAATGCATTATTTATTTATAGTTCACTTCTAGTTCAGTTTCAAGCAATATGGCTCCTGTCTAGGTTTTGGAGAGAAGTTATGAGCTTACGAACTTTGTTTCACATCATGTAGAACTTTATTCATTTTTACATTTAATTTTAAAATCTATACAGTACCAGTCAGCCAATGCTGTGCTCTATCAACTGAGCCACACAGAACCACTGTTAGTGAAGCGCTACGCCCCCCCTCACCGTGATGGGGCTGGGCACGGTGGCCACCATGATGCCGATGGTGGGCTGTGGGGAGAGCAGGGCGGGGCTTCCACAGGGGATACCGGCCCCCACGCCGGGCGTGCCCCCCCCGTCCGCCCGCCGCATCTGCCCGTCGCCCGGCAACGGAGACTGCAGCTTCTGCTCCTGCTGCTTCTTCTGGATCTTGCGCTGCAGCTGCTGCTTGGCGTCGATGGAGGGCGACGGCAGGGTCTTCGCCTGTGGCTGGAACGAGTTGGCCTCGCCCGTCGGCATGAACGCCGAACCCGGCGTCGGCGTCTTCACCCCTGGACAGAAACGTACCATAACATTACATTACATTACAGGCATTTAGCAGACGCTCTTATCCAGAGCAACTTACAGTTTACATTTCTTTCCAATCCATTTATACAGCTGGATATTAACTGAAGCAATTCAGGTTAAGTACCTTGCTCAAGGGTACAACATCAGTGTGCCACCTGGGGATTGAACCTGCAACCTTAACATTACAAGCCCAGTTCCCTAACCATTATACCACACTGCCTGCCTGCCTGCCTGCCTGCCTTACATAAGAATACATAACGACGAGAACGTGCTGTTCAGCCCATCTAGGCTCATCATGTCCTAATCTAAAGAGTATCCAGTACTGCATCTAGCCTGGACTTCAGCAGCTCCGAGTTTCTGTGTAAAGGGACAAAGGAGGTGTTGATTGAACCATAACTGCTTTCTGTACTTTTTTACATTACATTACAGGCATTTAGCAGACGCTCTTATCCAGAGCGACTTACAGTTTTACATTTCTTTACAATCCATTTATACAGCTGGATATTAACTGAAGCAATTCAGGTTAAGTACCTTTAGCTCAAGGGTACAACGGCAGTGTCCCACCTGGGGATTGAACCTGCAACCTTAACGTTACAAGCCCAGCTCCCTAACCATTATACCACACTACCCCCACTGAACCAGGTAGAATGGTGAAATATTGTGGCCGAGTGCAAATGGCTACAGCCACTGATGTTGTTCTGATGTCCTTCTGATTGGAGCACTGCTCGAGCCATCTTTGTGGTTCTTGTTGGCATTTCAAGAACAAACAGGACGCTCCCCTCCTTTGGCCTGGACCTTGTTGAACAGTCTATGCCTCCAGCGACTCTACTTATTCTCACAGAGAAAGCATTTCCACCACAAAATGCCAGAAGCAAACTAAGTTAGACTGGTCAAACATCTGACAATATGCGTGACAATATCAGCACAGCACAGGAACATAATTCCACGTGTCGAAAGCAGCACGTATCGGAAGAGCACAATTCCTCAAAGTTCTACTTATTGCCACCAGAGGGAAATCTATTTCTCCGGATGATGTGAGAAGCGATTCCCTCGTTGCATCGCCGGAGCAGACCGTAATTACAGCGGCGCTGCTGTTACTACGGTATCGCGCTGTCACCGCTTCCCCTCGCTTGCCTGCCCGCCAGGAGGGGGGCGAGGGGATACTGTAGTAACCGTAGCGCCGCTGTAACAGTGTCCCAGTCTCTGTGCTCGGTACCTGGGGCACTCAGGTCATCACGGTTAGGGTGAAGGTGAGGGTGAGGGTTAGGGTGAGGGTGAGGTTTAGGGTTAGGGGGTTAGGTTAGATCTTCCTTTCCCAAGCTTTCTTTGTGAGTCTCTTGGGAAAGGAACATTTGCCTGGCCATCCCGGTCTGAAAACTCGGTTTGTGGGTGAGGGTTTCTCTCGTGAGGGTTGGGGGTTGAGAGGGGGTGAGGGTGAGGGGGTTTAGGGTGAGGGTGAGGGGGTTAGGGGGTTTGGGATGAGGGTGAGGGTTAGGGTGAGGGTTGAGAGGGTGAGGGTGAGGTTGAGGGGGTTAGGGTGAGGGTTGGGGTGAGGGTGAGGGTTGGGGTGAGGGTTGAGGGGTTAGGGGGTTTCTGGGCGTGTGTACCTGTGGGCGCTCCTGTCATCACGGTGAGGGCCGCCATGGACTTGGTGCCAATGTAGTGGCTGTTGAGCAGGAAGCGCGCGAGCTCCTCCACGCAGTCAAACTGGCGGCTCAGCACCTTCTGCGCCCACTCGCACACCAGCCCACACGCCGCCGAGCGCACCTCATCCTCCGCACTCTGCAGCTGGCCCGACGACTCCATCGCCTCGCACTGCAGGGACACACACACATCACATCACATCGCCTTAGACACACCTCACACTGCAGGGACACACACACACACACACACAGGCTACCTTAAACACACCTCGCACTGCGGGGACACACACACACATACATACACACACACACACACCACCTTCACCACACCTCGCACTGCAGGGACACACACATCACATCGCCTTAGACACACCTCGCACTGCCGACACACACACAACCTTAGACACACCTCGCACTGCCGACACACACACACCACCTTAGACACACCTCGCACTGCAGACACACACACACCACCTTAGACACACCTCGCACTGCCACCTTAAACACACCTCGCACTGCAGGTACACACACACACACACACACACACACACACACACACAGGCATCGTGCGCCACCTTAGACATGCTGTCGCGGGGGGATCTGGGACATGTGGATATGTTTTTCTGTGCGGGCGAAAGAAATGCGAACTCACCCCATCGCCTGTTTTATGCAGGTCCAGGTTGGGCAGAGACGGCATGTGGACAAAAGCCTTCTTCCGCAGCCCACTGTAGCAGTACGTGAGGAGTCGTTAAGGCTCAACACAAAATAACTGCACTGTTAAAGGCTTGTTAAAACAATATCTCCCCCCTCAACAACCTAAACCAAAATGAATTTAAGTGAGGATTCAAACACAATGCTAAAAAATAAAAATAAATAAACCTCTTACAAGCCTGCAAGACAATGGCTTGTGATTGTTGAAAAATTTTTTATTTCACCAATGCGGGGCCTTTGATAGCGTAGCGGTCTAACGCACCCACATTGGTATTGGCTGGTCCTATACGAGTGTGAGCTGCCTATCAGGGTTGCGGTTGGAAACCCGACTGTATCAGACCAGCCCTTATGGGGAGCCCCAATCGGGGGCGGCGATTGGCTGTCCGCCCCAAAAAGCAGGAAAAAATCTAAAACAACAATTTTGAAAATCAGCCAAGGTATACAGTGCATCCGGAAAAATTAATAAAGTATTCACAAATTGCGATAAAAACTTTTTCCACATTTTGTTATGTTACAGCCTTATTCCAAAATGGATTAAATTCATTTTTTTCCTCAGAATTCTACACACAATACCCCATAATGACAAAGTGAAAAAGTTTTTAGAAATTTTAGCAAATGTATTAAAAATAAAAACTGAAAATATCACATGTACATAAGTATTCATTCAGTTTTTTATTTTTAATACATTTGCAAACATTTCTAAAAACCTTTTTTCACTTTGTCATTATGGGGTATTGTGTGTAGAATTCTGAGGAAAAAATGAATTGAATCCATTTTGGAATAAGGCTGTAACATAACAAAATGTGGAAAAAGTGAAGCGCTGTGAATACTTTCCGGATGCACTGTAGAGCAATCTCCCATGGTGCACCTGTGAGAAATAGAGATTTTTTGGCAGTGAGGCTGGTCGTGACTCAGTCCACAGGAAGTGTGTGGTGGTGGGGGGGGGGAAGTGGTCAGTCACAGCGCAATCTGTGTTCACACCTTGAGCCCAGACAGACAGACATCACTTCTCCAGCAGCATCCAACACTAACGATCCTTCAGCCCCTCACTGCCCCTGTGCCTGGCGCTCCAACCAATCACAGGACAACCCTCAAAAACAAACAAACACAAAACTATGAATACGGAAAATCAGGCCATGGACCTGTGGTGAAGCCTTCCATTTTTACTGAGGGTTAAAGTCAGGGAAATGACAGCAGGAGGTATCCTGTATCCCTGCAGTACCTCATCCTCCCTGCAGAGGGCCCAGAGGCTCATCTAGGAAGGATGAAGTACGTGTTTCCTAGGGAGTCTGTGTGTGTCTGTCTGTCTTAATGAATCCAAGTATGTGTATGTGTGTGTGTGCGCGTGTGTGTGTGTGTGTGTGTGTGTGTGTGTGTGTGTGTGTGTGTGTGTGTGTGCATGTCTGTCTTTCTCTGTCTCAGTGAGTGAGTGAGTGTGTGTGTGTGTGTCTTAGGGAGTCTGTGTGTGTCTGTCTGTCTTAATGAATCCGAGTGTGTGTGTGCGTGCGTGCGTGCGTTTATGTGTGTGTGTGTGTGCATATCTGTCTGTCTCTGTCTGAGTGAGTGAGTCTGATCTGCTTGAAAAAGTGTGTGTGTGTACATGCATGTCCTGTGTCTATATGAGTGTGTGAGTGAGTAAGTGTGTGAGTGTGTGTGTGTGTGTGTGTGTGTGTGTGTGTGTGTGTGTATGTGTGTGTGTGTGTGTCCGTGCCTGCCTTAAGTGAGTGTGTGTGTGTGTGTGTGCGTGTGCGTGTGCACGTTTCTACACGCGATCGCGGTTGACGCGGCAACAGCTCTGGGGCGTACGGATGACCCCGTAAAGTAAAATGTCACGTCGAGTCGAGCGCGGGCACTTAAAGACGCGCCACCGGATACGTCTGGGCTCGCCGTCGGGGACACACTGCAGCGCCCGCGACAAAAAGGGACGTGCCTCGCCGCTCGAGTGCGACCGGGCCTCGCTCCAAGAGCCAGACACAGCGACACAGAGGTCCTCCCCAACACACAGACACAGACAGACAGACACACAGACAGACAGGACGTCCCAGGATAAACCAGACACCGCGTGCTTCACAATAAACAATCGGCGCTGCTCAGGTTGTTGTGACCAGCATAAATAGGCGGTGGTTATAAACAAGGCAGGCAGGCAGGCAGGCAGACAGAGAGAGATTCTCGTGGAAGCCGCGCGGCTCAGAGGGCCCAGCGCTGGCCTGCCTCACTCCGCCGCCCGGATTACATTTCGGTTGCCATTGCAACCGGCCGAAAACAAACAAGATCTATTTCAGAAACGCAATGCATCGAAATAAAAATAAAATTCGCACGCACCCGTGCATTTTTTCCACTGGGGGTTTTTGACCCCCACCCCCCCTCCCTCCCCCCCTCCCCAAACCCCAAGTCAGTAAGCATAACTTCACTAGAAATCACAGTGCATCGTTTCCGTTATAAAACAGAAACGGCCTTCTCGCAACCTTGGGTGTGGAAGGTTACGGGCGGGTTACTAATACGATTCCCCTAAGTGGCCCAATGCGCGCCAGCGACCTCCTGCTCGTATTTGTTGATTTCATTTCAATTCTATATTTAGTGGCGGAGCTGAACTACAACAACAGATGGCCCGGGCGACCGAAGTCCGGCCGGTGGCGGGATCTCTCCGAGGAAGGATATTTAGATTTGCCTCTCATGCCAAGCCGCCGGGCCTTCATGTTGGGAAAGACGTTTTTCATGATCTTCCCGAAGTCGGCCGCGCTCAGCGGATGGTAGCCCAGATTGTCACAGTAGCTCCTGAAAAGAAGACACAAGGCTGTTACTTTTCTACATTACATTACAGGCATTTAGCAGACGCTCTTATCCAGTTTCACATTTCTTTACATACAATCCATTTATACAGCTGGATATTTTACTGAAGCAATTCAGGTTAAGTACCTTTAGCTCAAGGGTACAATGGCAGTGTCCCACCTGGGATCGAACCTGCAACCTTTGCGCTACAAGCCCAGTTCCCTAACCATTATGCTAACACTGCCGCCGAGAACAGTTTTCTAGAACAGTTTCACTTTTCAGCCACACACCAGACATAAAGGAAATCAAACGTTAAGTCCACGTTGAAATAAAAGCGACAAGAAATGAAGACTTATCGCGACCCGATTCTGTCAGTGTAAACAGAGAGCGGAAAGGGGCATTCTGAAACTTCGCCGTGTGAATGACATAACGGTGCCAGCGCCCCTCCGTGACATTCTCTCATTTCCGTTCTAACGTTACCAAGCGCATGCGACGGCGCACTTTCGACATCGACGTCGTATTTGTGGCTTTGCTGATGGAAAAATAAGCGGATCGGCGCGGTGGAACGCCGGTCTAAAAGCCCCAGATGCCTCGGGAGGGGGTAAGACGATTCCTCGGGGCAGTCCTGCATTTAGGGCTGCCGTGTGCTGAGTAAGCCCTTCTGCGCCGCCCTGCTAAACTCCATCAGCACTTTCCAAAGGTGAACAAAAACTCAAAGGCCGGCCGTGAGATCTTTTTGAGCCGTCGATACGCAACACGGCTCCTATAGGACTATCGAGTGTTCAGAGGGTAATTGACGACGACGCGGCCTAATGTCCAATCAATTTCGGCGAAGACACGGCGCTGATCGCAGTCAATACGCAATTCCGTGTGCAGTTTGAAACGGTGTATTCGGAGACAGAGTGAACATGACTCAATACTCCATCCTGGCATTTATTACATGGCACCGATGGGCCTTCTCCAAAACATTTCAGTCCTTTTCATCGTTAACTGCCACAATAAAGGAAACGCTTGAGTAAATGGGGGATACAGTGTCTTTTGAAGGCAGGTGCTTGAACGCAGGTCTGGTTACTGAGTTAGTTAAGTAATTAACATCCCATCATGCTCAGGGCCATGTATATAAATGCTGGGCAGGCCCAGTTTGGCTAATGTTGCTAGAAGAAAAGATCTCCATCACTTTGGAAGAGGGGGTGATTGTTGGAGAGCGTTCTACGAATCATAAACCAGCACAACATTTCGTTTGACTTTATCATGGAACTGAAAATACAACGTTATATCAGCGAACAAAATCACCATAACAAATAGAAACAATGCCTTTCTTATATTTTACTTTATTTTTTAAGATTTTGTTTCAGATTTTTCCCTAGCCCTGAGACCGGCAGTGACAAAGGCGATGAACCGCGATGAACCGCCTCATCCGAGCCGGCACTTGCCAAGCCATCGACTGCAACTCCAGTACACACAGAGCAACTCCTATACACAGCGAGCTCATATCGGCTTCCCTCCCCCCTCCCTGGGGCGGACAGCCAATGCCGCCCCCTAGTGGCACTCCCGGCCGGAGCCGACTCTGGCGCGGCCTGTGGAATCAAACCGCGGTCGCAGTGCGCAGCGTCTAACACTGTAACCGCTAGCCCACCCAGGAGGCCCCAGAAACAATGCCTTTGTTATGAGTGTGCGCAGGAGCGCGCAGCACATTCGATGTGTCGTTGATTTTGGGCCGGTCACTCACTTGTACTCATCGTAGACCTCTTGCTTGGGGAGGGAGGTTTCGGGGTGCTCCTCCAGGTGATTGCGGATCCAGTTGAACGCGTGCATCTGCTGTGTGCGGCTCGATGACATGGAGCTCTGATCGCTGGAAGAGAACGGGGAGCCTTTTAAAGCGCTCTCAAAACACAAAGACCGTTTACACTAGCAAGCCTGCTTTTTGGGCCTGGGCTTTAGTTTTTTTTTTTTTTTTCGCCTGTTAAACATCAGAAAATCTTTTTTTTTTTTCATTTTTCTTTTTCCTTGAAAAGAGAAACTTTAATACCATGTGAGTGATCCTGGATTGGGTGACCCCCTCTGATTCTCAGTCCTACCGAACATCGTGTGGAGTTTTGGGGTTTGAGGTGATGAATAGATATGGGGAAACAAATAAAAACACAGACAGCTAGGTTTTTTGTGCCAAACAAAAAAAAAAAAAAAAAAAAAAAAAAAAAGCATCATCATCGATAATCCTTTCTAAACGGTATAACAGCACTTCCAATAACGCTAACACTTTCCACCAACGTCAGTGTGACAAAGACATCACCATTAACAAACAATCCGACAGCAAACAGCAACAAAAAAAACATGGCGAGGCGCTCTGTGACCTAGCGAAGAGCTCTTAGCGGTTAGCCCAGTGACCCCGTATGAAGGTGAGGTGGGGGTCTGGGGGAAGAGAAGGCTGTTTAAATAACTTTAAGAGAGGGAAGGTTAACAGTCAGGAAGCTCTCGCCTCGCTGGGCCTGGGGGGTCAGCGTTCCTTAGGGACGGCTTTCGCCTGCGATCAATAGTGGAGGGGAGGGGGAGGGACACAAATTCTGAAGCCGGGGCGTGATTAACAATGAATCGCTTCTTTGAGAAGTGAAATCCGTGTTTGAGAGAGGACAAAAAAAATCGATAGCTTCTCTCTCCTTTGCGGCCAGGGGTCAGAAGGGAGACAGACGTGTGAAAGCCATGTCAGAAAAAAAAACCGAGGAAAAATAAATAATCAAAAATACATTTAAAAGGAGGGGGGGAACAGATGAGAGACACTTATCAAGAGGTTACAACGGAAGCATGGTCTCTTAATGACTCCTGTGTGACGGTGGCATGAAATCGTCCCATTTTAAGAGACATTTTGAATTCGGTGCCATTACCTTTTGTCATTGCCATTGCTCGGACCGGAAGGCAACTTAAGGTAGAGGTAGAGCTTTTCGATGTCTGTAAACTTCTCAACATCTTGCTGTGGACACAAGAGCGGGGGGACAAGAAGAGAAACAAGAAGAGAAACAACACGTGAAACAGTGTTAAGGTCACATATTCTGCGCTAAGAACGAGAAAAATATTTACACTTTCTAGAGTTGTTTCCTTATGATTTTACTCTGACAGTTAACCTGTAATCAAAAACTGTCACAACTGCCAGGTTCAATAACTCTGGCCAATTCATTTTTTATTTTCTCCAAATAAGAGTTCACTGCTCCCCACGCAGCCTAATGGTACAGCTACTCTGACATGCAGGCTCTCTTTAGGAAAGGCTCTTTAAATAAATACATGACAACAAAAGTGAGTCTGATAGGCCTCCAGACACTGGCAAAACTGAAGCAGATTCAGGAAAAACCAACATGCACACAAGCGCACACACACACACAATCACACACAAACCCAAATTTCCATAATATTAAAATTTAAGGGGGCTAACACTGTTCAAATATTCTGTACATAAATGTAACATTAGCATGATGTTGTTTACATGGTCACAGCTAGCGCTATTTGTAGCTGGTTAACGTTCTTGCGAGCAGCGCGGACTCACATAAATCCTGTTGTCTGATTGGCCGGGTCGAACGTTTTAGTCATATTCTGCGTGGAGCATGATGATGCCAGTGGATACAACACTGGGGCCAGTGACCTATCTATAGGGCCTGTGGCAAATTGACCCCCATGTCAAGCGTTGTGTGTGGGACCTGAGCCTGAATCCAGCAGCACAGAGTGACTGGATGCGTAGCTGCTCATATGGCTGGGTCACAACAGCGCTGGAGGTCATCGGGATGACACCAGAACACAGGGCAGCTTGGGTAACGCGGTCCGCTGCTGCCAAACTGGCTGTGTGTAGTTTAGTTTATTTGACATTTCACTTTAAAAGAATACAATACATGGATACATCCCGATTTTAAAAAGACATACGAAGGATGACACAGAAAAGCCCTCCGACTTATTTCTTATTTCTATTGTGGTCCTTGTTGTTAGTAGGTGTCATAGTGTGTGTGTGTGTGTGTGTATTGTGTTTGTGGTGTTAGCGTTGGCAGCATAATCAAGGTTACAATAAATAACAATACAAAATACATTGGCATTAGGCTTTGGCAGCATAAACTAAATTCCAATAAATAGCAACAATACCGCATACATTTACATTACTCCCATAAAATCAGCAATAGAGTTCATAACAATCAAACAAACCCTGACTGTCTATTTACAGAGGACACATTATCTGGAAGCCAGTGTTTAAGTTTAGCCCTGAAGGTGACAGGGTTTGCAGTCTGTTTAATATCATTAGGGACCTTGTTCCGATCCTGAGCACCCGAGTACCTGAAATAACTTTTACCCATGTGGCTACGAAACCTTATCAGCGTCAGTTTGGCTACACTAGATCTAGTGTTGTGGCTGTGGGCCTCTCCAGCCCGTGGGAAGAAGTCTGAGAAGGAACTTGGGGCTCTGTCATTCACAATTCTGTGAAGCAAACTGAGCTTCAACAGTGTCACTCTTGCCTTCCTCCTGTTCACTCAAGAAGTGGTGCTGCCTGATAAGAGTATAGATACAGCAGTCCACCAATCAAGGATCAACTATTTCAACTGAACAATGTTGACTGAGCAGTCACAAGTACTCCACTAACAGTAATACAGACACTCTACTCACACTAACACAGATACTCTACTCATACAGATACTCTACTCACACTAACACAGATACTCTACTCACACAGATACTCCACTAACACTTTTTCCACCCTCCCTTTACCTGGGAGTCAGGTGTGAAGACACTCTGGCCAATCATTAGCACTAATTGTTCAGTTAACTACCTGAGAGAAAGGAAAAACCAGGACCGGATTTTGATTAGTGGGCCGGATTTGAGGAACCCTGGGCTATGGAGTGCAGCCAGGTTCAGGAGTGTGCTGGAAAGCTCATAATCTCTGAGATCAGACATCGAGAGGAGCGCGTCAAAAGGAGCTGTTCTAGACGCTCGTGTTTCAGAAGGGCCGTGGTAAAGGTGGACTCAGCAAAGACGGACCCGTCCTCAGTCCGGTCAGCACGGCCAAACAACCGCACCGACAACGAGAACGACAGAACAGCTTTGAGACAAGCTGTCGACGTAGATGAAATCGCACGGATAGAAGGCGGCTCGCCACACATCGCCGTTTACTGCCCGTCTATTCCGGGCTCGACTGTTATGGCGTCTAGACGCTCGACGCCGTGCCTGGAACTCTGGCGACAGGGACGCGGTTCAAAACGCCAAAACGGACGCGTGCAAACTATCGTGCCCTCTCTGACGTCCCGTTCGTTAACACCTTCTCTAGATGCAGCGTGCAGTGGGGTAGAATTCCCCTTACCCCGTCACACAGGGGCCAAAGCAGGGGGGGGAAAGGGGTCATGTCTTAGCCTCATCTCACGATTACAGCACTTTCACTGAGCTGAGCCTCGCTAGCAGGCACTGTGGGGTGGGGCGGGGTGCAAACTGACCCCGAAAAATGAGGTTAAGACCGAGCAGGAACACTCGTAGGGGGGAGGCGAAGTCAGAGGACATAAAATAAGCAGAGAGAAAGTACAGGATTACAATCACCAATACCCGCCTTAAGACAAAATACTGCATACACGTTTTACTGACGGGATCGTGAGGCAATAACTGGGGTTGTGTTTTTAGTTTTTGATAAATACGCCACATGGCAGTAGGCACTTCACAGCGGAGGAGGTTTAATAGTCTGGGGGTGTACAGAAGATGTAGACAGAAACTTCAAGGGGCTAGAGCAGGGGTCGGCAACCTGTAACACTCAAAGAGCCATTTGGACCTGGTTTCCACGGAAAAGTAAACACTGGGAGCTGCCAGTGGCGTAGCGTGGGGGGGGGGGTGCAATGCGAAAAAATACGGTGGTGGAATGACCTTCTGCAATCGGTCAGGACCGCGGAATCACTTGCGATCTTCCGCAAGAGACTCAAAACTCACCTTTTCAGACTCTACTACCACTGAATTCTGTACGTCTAACTAATTGTCATCACCACTGTCTACGTGTTTAATACTGCTTTTTGTAATATGTATACTTGTTTAAAACTTCCGAAAAACAAACTCTTTCCGTCCCGGTGTTACAGGTACGGTACGCAGCTGCCAACAACGATGTCTATCGCTGTATTACTGCACTGATCTCTGGCGTGAACTATGATTGTTCCTACCATGTATTAATGCACATCTTGTAAGTCGCTCTGGATAAGAGCGTCTGCTAAATGCCTAAAATGTAAATGCAATGTACACTGTGACCAAACACAGTTGAGAGAGCTATAGTGGTCACCAGCAGGCATTGAAAAGTGATGAAAAGGAAGGGAATGAATGTGAAATTAACTAAAACATTGAAATGTTTAGTGGGGTTAAAAAAATAAAATACAAAAAAAAAAAAGGTTCAGTACCCCCCTTGGTTAAAATAGCGCGCAAACAGTCGGTGAGAAGAGAAACGTGGTGTTTTGCCGCAGTGCATTGTGGGCAGGGGTAAGAGGAGGCTGTGAGCTCGGCCTTCGGAGAAAGGCTTTCCACCTGGGTGCTCCGAGGACAACAATAACCCTTCAGCTGCTCAAACAATATAAATACGGTGAGACCTATTCATACATGCAGGCGTGAACAAACTGTCCCTGCCTGTCTCCCTCCGTCTCTCCCTCCCTCCCTCCCTGCTAGTGCGGGCGAAGGCGGGGGCCTTGTACACACGGGGGCCTTGTACACACAAGTGTGCGTGCTAACCGGGCCCTGAGCCGCTGTTACTAACGCTTGTGCTTAACAGGGGACACGGGAGAGGGAGGGGGGGTGGGAGACATTTAAATTCTGCGGGAGTAGACGGAGGCAGACGGAGAGACCCTTGCTCCAGGGCGTGGCTCCCCAAGATGACAACCCGCCGAGCGTATCCGAGGAGCTGCACCATCGGTGATGTCGCTTCAATGAGCGTTCCGTCAAACAACA